>CM076678.1:128529801-129057301 GCA_038501925.1 Xenopus petersii
TTTCACTGCAAACAGCTTGACACAGGGAGTCAAACTTTCTAATTAATAAGAATTCAAATTCCGATCAGCCAACCTGAAAGATGGTGGCATTGGCTTCCTTAGCACTTTTGTGACAAGCTTAGCAAGGATTGGGTAATGTTGGCAATTTAAGAAATAACGAGTGCATTGTACTTGTGAATCATCAGGGTCATGGCCTTTACATCAAACTGTCAACTCAGACCCAGAAAGTATATTTAGAAGTGTATCAAGACACATATACATGTCTGAAAACAAGCGCAAAAAGCACATTTCAACCTTAAAGGGGTGAAAACATCTGCCTTTAACTTTCTTCCTGTGGCTTTACAATATGACAACATGCTATACCAGACTACATCTGCCCCTCGCAAGTCAACAGACGCCCGCCTATACAAAGGTGGCTATTTTAAGCAACCAATTATGTATAAACTACAGGTATGGGACATGGTATCCATAATGCTCAGGACTTGGGGTTTTCTTTATAATGGATCTATCCGTAATTTGGATCGTCCTCTCAAGTCTATTAGAATATAATGTAAACATTAAATAAACCCAAAAGGCTGGTTTTGCCTCCAATAAGGATTAATACTATCTTAGATTAAATAAAGTACAAGGTATTGGTTTATTATTAGAGAAAAATGAACAGTTTGTAAATATTTGGATTTTTTTTTTATTATGATGGAGTCTATGGGAGATCGACTTCCTGTATTCCGGGGCTTTCTGGATAACAGGTCTTATACCTGCACACTGATTGGGGGGGGAGCAATTTCAACCTGGCTATATAAGGCTTTCAATTTATCTCCTGCCATTCTTATATTAACTTCAGTGAGAAATGGCTGGCAGGCCCAGAACTGGCTCTTTTGCAGCCCAACAACATGTCTCAGTAAATTCACGGAGACCTTCAAGAGCCAAGGAAGTTTGTGTTTAGAAGAATGTCAGTTATATGCTGGCACCCTCATGAAAAGAACAACTAACGACACAATAAGGAAATCTGCGGCTCAGTTCCTTCCCATTCCTACAGCAAATGGCAGAGATCTCTCCGCTGTACCATTAGTTACCCTACCAACCTGCACACATTACTTCTACACTATACAACTGTCACCTCAAGGAGCCTCTGATTTTATCATCTTGAGTTTTAATACATTTCCACCAAATATAAATAAATATATAAATATATATATATATATATCTGTATCTAGATCTATCCATATAAATATCTCGATAGATAGATGATAGACATCACACACATTAAATCCTAAAATGCAGCCTCAGATAATATGTTGATTTGCAGACCTGGGATTTACAACCTGTGGCTCCTACACTACAACTGCCTGAGGAAGCAGAGAAATCCCTGGTTATTCACTAAGCCAAGCTAAGGGCAGTGGAGAAGCAAGTACAAGCCCTAATACACAGGGCCTCTGTTAGAGCTGCTGGAATTAGAAATGAAAGCGCCCCGGGCAATACAGGAAGGACAGGGCCCTTCTAGGGGTGAAATAAACAGAGATAATTGTAGCAAGAGCAGACTGTACCAACAGAGAATGGCTGCAGGTGAGGCGAGCCTGGTGAATACAGTATTAAAATCAAGGAGCAGTTAAAAACACAATATGTCCTTTGTACTTTTAAATACGTCCCCCCTCCCCTCTAGGCCGCTAAGAAGTAGCAAATAGCCTCCCTGGCCCTGCCCTACTCTAGATCCGGCAATGGGGAAGTCGTAGGGCGGCAAAGCGAAGACTCATTAGGCGCAGTTACAAAGCCAGTCTGTTGGGAAGTCTTCCTGAGTCGGACTATCCCCGCCTTTACAGGCCTAGGCCCAGCCGCCCTAGAACCCCGGGGTCTCACCTCACGCTGAGCCGCTTTCAGATTCTTGTAGAGACCTGCGTTGCCTCAGCCGAGCACACTCACCGGCTCGCTTACACACGGTATATAGCTCGTGTTTTCCGTCCCTCCCACGGGCGGCGGTGGTTATTAGTTCACACTGACTCCAGCGTAAGAACCGCCCGGCTCAAGCTCGGGCACGGCAAGAATGCGTGCGCGTGCACAACGTTGACGAGGCGGAGAGAAGCAGCCAGCACCCAACACACTACTAAGGATGACGACGTCACCAGAGCGCGGGCATGAGAATAACACTTTAGAAAGAGGAGACAGCGCACATGCGCACTACCAGGCAAATTTGGGTGGGGCAGCAAAGGCTTGGCGCTCGAGCACACACGAATACGATCACAATGTTAATTCCCACCAGCTCACAAGGTTAGGGGAGGAGAAATAAAGCGACTTACATCTCACCCCGTAGTGATTATATCATTTCCAAATATTTTACCTTTTCTTAAGAAACGTTCGCCGACATTGAAGGGGAGGAAATGGGATAGGCGAGAGGCGGTCTTTGCCTGGCGTCCAATAGAATCGTCACAGGGGCGGGGCTTTCGAGCTCCCTGGTAAAATAGGGGTATAAAAGCAGCCGTTGCTATTTTCTCACTTTACAACAGAACGAGATACGGGAAGTAGTGTTCAACTGACGTTATTATTTATTTGTAGAATCAACGCGAACAATTTCATTGCATAATCGGAGTGTGATTATTGTTTTGTGGAGAAGTGCCGGTAGTCATTAAAGAATATTTGGACGCTTTTGTGTTTTGAGCCTTTGTACGTGTGGAGGCGGGTCTACAATGGCGAGCGATTAAAAGGGGCGTTCACCTTTGGATTCATTTTTAGAATGACGTAGCGAGTGATATGCTGAAGCAATGTTTTCATTTTTTATCATTTTTGGGTTTTGAGTTATTTGGGTTTTTATTCAGCATCTCTCTGATTTGCATTTTCAGAAATCTGGTTGCTAGGGTCCAAATTACCCTAGCAACCATGCATTGATTTGAATAAGAAACTGGAATATGAATAGGAGAGGGCCTGAATAGAAATGAGTAATATAAATGAGCAATAACAACACATTTTAAGTTTTAAAGGAGAACTAAACCCCCCATGGTGATAAGTCCCCCCTGCAAGTCTTACCCCTGAATTCTGTCCCCTCTAGAAATAGCGACCGCACATGCAGAGCTCACAGGCGACATCTTCTCTTTGGAAGTCTTCTTCCTCCCCTTCGGCAATTTCCGTCTCTCAACTGTGCATGAGCTGCTGACTTCACGAAGATTACAGAAGAGAAGAAGATGGCGTCTGTGAGCTCCACTGCACTCATTCTACATGTGCGGTCACTATTTCTAGAGGGGACAGAATTCAGGGGTAAGACTGTGCAGGGAGGAGGGGGGTTTAATTCTCCTTTAAAGTGAACCCCAGTTGGAGCAACCGCCTTTCCCCCCCGACCTCCACTGCCATAGCCTGACATTCTTTTTTGACCTGCCGCAGTCTTCAGTGCCTTTGGGGAATGGGCGCAGATACCAGCGTGCTGTGTGAACTGGAGGCTGCAGTTAGTAGCTCCCTGGCTGAGTTTGGGAGTGCATAAGGGTCATAAAGGTTGGAACTCATGTGCGTTCCACCTTCTAATCCGCTGGTGGCCATTTTCTTTTGGCACGAAGGGAAGCGCTTGTGCGCACGTATTGGAACGCAAACGTGCTTTCCACTAATTGTCTTGTACTAATTGTCAGCTAAAGTTTTCAAGGGGGCCAGGGGGAGCTGCTGTGCAGGTCTTGCACTCAGGGACAGGGGGCAACCAGCGCCTCAGGGGGTCTCCCAGCTGCACACGTTGAGAATTCTCCCCAAATTGACACACAGGGGTTAGACTCCAGAGTTTCCGCGGAACCTCCTCCCCCTCTATGGGCTGTTCAATTGTCCCAATCCCTGGCATCTCTACAAGGGTTACCTGCCCTTGCAGACAACCTGGGAAAAGCATTAGGCTCAGTCACAAGTCCGGTGCTAAACGGAGACGGTTAAATGACACAAAAGAGGATACTGTCAACACTGTTAGGTCTGACGAATCATCTCCTAAACAACACTCATCTCACTCAGAGGGTGAAATTGCTTCTTCTGGTTCTACATCTGCGGATGAGGAGGATTACCAGGATGAGGGCAGAGACCGTGATAATCTACACGGCATTATTAAGGGGGTCCTTGAGGTACTGAATATATCACAGAAGCCCAAACAGGCAGATGAGGCGCCTACCCTATTCAAGAGGCAGCACAAATCGTCAGTCTGCTTCCCAGAGCATGACCAACTGCAGAGTCCGATTCAAGAGGAGTGGAATTCCCCTGAGCATAAATTTCATGCAAGTAAGAAATTTTCGAAGTCATATCCGTTCCCGAAGGAATTGGTAGAAAAATGGTCTAACCCACCGGCGGTAGATGCTCCAGTGTCTAGTTCACCACCCTACCAGTCACCGACGCGGCAGCGTTCAAAGACCCTTCAGATAGAAGGTTGGAGGGTTTTCTACGAGCAATTTACACCTCCGCAGGGTCAACGTTTCGTCCCTGTTTGGCATCAGCATGGGTGTCCAGAGCTATAAAAGCATAGTCAGAGTCTCTAGTTAAATACATTCGGCATGGGACTTCTTGACAGGAACTGTTATCATCCGCACAAGTCATAGTGGAGGCATCTAGTTATCTTTGTGATACCACTCTGGACACATCCCAAATTATGGAGCATTATCCATAGCGGAGCGCAGAACACTGTGGTTCAAAAATTGGTTAAAAATCATTTCACTTGCAACAGGGGACAAGAGTACCTTCCTACCACAGGCCAAAAGCAGAGCTACCACATCACATAGAATGGGAAAAAAAATTAGTGGCCAAAGCAGCAGATATATAAGACGAAACAGTTCTCCACAAAGATCCCATTTCCGACCCAAGGCCACTGATAAAAAGTTGCCGAAATGGAAGACCAACAAACCCTCAGGAGAGAAGCCCACATTAGTCTGATGGGGCACTCCCTCCAGAATCGTTGGAATGGATAGGGGACAAGTTACTTCGATTCCGGGAGGAATGGACCCATCATTCTACGGATGCATGGGTCAAAGAAATTGTGACAGAAGGATATCATCTAGACTTTACATGGTTCCGCCCAAGAGGTTTCTCATGTCCAGAGTGCCCCACAACCACCAGAAGGCACAAGCCTTTCTACAGGGGTGCCCAAACTTTTTGCAACAAGGGCCAGATTTGGTGAGGTGAAAATTTGCAGGGGCCAACCATTTAGCCCGACATTCTTTGAACCATTAAGATTAAATAACAGGAATCGAGTAATCATAACCGTAATATTTGGGCACATTAGTGAAATGATCTGCCACTTGGTCTATACTACTGACTGTGTGCTGAAGGTGTTAGCAATAGACACGTACTGGCACGTAGTGATGCCATACTTCTTTAGTTTACTGTACTGGTACATCAGTGCGTCTATTGACACCTTCAGCCCTAAAGAATTATGCGAGAGCAGCGCGTCACTACGTGCCAGTATGTGTCTATTGCTAACACCTTTAGCACACAGGCAGACTGTGAACAAGGCAGGTTTGTTCTAACGAAATCCACCATCTGTTGATGCTCTCTTTCCTGATTAGGCCACACCAGTCCAACCAATATAATATATACAAAGAGGGATAGGATGGAGCACACAATTCAGCAGATTTTACTGCAAAATATTTATTAGCACGACAAGAATCCTTTTTCAAGCAGCAGTATAGACCAAGTGGCAGATCATTTAACTAATGTGCCTTAATATTACTGCTATGCGATTCCTGATTGCACTGTGCTGGGGGGACTCATTATTATTAATTTCATGATGGAGGCTGAGGGCCGGTGTAAATTTGAAACCGGGCCGCAATTGGCCCCCGAGCCGCACTTTGGACATGCCTGCCTTTCTACAATGTATAGACAAGATGGAGAGAACTGTAGTAATAACTCCAGTACCTTACACAGAGAGATTTTACTCAAATCTGTTTACAGTCCCAGTCCCAAAGAAGGACGTAGCCCTCAGACCAGTACTCGATCTCAAAGGTCTCAACAAATTCATCCGATCAGTAGGCTTCAAGATGGAAACGTTGAGATCAGTAATTTGGGGAATGGAACAGTGTCAACTAATGATGTCTTTGGACATCAAGGATGCATACCTCCACGTCCCAATATGGCCTCCTCATCACCATTATCTTCGCTTTGCATTCAAGAACAAGCACTATCAGTTTATGGCACTTCCGTTCGGACTTTCGTCTGCCCCCAGGGTGTTCACAAAGATAATGGTAGTAACAGCAGTCACGTTCAGATTACAAGGGATTTCAGTGATTTCCTACCTGGACAATCTCCTCTTGAAGGCCAGATCAGAGATGAGGGCCAAGGAGGATCTACAGAAGGCGGTACAGTTGCTACAGAACTTTGCATGGACCATCAACTGGTCAAAGTCCAACCCACACCCCTGTCACAAAATGTTATTCCTAGGCCTCAATTTGACACAATTTCACAGACTGTAAGCCTGCCCACAGACAAACAAATCAGGATCAGAGATCAGGTTCGGTGTTTACTGTCCAACCAACGGATAACAGTGCACAGGGAAATGCAAGTTCTGGGCACGATGGTCTCGGCCATCGAAGCAGTACCATTCGCACAGATACACCTTCGACCGCTTCAAGTCAGCCTTCTTACATCACGGAAAGGGGGATCGCTATCTCAACCCCTCTCCTTATCGCAACCGACAAAGACAGCATTGCAGTGTTGGCTGAGGTCAGACAACCTAGCCGTGGGTCAGTCATGGGCAACCCCGGACTGGGTGGTGATATCCACGGATGGCAGCCTTCAGGGATGGGGGTCAACTTGCTACAATCAGTCAGCACAAGGACAATGGTCTCCCGAGGAATCCAGACTACCGATAAATATCCTGGAACTAAGAGCAGTGAAGCTGGGCCTAGTTCAATGGACAAGAAAGCTTGCAGCAAAACCAATATGCATCCAAAGCGTCAACGCTACAACAGAAGCGTACATAGACAGTCAGGGAGGAACGAGAAGTCGGGCAGCACTGGTGGAAGCCAGACAAATACTAAACTGGGCAGAAATCAACTCAGTAAAGTTATCTGCAATACACATTCCTGGAGTCTCCAACACAAAGACGGTCTTTCTCAATCGGGATCAGCTGGACCCAGGGGAATGGGAACTACACCCAGAGGCAGTCGAACAACTCACGAGTCAATGGGGCATTCCCGGCATAGATCTAATGGCATCCAGAAACAGCCGAAAAGTAACAAGATTTTTTGCCCGCTACAGAGACCCGTTAGCACTGGGGATGGATGCCATGACTCAGCACTGGCAGTTCAATCTAGCGTATGTCTTCCCATGCTACCGTACTGGCCTCGGAGAACCTGGTTCACTGACCTGCAGGAGAAATCAATCGCACAGCCAGTTCGGCTGGAGTGCAGGCCAGACCTTCAGCAGGGGCCCATAGCACACCACAACCCCGGACTATTCGCTTTGCCGGGATGGCTGTTGAGATTTCCATCTGGAGAAGTCGAGGACCAGACGAAGAGGTTATACCCACGATGCTAAGGGCTCGAAAAGCCTCATCGTTTAGATCATATCACAGAGTTTGGCAGTCCTATTTCAAATGGTGTAAGGAGTCTGGTTTCCGTTTCCTTGAATTACAGCTACCACGAATACTTTCATTTCTACAGCAAGGTCTACAAATGGCCCTCAAGCTCAGTTCACTTAAAGTTCAAGTGTCGGCCCTGTCAATTCTGTTTCAATCTCGCTTGGCGAATGAAGACATTATACGCACGTTCCTGCAAGGAGTGCCACATATCATGCCACCACTCAGCTCTCTCTCTCGTGTGAACCTCCATACTTAATCTTTCATAAAGACAAAGCTGTTCTGTGAACAGTGCCGACATTTCTACCCAAAGTTGTTTCTGCCTTCCATGTGAACCAAGAAATTGTCGTTCCTTCTATCTGTTCAGAACCGAAGAATGATAAGGAACACAGACTACACAAACTGGATGTTGTATGTATGCGATGGTATGTTGAACAATCTAGGTCCTTCCGAAAATCTCAGGCTCTGTTTGTTATTCCATCTGGTCCCCGTAGGGGTCAGGCAGCTTCAAAGTCGTCCTTATCAAGATGGATCCCATGGAAGCCAGGGTGTCTTCTTTCTTTATCGAGAATCTGCTGGGCCCCGAATCAAGGAGGAGAAGAAGCCGCATGCTGTCACTTGAAAAGCCAGGGAGGAGAAATCGATTGCTGCAGGATGGATGGTCGCCTTTTCGCCGGTTCTGAAGAGGACAGGAAGTGGACTTTCTGTAAGTTATTTTTAAATAAAGGCTTTGCTATTTTAAAATTTAATTTGTGTTGGTGTTTTTTTTTTCGTTGTATAGCAACACATTTTCAAAAATTAAGTTCCGAACTTGTCTAGTGCTCCGTGGATTTAAGACTTTATAGATACAAATTGCTACGCTCTATCCGGAATCATGTCCACGTTGCCAGCACAGCCTGCTCTGGTAGTTTCCTGACTCGTTTGTTGGGTGAGTGCTCTCCTAAGCGTGTTTCTAAACAACTTACATAACAGAATGTCTCTTTCTGTGATGGCTGAAAGGAAGATCATTACAGCTTAAAGAGATAACTTCAAGAGATTGGATGCTCATCATTGGTAACCTACAACCATCCAGCCTCTCCCCCACTGAGAACGTGAATTGTGATCCTACGTTCACATTCTATAGATAACAGATTTGAGCCAGCCTATTTATTTGTTTTGGATTCCTGTGGTTACTCCCTAAGCTAAAGGTTTGGGGCACTTGTACCTAGACCCACAATCCCTAGTGGCAAGCTAACACCCTTCCACTATTTGGCTGTCTGAATTATGGCATTACGTTTAGTCATGAGTCAAATCATTAGATCAGTCAAATTGGTCAAAGCGCTGCATAGTTAGAAACCATGAAATCCACCAGTACAGGTATATTGCAGTTTTAGGACAATGGCAGATGTGGAGGCAACTTTGAACTACTTCGCAAATGTTTTTCTTATGTCTTTCCAGAGACGATTTACATTATTTCTAGTGGAAAAGCATTTGCAGATTAGTTGCCCTCAGTACAGGAGATTCCACTTGGGCCAGTGCCCAAAGGAAGAAGGAAAGGTTAAATCTCTGGGGCATGCCAAATGTTAGCCAACCACAGTGATTAATCAGTTACCGGATATTGCGAACCAGCGCTTCTGTTAGCAGAAAATGCACCAGCTGGGTACTTCTGGGCAAGCAAGGAGCACTCGTGCAGGGTAGAAAGCAACTAGAGTCAATGACATCACCCACCAGTGAATGCACCTTTCAGTCTCTTTAAAAGGATAACAGTGCCACAGATGCAAGACATTGCATATACATGGATATGTATAAAAAAGTTTCACAGGGATATGCAGGAGAAGGCAGAGAGCTGTACTTAAAGGAGAACTAAAGCTTAACTAAAGAAGTAGCTAGAAATGTTGTACATTATGTTTTTGGCTTCAGTACCAGCCCACGGCAACCACAGACCTTTAGCAGTAAAGATCTGTGTCTCCAAAGATGCCCCAGTAGCTCCCCATCTTCTTTTCTGCGGATTCACTGCACATGCTCTGTGCTGCTGTCGCTTACTGACCTTAGGGACCCACTCAATATGCAGTACACATAGAATATAAATGTCACAATATAAGGCTAATTAGTAATTAATACAAATAATTCCTGCATGGCAGCACAGAAACCAGTGCAACTAGCATCAGAATTTAATAAACAGTCCTGTTGCATCAGCTTATATTACAAACAAACCTAATTTTCTGCTTGATAATTTGTGACAACCCCTAAGCTTAGCTTCTCAACAGCTGCTCAGAGCCCACTGAGCATGTGAGTGTCACAGACACTTTCCAAGATGGTGACCCCCTGTGACTAGTTTGAAGTCCTGGATCATTGCTGCTATTGAGAATCTGAAAATTTAGACCGGTGCAATAAGTTCAGTATATAAAATATGGCATTTTTTCAGCCATATTAATTTTTAGGGTTTGCTTCTCCTTTAAGGGATCTGGGAACAGTAACAAAATTCAAGAAAACACATGAGGTGTCTACTACAAAATTATTTTAGTAACAAATCATAGTTAATTATTAACAGAATTTGGCCACAAATATCAGGATGCAATATTAAGTACATCTATGGTTGTTTATTTTGTCTATGTCTTTGTTGTAAATTCTAATCTAACTGGCACCTTATACATCAATAACATCTTGTATACACCAATTGCTGGAATGAAATCAGTTACAACCTTCATAGTTTGCTGTTCTTACATAATCTTGTTTATGTTTGCAAGTTACTATTTTACAGATTTACTTTTGTTTTTAGTTAAAGGGAAGCTTTTTGTTACTGAAACAGGTTCATAGCTCGTCGCTTCTGCTAGAACCAAAGATGCTGAATGCACCATTGCAAAAGCAGGTTGGATAAAGAGATGCCACAGGGTGGGTGTGGATTGTCCCCTTTAATTATATGGAATGGGTTATTATTTGGGAAGAAGGATTTTGGCACTTGTGCAAGACACCCTGAGTAAAGAAAGGACCTGAGACTTGAAATGAAGTGGGGTGTGGCCCACATATGCCAACTACAAAGCTAATTAATTTTATTGCTTCAGTAGTAGGACTCTACATCTGCCCTTCATCTGGGTTGTTCTTTAACTGCTCGGTGTATTTGTCACAGATAACTGAATATGGGCACAGGCATGCACCAACACAAGGAAAGCAAACCCCCACATGCACAATATTCATTCAGATCGAAAAGGAAAAGGTATATAAACACACAGTCACATACACACAGCTCATTACATTTCTACATTGTTCCTCTTTCACCAGTTCACTTTAGGGTATAATACTTTGCAGGCACAAATGGCATTTTGGTGGTAACACCATCTACAATCTTCTTCCTGACTTCAAAACGCACGGCTGTGCCAGCTTTTGCGTATTCTGGTTCCACATAGCCCATGGCCACATTAACTCGCAGACTGGGCGAAGGGCAACCGCTGGTCACTTCACCTGAGGATAGAAGCAGAGAAGATCAGTTTTAAAGGCATTCAAGCAGGTGCGCTGAGCCTACACATACTACCTACCCTGCAAAAAAACAGAATATACTGTATTCCCTACCCTGGGGAAAAAGAATATAGAAAGTTCAGTAATGTTATAGAAATTCACCCATTGGCAGCATGTGATAATAGAGGGGCTGTGGTTATGAGATAGTAGGGAGAGCTGGTGCCTATAGTAGCAGTGGGGATATTAGTCTTTGGGAAGGGACGGTATCTGTGGGACAGCAGGTATAGTAGGGAGAGATGGTGCCTATTGTAGCAATAAGGATAATAGCGAGAGATGGTGCCTATAGTAGCAATGGGGATAATAGCCTTTGGGAAGGCTGTGGCATAGTAGGGAGAGATGGTACCTATAGTAACAGCGGGGGTAATAGTCTCTGTGAAGGGAGTGTGGATGTGGTATAGTAGAGAGATGGTGCATATAGTAGCAGTGGGATAATAGTCTCTGGGAAGAGACTGTGGCTGTGGGATAGCAGGTATAGTAGGGAGAGATGGTGCCTATAGTAGCAGAGGGATAATAGTCTCTGGGAAGGGAGTGTGACTGTGGGATAGCAGGTATAGTAGGGAGAGATGGTGCCTACAGTAACAGTGGGATAACAGTCTCTGGGAAGGGACTGTGACTGTGGGATAGCAGGGAGAGATGGTGCCTATAGTAGCAGTCAGATAATAGTATCTGGGAAGGGACTGTGGCATAGCAGGTATAGTAGGGAGACATGGTTTCTATAGTAATAGTGGAATAATAGTCTCTGGGAAAGAACTGTGAGATAGCAGGTATAGTAGGAAGAGATGGTGCCTATAGTAGGAGTAGACATAATAACCTCTGGAAAGGCACTGCAGGATAGTAAGTATAGAGGAGCCACATAGCAACATAATCCTTTATAGAATTGTTGCCCAATCAACAATATATTACTTACTACTGAAGTGCAACCTCAATACCTGCATTGCATCCACTCACCAATAACACGCCCCTCTAGGTTCAGGATAGGCGCATGCTGCCGGACTGGAGGTCCTGTTGAGGTCAGACCAACTCGCTTATGTTTCACTTTTCCTTTAATCTGAGGGACAATGACCGAGGCTCCTGGAAAATCCATTGCTGTTCTGCGTCGTTTTCCTACAATGATGCCGCACGATTATTAAACCCACACTCACGTTCAATAGTAAAATAATTTTTTTTTGCACAGTCCTATCATTTTTATTTACAATGGACACCAAACACTACATTTTGATTGCTTAATTGAACTTAGGATATGGCACATGCTAGACATAATTTATGACAGGTTTGTTCCTGTCATTAATCTTTGCCTCAATGCATGCTTTTGGCTGGCCATGACTTCTTGCTCACATCTCCTCAACCTGCTGTCAAGCTGGCGTCAAATTTGAGGACTTCCACTTACAGGAGGGTTTACAGCAGAAAATGAGAAGGATTAAAAACAAATCTGCAATTTAAGCTTCAAACAAAGCGGTGTACCATGACTACAACTAGATATTTCTCTGTAACTACTCCCATTAGACAAACTTAAAAGGAAAATAAAGATTTAGCCCTGTCTTAAAGGAACAGTTCAGTGTGAAAATAAAAACTGTGTAATGTGTAAAGGCTGGAGTGACTGGATATGTAATATAATAGCCAGAACACTACTTCCTGCTTTTCAGCTCTCTAACTCTGAGTTAGTCAGCGACTTGAAGGGGGGCCACATGGGACATAACTGTTCAGTGAGTTTGCAATTGATACTTAGCATTTAGCTCAGATTCAAAAGCAACAGATATTACCCATGTGGCCCCCCTCAAGTCTCTGATTGGTTACTGCCTGGTAACCAGAGTAACCAGTCAGTGTAAACCAAGAAAGCTGAAAAGCAGGAAGTAGTGTTCTGGCTATTATGTTAGACATCCAGTCACTCCAGCCTTTATACATTACATTTTTGGCTAACTAACTATATTAAAAACATTTTTTTTTATTTTTTTTTTTTTTTTTATTTTTACACTGAACAATTCCTTTAAAGGAGACATTTAGGATAAATGAACCCCACGTAATTTTGTAGGCTCTAAAGAAAATTATATAGTGCAGGTTTTACTTTGGGCTAAAAATTAATATTACCGTATATACTCGAGTATAAACCGAGGTACCTCATTTTACCTCCAAAAACTGGGAAAGCTTATTGACTCGAGTATAAGCCGAGGGTGAGAAATGTAGCAGCTTCTGGTAAGTTTCAATCAAAAAATTGAGGGTTTCTGCTCCCATTGGAGGTGCCGGCGAATATTCTTGGAGACTATTCTTGGACGCCGGCGACTATTCATAGACGCCGGCGACTATTCATAGACGCCGGCGACTATTCATAGACGCCGGCGACTATTCATAGACGCCGGCGACCGTTTTTGCGCTTGACCCGAGTATAAGCCAAGGTAGAGTTTTTCAGCAAATTTTGGGGGCTGAAAAACTCGGCTTATACTCGAGTATATACAGTATATTTAAATGCCTCCTTTATTGAGGCTCCATATAGATCTGCTACTGTCCCTGTCCGTGAGGGATGGGTGAGTCCTAATAGTCCCTGCCAGAAACACAGTAGGAGGGGGACAGCAAATCACAGCCCTACAGTCACACAATCAAAGACAGGCTTCAGTTCCCTATCAGGTCAGCCTGCCGATTGGTTCCTATCCTACAATACAGTGTGCTGAATGACGTCAGCCCTCGTGTACAGCCTGGGAAAGGAGACAGCAGGAAGTGGAACAGATGGACAGGACTAGTAGGTTTTTGCGGAATTTTTTTTATCATAAATCAACCCAAAACACTACTTTTTAAAACAGTCATCTTGCATTTGGGGGTGCCAAATGTAAGGCACCCCAAGTGATTGGGGTTCTTCCAGTGAGCACCATGAAGCGCTCCTCTTCTGCTTTCCTCTTTCTTCATGCGGCTGCGCATGCGCAGTAGAGGGAAAACCCAAGCTTTAACTAAAAAGTTGGCTATTTCGTTCTACTGTGCACAGAAACGGAACTAGAGGGGGGCGGGCCCTGGCGCAGGACGCGCAGCCGGTCCCCCGCCCCCCTCCGTACACCCGGAAGTGGTCCCCGGTAGTTCCGCCCCTGACTGCGCATGCGTCTACCCTGGGAAATTTGAAGAAAGAAGAAGCCGGAAGACGATCACTCGGTGGTGCAATCACTTGGGGGTGTCTAACATTTGCCACCCCCAAGTGCAAGACGACTTTCCTTCTCCTTTAAGATCTCCAACTTGCCATATCCTGTTTTTTCTCCACTCATCCTAATATTATAGCCTACAGTTCTTTTAGTTATATCTGTTCTGCATCAAATCCCTAAGTCTTCTTTATCTTACATACCAAGAGTCCAAACCAAGCTGGCTTCCACTGGAGTGGTGGTCTCATCAATGTCATTGCCATACAGACATAACCCAGCCTCCAGGCGCAAACTGTCACGTGCTGCCAGACCTGCCAACTTCACATCACTGTTCTGCAGCAGCTTGTCAGCCAACTCCATTGCCCGCTGGGCTGGCACAGAGATCTTTGAGAGATAGAAAACAGGATGGAATAAGTGGATGTGATAACTGGAGTATAGTTTGTGGCTGAATACAGTGTTAGGTTTAAAGGTACACCTAAATATAAGAATAAGGCTGGGGTCGGGCAGTCTACACCAAAATGGGGAGTTGGCTGCACATGGTACTCAATACTCTTGACAATAACACCCCCGCAGGACCGCACCGTGCGGGGGGAGGTCTTGAGAGGCCCCCACCACTGCCAGGGTTTAAACAGAGCTTTCCCACCTATTCTGGTAGGAATAAATCAAAGATGGTTGTGCATTCCACCTGTGGAACACACGGGCATCTTTGTTTTTTTTCTTTGAAGTTTCAACAAGGTGGAAGAGGCAAAGAGAGAGAAAAGCTTAATTAGAAGAAAAGTGTTGTATTCAGCTTGGTAAGTTAATGCTTTCAGTCTATTAATGCAGTGCCCAGAAGCTATTTCTGCAGTCATTTTAATGGCAAGTCTGGAGTTAATGGAGTGATCGTTGGACATATTTGCAGTGGCCTTACTGGCAAGTCTTTTTTTGTTGCAAGTTATACATGTGCTCCATTAGAGTATGAGGGGCCCCCCATGTTTGTCTGCAGGGGGCCCCCCCAAACTCTAGTAATGCCACTAGTTCTGGACCATGCTACATTAGGTGATATTATTCAGGGAGACTTGTATATCCCTAGCATAGGTTTGACGTAAGTCTAATAAAATGTATTATGTTAAAAGATAATTTAAAACATTTGTTTTGTCATTATCGAGCACTCACTACTAGCCCTCTATGCAACTGTAGGTAAAGGCTTAACCATTCTCCTCTCTCCCACTGGGCCAGGTAGCAGAAAAGGTATCTAAATAAAGGCAGATTTTGGCTATGATTAAGTGCCCTTTAGGCTTCTAAACCTTTTTCTGGCTTAAGGCTCCAAGATGTGTGCACCTGGACAGTACACACAGTACAGTTTTTTGAGAATTTCTACCTGCTTAAACTTATTTATCCACTTTTGGAATCTTTTCCTTTAAATTTGCATAGATTTTGGCTGCCAATTCTGCCTCTCTTGACCAAAATAGAAGTCCACTGGCTCGTGTATGGGATCAATGCAGTTAATGTAGTATGTGGCTGACTTCATTGGGCTACCCCAGGCACTAAGCCATCACGGTAACCAATGTCCTCAGCCAGTGGGAAAATAGGCCAAAAATAATTTTGTCAAGCTTTGGTTTTATTTCTTTTATTTTTTTTTTATAAGCGTATGTGTATAAACGTATATGGGGGATATGTAATAAATTAATAAATCTGAGCAGTTACTAGTTGGGCCAATGGAGTTGTACTAATTTAATTGTAAAAAATAATCTGTTGATTAGCAATTATATTGTTGAATTTATCAGCATCTGGATGGGAGGAAAATATTACATTCATTCAGCTAGAAACCTGGGTAACATTACCTTGTTAAACACCAAGTACATTTCCACGGATGTGTCAGATTGCCAAGTCACAATTGGATGTTATGTGCAGCTCACACATCCCATATGGGCAGGACATATAATCCCATATAACTAGCTGGGAAGTAAAGGGTTTCTTTAAGCAAAGGAACCCCATGCAATTCATTATTCAAGCAGGCAATTGTCCTATAGCTACAATTTTTTGTGCTCCCATACTTTTTGTGCTCCTATTACTTGAATACCTAACATGATGTCACAGGGATCTCCTAAACAGTTAGAGAACAGTGTGATATACAGGTGCACGCTACTATTTATGTCACTGGGCAGGTTCCAAGGTGGACATTAAAATCTTGAGAAATGTCATCATGGTTAAAGGGGTTATTTACCGTTAAATTAAGTTTTAGTATTGATGTAGAGAGTGATACTCAGACAATTTGCAATTGGATTTTCATGTCAATTATTTATAGTTTGTGCGTTATTTAGCTTTTTATTCAGCAGCTCTCCAGGTTGTGACCTGGGTAGTTTGGACCCTACCAACACAACTGCCATATTTGCAAAGTGGGGAGCTGCTGAATTAAAAGCTAAACAACTCAAAAAACTGAAATAATAAAAAATTAAAACCAATTGCAAATTGTCTCCAAATATCACTCTCTACATCATACTAAATGTCAAGTTAAAGGAACAGTAACATCAAAAAATGTAAGTGTTTTAAAGTAATGAAAATGTAATGCAGTTTTGCCCTGCACTGGTAAAACCGATGTATTTGCTTCAGAGACACTACTATTGTTTATATAAATAAGCTGTGTGTAGAAATGGGGGCAGCCATTCAAAGGAGAAAGGGCTCAGGTTACACAGCAGATAGCAGATAAGCTCTGTAGAACATACTGGTGTTATCTGCTATCCACTATTTTACCTGTGCCATATAGACTTTTTTTCAATTTCTGCTATTGGTACACAGCAGCATGTTTATATAAACTATAGTAGTGTTTCTGAAGCAAAAAGATCCGTTTTACCAGAGCAGGGCAACAGTACATGATATCAATTACTTTAAAACACTTTACATTTTTTTGGTGTTACTTTTCCTTTAAAGGCAAACAACCCCTTGTTGCTAATAGGTGACACAGCTCACAAAAGGTTCAAGGCTTTTCTGTAAGCAAGTCTGTTGTCTGTACCTCCACACCATCTTCCCCTGTGTATCCGCAGCGAGTCACTCTGCAGCCAGGGATGCCAAACACAGTTGTGTAAACACTGGTCATGAATGTTAGCTTGGAGAGATCATCAGTTAGTCCAGCTTGGAGAACTCGAGCAGAAAGGGGACCTGAAAACCCACAGAACTGTAAAGTTAGCTCCAGTATCAGTAGCCTGTTTGCCTAGTTACAATTAGATATATTAAATATGAATTCCTCCTGATATTAATGAAAAGCGGAACTGGTACCACTTGACTAGCCCACATAAAAGAAGAAGGTCAACCATGTGGTGGACCAAATTGAGCTGATCATTTGACCATCAGATCATAATAGGGGCCTATGCAGCTTGTCAGGAGAAGATAAACTGTCTAATGCAGTGATCCCCAACCAGTGCTCATCAACCCCTTGGATGTTGCTCTCAGTGGCCTCAAAGCAGGTGCTTATTTTTGAATTCCTGGCTTGGAGGCAAGTTTTGGTTGCATAAAAACCAGATGCACTGCCAAACAGATCCTCTTGTAGGCTGCCAATCCACATTGGAGGCTACCAAATAGCCAATCACAGCCTTCATTTGGCACCCCAAGAACTTTTTGCATGCTTGTGTTGCTGCCCAACTTATTTTTGAATGTGGCTCATGGGTAAAAAAGGTTGGATGAGATGCTCACCCAATGGTATTCTGTCCAATAGATATCTGGTCATTCAGGCCTTACAGAGTGGTTGATTATGAAAGATATATAGATGAACATTTTAAAGTTCAAATTTCAGATATAGGGATTTGGGAGGCCACACACTACTATAAATAGGAATACAATTAATACAAAGAGCCAATGTTATGTACATCTTGATGGTGGTAAAGATAACAAGCATTACCTTGCACTGCCAGAAGAGCACAATCAATGTGTTCTAGATCCACATCACGTCCAGCGGCTTTGAACGCCTGCAATTTATTCTGTGGGGGAAATAAAGAAACATATTCATGTACTCTGAAATATGCCTCCCAGCATCCCTTCATCAACTATAAGTCATCATCATTTCAAATCTCCCTATTCAGCAGAGGAAATCACCAGCATGTGGGCAGAGTCCTTCTCAGAGCAGCCAGCATTGGAGACCACATATAGATATCCATCTGAGGTCTTGGTGACTATGAGGTCATCAATTATTCCACCCTTCTCGTTAGTGAAGAGTGACAATGTACCCTGTGAAAAGAAGAAAAGGGGCAACATTTTTTTAATACGCCTGGCACATGATTAGCCACTTTTTATACAGGTATGGGACCGGTTATCTAGAATTCTCGGGACCTAGGGTTTTCTAGATAAGGGTTCTTTCTGTAATTTAGATTTCCATAGTGTAAGTCTACTAAAAAATTATTTAAACATTAAACCCAATAGGATTATTTTACATCCCATTGGGAATTATTATATGTTAGCTTGGATAAAGTACAATGTAACATTTCATTACTACAGAGAAAAAGGAAATTATTTTTTAAAAATGTAATTATTTGATTATAATGGAGTCTACGGGAGATGGTCTTCGTAATTCAGAGCTTACTGGATAACAGGTTTCTGGATAACGGCTCCTATACCTGTACGTTTTTAAATATAAATATACAGTAGAACCCTCCATTTTACATCCACCGATGTTACATTGTTGTTTTGTGGTCCCACCTATATATTATGCATAATACATTGCCCTGATTTTACATTTTCCTGGATTTGACACCATTTTTTTGAGAGGAAGGCAATACACACATAAATATCATATCAGGTCTTATTACTTTTGTCATGAAGCCATAATCTCCCCTCTGTATTGGGCCTCAGGACAGCATGTATTGTGCTCACACAGACTGCTCTCATGTATAGCTGCATAGCAGTGGTTCTGTATAGCTGCATAGCAGTGCTTCTGTCCATATGCACTCAAAAATGGTTGTGCAACTGCTGTGTGTTGAATCTAATAGAAAAGTGCAGTCCCAAATTACAGAACCATTAATACTTTCCTATATGTCCTGCAGTGTGCTATGAAAAGTGATCTCAGCTTTACAGGCTGCCTGAAGCACAATACCAACACATTAACAAATGTCTACTAAATGTCTCTCCCAGTTTATTGGGATTATTATCTAACCAGCACCTGGCTAATAACAAGAGTGGAGACAAGGGCTTCAGTGAGCAAGTTTCAAGCTTCTTCTAACCAGTATTAGACAACCAACAGAGCAATGGACTGCAGAGTAGCATAATTTTGTGTAACTAAAAGCAACTGTCTGAAATGTCATTTTAGGGGGCTGCTAGATTCACCACCCATAAGCCAAGCAGGTACCAATGAAATACATTTGTACATAAATATGAGAAGATTTGATGCAATTGGTTACCAGCTAGACAACCAAGGCACAATTGCTAGTGGAATGGAGAAATCCATATGTGGAATCTTCCCTTTAACTGACAAATATTTATGGAAAGCTAAAGATGATGTAGTTAATTGAAGTGCCATTCACTATGACCCATGTGCAAGGGAGGGCAGCTTTAAAGGAAACATATAAGATAACTAAAGAAATCCTTAATTTTATGGGCAATTATGACTAATATAAGGTGCTGGTCTCACATTAGACTACTAATTTATGTTTTCTCTAAAAACCAGCCCCTTTATTTGAGCTCCCTATAGATCTGCTACGGTCACTGTCCATGTTTCAAATGAGGGGCCGGCGTGCCCTAACAGCCCCTCCCAGAAGCACAGTAAGAGGGAGACAGCCAATCATAGACCTGAAGTCACACAAGCAAAGACAGGCTTCAGTTCCCTATCAGGTCTGCCCAGCTGCTGATTGGTTCCTACGCTACAGTGCAGTGTGCTGAGTGCAACTGGCTCCCCTGCACAGCCTGGGAAAGGAGGCAACAGGAAGTGGAATAGATGGGAAGGGTTCGTTTATGCAGAAGTTTTCAATAAATCAGCCTGAAATGCTACTTTTTTCAAGCACACTTCCTCTATAGTCAAAAGAATATAATACACTGGTATATTATTGTTTTTAACATAATGTTTCCATAAATTACTGAAGGCTCTCCATGTAACAAAAGCCATATTTATCCAAATATACCAGTACAAGTCCAAGTACGTAATATTGGCTAAAATGTTGATATGTTAGGATAAAAGATGCTGATGGCAAATCAGCAGCAGTCTCACCTGGTTCTCCTTAAGCTCTGCAATATCTGCCACCACCATGCTCTCCATGAAGGGTATGCGATCCTTCCCTAGGACTTTGGTCTGTAAAAGAAATACATTGGTTCAAATGGCAGCAGAAGACAACAGTGATGTGCATCCTGTAGAAAGCAAAATACTGGAGGGCGGTTGGCTAAAGAAAATCAAACAGTACTAGTGCAACATTAGTAGAGTGACACATGGGGAGATTAGTCGCCCAGGGCCAAATCTTCTCTTCTTCTCCCGGTCTGCCACAACCCTAAAGCTATACGTACAATACCCTAAGGTAAATAGGTTACCTGCAGCATGTGGGAAACATCAAACACAGAACAGTGTTGACGGGTGTGGAGATGGGAGGCAATGTGTGAGTCTTTGTACTGCACTGGAAGCTTCCAGCCTGCAAACTCCACCATCTTGCCACCATGTTCACGATGAAAGTCGTACAGTGGTGTCTGGCGAGGGGGATTGGTCTGTACAAAAAAATTATAGTGCGATTGATAAACAGTTTCCTCAAACTCATTTAGTATGCATTCAAAAGGGTGTTTACATTGTGGTGACAAGTAACATTAACAAAAACTGGCAGTGAACCAAAGCCCTAAAGCTACACAGGCAACTCCCACAAGAAGCAATAGGAATAAGTTGGGCATCTGTGGGTAAGCAAGGTAACATGAGCAGAACAGCTACCCAGATGGCACTGCTGCAAATTTTCGCTCACTCTTGCTGCCTCCTGCTCTTAACGCCTGTCTGCAACTTTGACCTATTCTTTGTTATGCAAAGTGCCAGCTAAGCATTTCCCTTGCTACATGTTGCTCTGCCACAATCACGTGTCCCAGCTCACAAATGGGGACATAGGGGTTGCTATGAAGACATGACAAAGCTTTCTGTCTGGTGCTGGCAATTGGGGTCCAGTTCTGGGGAAGATACATTGAAGCTGGACCACTCTGTGTAATGATGATTGGTAAAAAAACATGTTATGTTATTTCCAGTCATGTGACCACCTGATTGTATTTAAGTCAGACTCAGTTATGCAGTAAATTCCATTGGTTCATGCTTTAATGAGAACTAAAACTTAAAAAAAATATATAGCTTAAAATGCTGCATGTTATATACAGTACTAAAGGTACTTTAACCAAGAGGTTGAGCAGCCATATAACAGCAACAATTCTTTACAGATGTCCACCACCTTCTTGGTTTTGAGAGGTACTGACCGTGCTCAGTGTGAGAAAACATCCAAATATAATCAGAAAGTGAGGCTACACCGGTCATAGAAGCTGATGGTTAGGGCTGATTATTAATCAATTTGGATGCTGCAGAATGGACTGTTTTTTGAGCTGCAATATAATGTGAATCTGAATGTAATTTATAAATAATATAATAATAATTATATATATTATTAAAAATGATTATAATTGTTATTATAATTAATTGTAGACAATATTATAGAAGATAGGGAGCTACTTTGAGAACTAGCATAACTAAACCCCACCCCCTCCTTCCCCTGCACAGTGTTCGCCTATATCTCTGGCAGGCCCCACAGGGGCCCTTGTCCAATCTCACCCACATCTGCTGTGGGTACTTATGCCACTAACAGGTCCGGACTGAGAATTAAAATAGGCCCTGGCATTTCAGGTACACAGAGGCCCAAATAGCCCCCACCAGCCCACTAAATAGTAACGTTGTATGGCACCTTATAGCAGCCCCTCTGGCATTTGCCAGAACCCACAGATTGCCAGTCCGGGCCTGGCCACTAACTAGCGTGAACCTTCAAAGTCACAAGTGTCATTGCTAAACAATGTGGTGGCACTGAGTTAGGACTAGGGATGCACCGAATCCACTATTTTGTATTCGGCCGAACCCCGAATCCTTTGCGAAAGATTCGGCTGAATACCGAACCAAATGCTAATTTGCATATGCAAATTAGGGGTGGGAAGGGGAAAATAGTTTTTACTTCCTTATTTTGTGATTTAAAGTCACATGATTTCCCTCCCCACCCCTAATTTGCATATGCAAATTCGGATTCAGTTCGGCTGTACAAAAGGATTCGGCCGAATCCTGCTGGAAAAGGCCGAATCCCGAACTGAATCCTGGATTCGGTGCATCCCTAGATAGGACTGAAGCCCACAGCATAAGGTGTAGCATTTCTAGCATAATTATTGATTGAGCTTAAAGGAGAACTAAACCCTAAGAATAAATATGGTTAAAATGCCATATTTTATATACCGAACTTATTGCACCAGCCTAAAGTTTCAGCTTGTCAATAGCAGCAATGATCCAGGGCAAACTTTTTACTAGGGATGCACCGAATCCAGGATTCGGTTCGGGATTCTGCCTTATTCAGCAGGATTCGGACGAATCCTTCTGCTCGGCCGAACCAAATCTTAATTTGCATATGGAAATTAGGGGCAGGAGGAAAATCTTGTGACTTTTTGTCACAAACCAAGGAAGTAAAAAATGTTTTCCCCTTCCCACCCTATTTGCACATGCAAATTAGGATTCGGTATTCAGCAAAATCTTTCACAAAGAATTCCGGGGTTCGGCCGAATCCAAAATAGTGGATTCGGTGCATTCCTACTTTTTACAGGGGGTCACCATCTTGGAAAGTGTCTGTGACACTCACATGCTCAGTGGGCTCTGAGCAGCTGTTCAGAAGCTAAGCTTAGGGGTTGTTGCACATAATCAAGCAGAAAATTAGGTTGGCCTGTATTATAAGCTGATGCTACAGGGAGGATTCTTAAATTCTGATGCTAGTTGCACTGGTTTCTGTGCTGCCACGTAGTAATCTGTATTAATTACTAATCAGTCTTATATTGTGGCATTTATATTCTAGGTGTACTGTATATTGTGAGTGGGTCCCTAAGCTCAGTAAGTGACAGCAGCACAGAGCATGTGCAGTGAATCAGCAGTAAAGAAGAGGGAGCTACTGGGGCATCTTTGGAGACACAGATCTTTAATGCTAAACGGTTGTGATAGCCTTTGGCTTGTATAGAAACCCCTAACAAAATGCACAACATTTCTAGCTACTTCTTTCGTTTAGCTTTAGACTACCTCTATCTTTCCATTTCAGGTTGGCGATTGAGCTTATAACTAGGTCTGGACTAAGATTCAAAACAGTCCCTGGAATTTAAAGTACACAAAGGCCCAAAGTGTCCCCTGCAGGTCCAAAAAATAGTGAGTGTCTTTGGCATCTTACAGCAGCCCCTCTGGCGTTTTCCAGAATCTACAGATTGCCAGTTTGGGATGGGCCTGCTTAAAGCTGCAGCAAAAAGGGTTTGAGCAAACAACCCTTGTTGCATAATTGTATATGTGATAGCAGCCGCCACATATAAAATCAGATGCAGTTGCTTGCACACCGAAACTCACATTATTAGACATGGCATTCCAATTGTGGAACTGGGAGAGCTGCAACCTGCACCACACTGCAGTGTACAACTTGTGTGCAGAGATATATCAGCAGGTAATCTACAAGAGCAACAACTATTGCAAAATCATTTTTGTGCTGATCCAAAGAAATGCCTACCCCCCTCTTGCAGGCCAGCGAGCTCACGTCTGACTAATCCATGGTCACATGCAACTGCTAAAATTAACAAATAGCTTTGAAAAATAACTTTTTTTATGTTTAACCAGAAAACACCCTTTGTTGCCCAGAGACCTGAGAGTGTGCTGCATAGGTTTGCAAGGACAGACTCCAGTGGTAATAGGACGCCTGATATCTCTGGGTCACAGTCTGACTGTCAATCTCCATACTCAGCTATTCTGCAACCTTTGCACCTAGATCTGTACAAACAGGCGGACCACTGAATTCCAGTGAAGTTCCTGGCACAACAAGGTATCAGGGGAATCAGAAGTATCCCCAAACCTGGGCACCTTAATAAGGGCAGTGCTTAGTAAATGAATGGGTCATACCAGCAGATCCTCCTGATGGGTATCCAGAATATATTTATCATGGCTGGGTACAGGACTAAGGCTGCTGCTTTGAGACCCTATATAAGTTTGGGTACCCCAACTATGCCAGATTGTATGTGGATAGTACTGATGTGCACCCCAAAACTATCAGAGATCATGATGCACACACACACTCACCCTATAGCACTATTAATGTGCAGCATCTGTGCAAGCACTGCACTCATATGGCCCTGCCAAAATCTTAAATAACATCGAATGGAAATTGTTAGGAGTATAAATATACCAGCACTTGTCTCGAAGTTACACGTTGGGCCCCCATGGAAAGTTTCAGAAGCCTTAGATCTCTATACTGCGAATCTGCAGACTTTATAAAGAGCGATTACAAGGCTATTTCTGCGTCATATTAGAAAAACGAAGTCAGCTTAGCGGTACCTGGCTGCTGCTGTAGCTCCTCTCCTGCAACCTACTCCCAGCTGCCCCAGATCGCAGCGCTTTAACACCAATCCAGCGCAATCGCTGCATCCTACTTGTAAAGCTTCAGCCTGATGGACTACGCATGCGCGGAGTACACACCCCCAGATACACTGCATATGCGCGGAGTGGGCGTGTTGGCTCCCGGCTGTACCTGCCCCTCCATAGCGCTCATCTCATTGGCTGCAATTAGTGAGCTTACAATAAAATACTGAAAGGGTGGTTAACTTTTCATATGTGACAGAATGGCTAATTCTAAGCAACCTTTCAATTTGCCTTAACTTTATTACAGTTTTTTAATTATTTGCCTTCTGACTTTTTCCAGCTTGACCCCATCTAAAAAAACAAATGCTCTTTAAGTCTACACATGTTATTGCTGCTTTTTATTACTCATCTTTCTATTCAGGCCCTCTCCTATTCATACTCCAGGTTGTTATTCAAATCAATGCATGGTTGCTAGGGTAATTTGGACCCTAGCGACCAGACTGCTGAAATTGCAAACTGGAGAGCTGCTGAATAAAAAAGGAAATAAATCAAAAACCACAAATAAAAAATGAAATCCCATTGCAAATTATCTCGGAATATCACTACTAGAAGTTAATTTAAAGGGGTGGTTCACCTTTAAAGTCACTTTCAGTATCTTATAGAAAGGTGAATACTAAGCAAATTTTTAATTGGTTTTCATTATTTATTCTTTATAGTTTTAAAATGCAAATTGAAGATCTGATGAATAAAAACCACAAATATAAAGAAATGAAAACCAATTGAAAATTGTCTCAGTATATCACTCTCCACATCATACTACAAGTTAACTCAAAGGTGAACAACCCCTTTAAAGGTGCAGAACCCTTTAATTTAACTCTTTGTGTATTTTGTGGTGAAGCCTTATGCCTGAGAACTGGGCTGGACACTTAGGGGGTTATTTACTAAACTCCGAATGCAAAAATCCCGAAAAATTTGTGTTGTTTTTGTTAGAAAATTGCACTTTAAAAAAAATCACAAATTTTTCGGAATTGTTTAAACCCCAAAGAAGGAAAAGTCGAATTAGAAAATCAGGCATCTCAGACCTGTCGAGGTTGTATATAAGTCAATGGGAGAAGTCCCAATGATTTTTTGACGTGCGCTGGGTTTTGTGCAATACCCATTCGTTTTCTGCTTTTCAGGCAAAAAGGCATAAGAAATAGGAGTTTTCAGGTGAAAAATCCGAAAAAATAGTAAAAACAGATTTTTTTTTTCCCGCAAAGCAAATTTTCTGGAAAATATAATGATACGTACCGTAAGTGTAAAAAACCAAGCGCTGATTTGATCTTACTTTGTAGCAGTGTTGAGATAAAATCTGACTTTGACACTAGCAAAAAATAAGCTAGCAAGCCAGTAGCAGGCCCCCAAAATGTCTAGAGGTTGACCTGTTTTACAAATATCTATTGAAATAATATATGAATTAGGGCCTCATGGGGCCCTTATACCTCATGGGCCCCCCTGCAAGCCGCAGGGTCTGCTTCCTCTGTACTCGTTCAAAAACCAAAAAATGATAGCATTCCGGTAAAAAGGCGGATTTATTGCAGAGTCCTGCAGATATCCATCGCCTTACGCGTTTCGGGAGTCAGTCCCTTAATCATAAACCAATAATTAAGGGATAGACTCCCGAAACGCGTATGCATGGCCGCCATCAGGGGGGCACAGAGGGTACTACTGTACCGGGCCCGGACCTGAAGGGGGGCCCGCAGAGGCGTCTGCAGAAAATTTTTCAGTGGGGGAGAACAGACGCTCCGGCTGCGTGCGCTCTCCTAAGGAAGAAATGCAGACTCGCTCTACTCACTGATTTAAGAGGCTGCAGTGACAGCTCCGTCCGTGCTACAAATACTTGTTGAGTTGCAAACTCCCCCCTCGCTCGATCCTCCCTCCTTAGCCCTCAGCCCCTCCCTCCTCAGCTCAGCCCCTCCCCTCTTAGCCCTCCTCCGTGCTCTGTGTTTAGCTTATGAGCTAAGATTTTCATGTCAGCCTTGAGCACGGAGGAGGGCTAAGAGGGGAGGGGCTGAGCTGAGGAGGGAGGGGCTGAGGGCTTAGGAGGGAGGATCGAGCGAGGGGGGAGTTTGCAACTCAACAAGTATTTGCAGCACGGACGGAGCCGTCACTGCAGCCTCTTAAATCAGTGAGTAGAGGCGATTCTGTATTTTTTCCTTAGGAGAGAGAGTGCAGCAGCCGGGGCGTCTGTTCTCCCAATGTCCCAAAATGTGAGCCCAGGGTCTCCCCCACTCATCCCTCCTCCTTCCTCTCTCTGCCTCACACACTCAAGGCACATCCACGGGGGGGACAAGTGCCCCCCCTTTTGCCCCTATGTATAGGGCCGGACTGGGGGGGACCACCGGGACTGCCATGCAGGGCCCCCCCGCCGGCCATCCAGGCCCCCTCTGGGGCCCCAATTTTTTTTAACTTGTAAGGGGGCCCAATGTTTTTTTTTTTTAAAAAAAACTTTTATGGGGGCCCTGGCGCCAATTTTTATTTAACTTATTGGGGGGCCCTGGTCACCAAATATTTATTTTAACTTGTAGGGGGGCCCTGACCACCAATTTTTTTTTAAAAAAAAAAACTTTTTTGGGGGCCCTGGTGCCACAGTTTTTTTAACTTATAAAAAGGGGCCCTGACCATCAATAGCTTTTTATAACTTGTGTGTGGGGGGGTTACCTTTTTTAGTGCTGATGTCTGGGTGGTGAAGTGGGCGGGATCTGGGGTGGGCGGGGTCCAGGGGGCCCTGAAAATTTTGTTGTACGGGGCCCCGTGATTTCTAATGGCGGCCCTGCGCGTATGGTGATGGATATCTGCAGGACTCTGCAATAAATCTGTTTTTTTTCGGAGTGCCGTCCTTTTTTGGTTTTTGAAAGAGTACAGACATTGGGGACGCTGTAGACTGAGAACCCAGTTTCATATAGGAGAGCAGCTGTGGGAGTTTCTTGACCGGTAACTTTTGTTTTTCTGCTTCCACTGTAGTTAAACCCCTGAACTAAGCATTGATTTGAATAGGAGACTGGAATATGAATATGAGAGGCCTGAATAGAATGAGGAGTAATAAAAAGTAGCAACAATACATTTATAGCCTTACAGAGCATTTTTTTTAGATGTGGTCAGTGACCCCCATTCGAGTCAGTAAGAAAAAGACAAATTGTTTAAAAACTATAAAAAGGAAAATGAAGACCAATTTAAAAGAGGCTTAGAATTAACCATTCTATAACATGCTAAAAGTTTACTGAAAAGTGAACCACCCCTTTAGTGATAATTGCTAAGAACTTGCCAGTCACTCACAGTGACTCCAGCAATAAATGACTCTATCCATAACAATCATTTACGTCAGTGGAGGGTAAATTCCCAGCATTTTGTCACTAAAGCTGAAAATCATCTAGGTGCTGGGCCAGATTTAAAGATTCTGCAACCCTAGGACCCCCCACTACTTGCACCCTTCCCCTCTAATCGCCCCAGACCCCCCCCCCACTTGCAACCCAACCCCCCCCCTGCCGCTTGAATTTCTCTGGCCTCCCCTGCCGGCTCTGCTGCTTCTGGCAAAGTGTGATCCATTCCATTGGGGACTGGGCGGTAGATTCAAACTGCTGTCAAAGTCTTCTGTCAGGTCCCATGTAAAGATGTGGCCAGCGGACTGGATGCCGGCCCCCAATCTTTGTCGCCCAAGGCATGGGCCTTTGTGGCCTACCCCCCAAATCCAGGCCTGCTTGGGTGGCAAATAATAGACCCATGTGTCTTGTTTTTGGAGCATTTTTTTCAGACTTTAGGCGCTATATCTTACAATAGGATGGGCAAAGACTCAAAATGCGCTAATGTACAGCTCACCATACACATAAAGACCCACCAGGATGGCAAGGTTTCTAAATGAGTGGATCTTTGACACCACCCACGTGCAAGGCCAAGTTAGCCATATCTCTCCCAGGTCAATAATCAGGAGGGGACAGTATGAAAGCACAGATTTTCAAGCCTGCCTGATAGATATCTGTCAGGGAGACCACTGGGAAGAGGCTAAAGGACAAGCAAAGAAGGAGGGCAAAAGGGCAACTTAAATTTGCCCATGTACGGCCAGCTTAAATGACTCAAGAGTTCAAGTAGGACCCTTCTTCCCACAGCTTTGAGCCCTCAAATGGGGTCTGCCCTGTGTTTTGTAAATCCTTGCATTAGATCACTCTTCATTTTCAGCCTAGCAGCTAATTAAAAGTGATAGTTAAAGGGGAAGGAAAGGTTAATTCACAATGGGGAGCCAAGTTTTTAGACACCCCCAGTGATTCTAACAGCTTACCTGTTCCATTGGACTGGCGCTCCTTTACTTAAAAAGCTCACAAGCCTGGGGGACTGTTTGAGGAGTGCTGCCATCTTGTTCTGGCGTCCTGGGCAAGCACAGGCAAAATACACAACTTTGACGACTTCTGTATTGCACATACATGCGGCTTCAATAGACATATAGAATGTGTGGGATACACCAGATCAGGGTGGCATGAAAAGTCACTAGAATCAGGTGTTGGGGAAGAGATGCCAAACAACTGGACACCCTCCTAGGGATTTTACCTTCTTTTTTAAAGAAAGGCAGTTTTGTAATGGGTAAACATTTCCTTTCAAGAAAATCAGAAATATATTAAAGGGCAACTACATTATGGAGAATATGGAGAATTTTCATAATAGGGCAATCCAGACCCTTGTGCTGCCCCAGGAAGCAAAGTTTAGCTACACCGATTACTTGAACGCCTGCTGTTAACCAAGGCAGGGTTGAAATCGCTAGTGTTATTATAATTTTAACTGCAAGGTTCTAACTCAGCAGATTTTATTTTATAGCATGGATTCAATCATGCAGCTCCAAAATACAGCCCTATACTATCTATGGGGCAAATTTACCCAATATATACACACGAAACAAGCTGATTTTTTATTATCCCTTAGTGGGCATACTAAGGGAGTTATTTATCAAAGGTTTAAAGCATTTCTTAGACCTCGAATGAACTCACAACTTGAATGGTTTCTAATTTAAGATAAAACTCGAATTAGAGAGTTTGGGGATAAGAACCTGAAAGCACAAATTGATCGAGTTTTCAGCGGAAAAGAACTCGAATCACTTAAACTGATCGGGTTTTCGGGCGAAACCCACCGGAAAAACCTCAACATCATGAAGGCTATTAACATCTTCAAATGGTTCAAGGAACCCCTGCCATTGACTTCTCCATGATCTAGACAGGTTTTAGATGGTGTATTTTTGGATTCAAGATATTTCCAGGGTCGGGGTATACTAATGTGGAAAAATCTGAGTTAAAAAAAAAAAAACAACCTAGAAAAATTTGAGTTTTTTAAACCCAAAATAAGCTTGAAAACTTGAATTTTTCGTAGAGAACGCAACTCAAACCTTAATAAATCTGCCCCTTAGTGTTCTTTTCTCAGGGGCACTTCTTGCCCTCATGTTGCCTGATATTTCAGACCTGGTTAAAAACCACAAATCAGAATTTTAGCATCAAGATCCCTTGATGCTAAAATGTATTTTGCAACGTGTAATGTATTTTCAGCCACAACCCATTTATCAGGCCTTCTACAAGGCAAAGGGGGGCAAATGGGAAGCTGCTTCCTGTCAAAGGGGTGGAGTAAGGGCTAACCAAATGTCCCGGTGTCTCATTTATAACAAAATATTTTATTCAGGAGAAGTTTGTTTATTATTATGTTTACTAGACGTGACAAATAAATAAATACATATCTAGCCTATCACAAATAAAACCTTTGCCTTGATCTACCACTTACAATTCAAATTTTATTACAAATAAATAAACCATCAGATCAGAAGTGCCAGGCACAATAAAGTAGATTAGTTAGTGAGCTGCCATAATAAATAATAATGTTACACTCTAAGCATTATTTAGAGACTCAAACAAATTCAAGCAGCCATAATTTTCTGCTCTATTAAACTGATTATTTCCTTCTGAGTGGAGTCAGATGTCATTCCATATACAGTACATCATTGTAGCAAAATCCTGGCTAGAATCTGTGCTCAGAAGATCTGCCAGTAATGTTAAACATAATTGTAGTGTATTACATGGGTTTTGTTAATCTCAAAGCTGTTATCAGGAGTCAACAGGAAGTTGTAAGGACTGGGAATGTCTCTATCCTGTTGATGATGCCCTGATAACAGACACCAGATGAATATAATATAATTTGTCTTCTGTCCGTTTCAGAAGGAAGGCTATATTACAATTTGATAATGAGCTCCTACGATGCCTATTTCATCAGTGTAAAGCCTGAAAATTCCTACTGTTGTTCAAGAACAAGGTCATGCTTAATTCCTTTGAAAGACTCCAGTAATGGCCACGTCCGACATTTCTTGATTATTTCACGTGTATGACAGGAGGTTGATATCATAACACCCATCCACCTGGACAAAAACAATTAAAAATATAATTTTCAAGAGTTAATTGTCATGGGTAAGAATCTGCAACCGACAGCGCTCTAGTTAAGCTGTCTTTATCTGTTGTTGAACCACTATTCCCTGCATCACACAACAGTTTTTGACTTAATGGGATTTTAGCTGTTGTAAAACAGAAAAAGATGGCCTAGCTTAAAGGATCCAGGATTCCCAATAAACTAGTAAGAACCTTCAATGACTAGAGCCTATATGGCACTATATCAAACTAAATTAGGGACAAGCCAGATATTTAATTGCAAGACAGTACAATACTGTTTCCGTTATGTATGACATGCTATCACCTTGTTTATTTCTGAGGGCTATAGGACATAAGGCGTTCTAATTATTGCTACCAGTGATGACAAAATGCTGTTGGTTATTGTGAGTTACTTACTATGGGTCTGGCTCTACTAGCTTTATGACATTCCTGATTTACATTATTTTATTCCTCCCCCCCCGCTAGACTGTACCCATATTGCTCCTTAAAGGAACAGTAACATCAAAAAATAAAAATGTTTAAAATAAAAATATAATGCAGTGTTGCCCTGCACTGGTAAAACTGCCGTGTTTGCTTCAGAGACACTACTATTGTTAACATAAATAAGTTGCTGTGTAGCAATGAGGGCAGCCATTCAAAGGAGAAAAGGCTCAGTTTACACAGCAGATAGCAGATAAGCTCTGTAGAACATAATGGTGTTATCTATTATCCACTATTTAACCTGTGCCATATAGACTTTTGTCAATTTCCACCATTGCTACACAGCAGCTTGTTTATATGAACTATAATAGTGTTTCTGAAGCAAACACATCAGTTTTCTTATGCGTTTTCTTATGCAGGGCGATACTACATTATATTTTCATTACTTTAAAACACAAATTTGTTGGTGTTACTGTTCCTTTAAGCAGGTGATCCAATATACTCACATCAAATCTCCCAACACTCGCTGTACTCTGATTGGCTCTCATCATTTCAGTCAGCACCCACATTTGTTGCACCTCACTTGACACTTTGTCAGGATCTGGGAGGCCCTAGAAAAGGGAAATCAAGCTATTAAAATAGAAAAGATTGCATTTCTTCTTGTTTGCCCCCATAAAGCATCGACAGCTTTTGTTCGTACTTGTTTATTAGAAGGGGTCAATGGTGAATCTCCTGACTGTTTTATTACACTTGACTAAACAGTTCAGAAGGGCACTTAGCTTCATTGCAATAGCCAAGCATATGTATAAACCCATACAAACAATTGCACAGTTTCTTTCTGGCTGAAGAGAAATAAAACATGCATCTACATTTTTTTTGAAGGTTTTTATTTAACATTTTAACTTTTAACCTTTTCAACAAGTTTCAGCTCCTTCTGTCCATCTTTGTGGTTTGCTAGCAAGCACAATTAAATTCTTTCACTTCACTCTGCAGAATAAACATGGCAACTTCTTCTTAAACTCACTCACCTTGTGTAGATTTTGTAGCTGCTCCTCTTGAGGTAGGCGAGAAAGCCAACACGAGAACCTTTTTTGTGGACTCTTATATTAAGGACAAAAAAAATAAAAATATCAACTGCTCAGGAGTGTAGGGAAACAAAAACGGTTATTTCGTATAATGTTTCCTTGCTCACTTAGACATAATGAGAATGAAGAGATTATTACCATAAGAGATATTACCCATAAGAGTACAGGTATGGCACCTGTTATCCAGAATGCTTGCGATCTTGGGTTTTCCAGATAACAGATCTTTCTATAATTTGGATCTTCATACCTTAAATCTACTAGAAAATCATTTATACATTAAATAAACCTAATAGGCTGTCTTTTCATCCAATAAGGATTAATTATATCTTAGTTTGGATTACATTCAAGGTGCTGTTTTATTATTACAGAGAAAAAGGAAATATTTTATATTTTTAAAATTTGGATTATTTGGATAAAATTGAGTCTATGGGGCAAATTCACTAACATTCGTAGTTTCACCAGGCGCAACTTCGCCGCACTTCGCCAGGCGTAGTTTCGCCAGAGCTCCACAAATTCACTAAAATCCGAAGTTGCGCACAGGGGTAGCGTAAGATTGCGAAGTTGCGCTATCGTTGATTCGCTAAGTGAAGCGAAGTTACGCTAGCGAAGGCTAATTTGCATACGGCGCCAAATTCAAATTTCAATGGAGGAATACGTATCAGCACTACAAATGGCTAGAAAACCTTCAAAACATCAAATAAAAATTTTATTTTGCCCTACACATGTGCCCACTGTCTAGGTAAGTTGCCATGAGTCAGGAAATGTAGGGGGGAAGGAGGGGAGCCCAAAAAAAATTTCGATCTTTTTCAGCCTATCACCCATAATGTAGAAAACACGCCAGCGTTTTTTGGGACTTAGAAAATTTTTTGACTTTTTTTGAAGCAATCCCTATCTACTCTATTGCGCTTCGCCTGGTCTGAGGTGGCGAAGGAAGTCTAGCGTAAAAGGTAGCGTTCAGTACACTGCGCGCGTTAGTGAATTTGCGTAGTTACGTCGCTATCGAAACTTCGCCAGGCGTAAGGGTGCGAAGTAACACTAGCGAAACTACGCCAGCGTTCTTTAGTGAATTTGCGCAGTAACGATAAATGCCAAACGCTAGCAAATTAACGCTAACGTTCGGCATTTAGTGAATTTGCCCCAATGTGAGATGGCCTATCTTTAATTTAGAGCTTTCTGAATAATGGGTTTCCAGATAATGGATAAGTAAACCGTCTTGATCGAGGACACTTAAAATCTGACACAGGCAGTTCTAAAGAGCCTATGGAAAATGGAGGTTGCATTACTAGTGCTAAACTGCACCTCCACATTTACCCATAGACAGGAATCAAATCTTTCTTTTAATTTTCTAGCGCATGGGCTGATATTACCTGCAGGTCAGGTGATTAGCCAAAACAACTGCCAGATTCACTATATAATCTGAAATGTATGGCCCGCTCGCACAAACTGGCCTTCTTTAGATACCCTCTGGTGCGCGGTGATGGAGGCATCGGCACCCTCCCAGAAAGTCAGTTCCAAAAATTCATTGGCACTTGCGGCATGCTTGACAAAGGGGTACAACCCCGAAACGTTGTACAGCAGCAAATAAACACGCAAGGGATTTTCCCTGCTTGAATCAACCGTGAGTGCCAGTGAATTTTTGGAACTCACCATATAATCTATCAGACCCATATGGCTCAGCACCTTAGTGGCCAGTTTGGAGACAAAAAAAGTGTGCATCTTTCAGTTAGTGGCCAGCTTACATTGCAGTAGACTTATAAGAGCTATTTGCTCATGGGCTGGTAATTTAACATATGAGTTTGTAAACAAAGCCATAAAAAGCGCCTGAAGTGAGAAGGGTTCCTGAGTACCTGGGAGAAAATATGAACCAAATGTAACCATGGGATGCACTGTGTTGTGAAGATGTGTCTGGTTATATGAAATGTGTCAGGTGAATGCCATTGCCTGTATGGTGAGATGCTCGCCTGGTACATGACAACAGATCTATGCATTTCTAATATATTCTTTTTGATATTTTAAGAAAGTTTATGGCAGCTGTTCATGAAAACAGCAGCCTCCAATTGCTATGCCAATTTGCTCAGCAATCTGCAACACCCTTTTGGCATAGACAATACTTTCTGCAGCTAAAATACATCATGAATTTGGCACCTGTTTCTTAGTGGGATTTATTTGCAACTCTTCCAAATTAAAGTTTAGCCAGATTGGAGACGGCTGTCTAAGGATCAGTCGGAGCGATGTGACGTGATCTGTATCACACAGCATCTAAAAGGAAATATATACAAAATATACATTATTCAGATTATTTTAGAATGAATTATGTAGAACTTTACTTTTGCAGTGTATTTTCTAAACTTAATTGCTACTTAAAGCAGTAGCTGCCTGGCAATTTATAGTGAATTACTGGTCTTGACGGCTGAAAAAAAATGTAGCAGGTGCTAGCTGATTAAAAGACCTTGAGGAGAGCTTTATTCTGCTGCATGGTTTCACATCCAGAAAATGCTGTTTTCAATTGTAATTATTAGGGATGCACCGAATACACTTTTTTGGATTCGGCCGAACCCCCCGAATCCTTCACGAAAGATTCGGCCCAATACCGAACCCTAATTTGCATATGCAAATTAGGGGTGAGAAGGGGAAACCATTTTTACTTCCTTGTTTTCTGACAAAAAGTCACACAATTTCCCTCCCCACTACTAATTTGCATATGCAAATTAGGATCCAGATTTGGTTCGGCTGGGCAGAAGGATTCGGCCGAATCCGAATCCTGCTGAAAAAGGCTGAATCCCGAACCGAATCCTGGATTTGGTGCATCCCTAGTAATTATGTTAAATTACCATTTACATTTGTATTAATGAACATGGGAGAGTTCATTGGAAATACTTTTTCTTTCATTATAAAAAAAACTGGGGGGGGGGGCTATCCTCTTTAATTTTACATTTGTACTTCTTCCTACTTTTTTCAAAGGCACCAGGACTCTAAGTTAGTAGTACAAGATGAAAAGAAAAGGCCTGTGGAGCTACATTATAACCAATGCTTTAGACAGATCTGTCATTGGTGCAATCACCAGTAGCAACCAACAAAAAAAGAGTATTAATCGATCTAGCCGAGGAAGACAGACAATAACACATTTTTGATTGGTTATTATGTTTTCCTGGGGCTAATATTTACAAAGGCAGTAACCCATAGCAACCAGTGCAAATGATGAAAGCAGCTGACTTGCTGGTTACTGCACTGGAGTGAAATTGAACTTGTGTAATGAAACAGAGGTTAATTAATTGCACTAATTCAATGTGGATTGTTGACTGACAATCATTAGCACAAGCCACTTTAGAATTAACGATTGAAGTCCAATTAATTATTTATTTAAGCACTTGCAGTTTAGATATCGTAATTAATTGAAGGAGGTGTAATTAATTGCACTAATTTATTGTTGATTAAATTACGGATAAAATCATTGTTGGGTTGTTTTTGGGGATATACTAGTGAAATATATAATTGGCATAATTTTCCCTGTTTAATTGAGAGTCGAATTATATAGCACAAATGCATTTTGAAATTTAACCCAAATGAGGCATGTATATTTAAGTAAATTGATCAATAAGTGGTTCCTTTTTCGACAATATACATCACCATGTCAGTATCACTTTAAAAAAAATGGCTGCCCAGCTTATTGCCCAACTAAGGGGCAAATTCACTAAGCGCCGAACGCTAGCGTTACTTCGCTAGTGTTTGGCATTTTCGTTACTGCGCAAATTCACTAACGAACGCTGGCGTAGATTCGCTAGTGTTACTTCGCACCCTTATGCCTGGTGAATTATCGCTACGGACGTAACTACGCAAATTCACTAACGCGCGCAGTGTACTTAACGCTACCTTTTACGCTAGACTGCCTTCGCCACCTCAGACCAGGCGAAGCGCAATAGAGTAGATAGGGATTGCTTCAAAAAAAGTCAAAATCTTTTCTAAGTCCCAAAAAACGCTGGCGTGTTTTCTACATTATGGGTGATAGGCTGAAAAAGATCGCAAATTTTTTTGGGGCTCCCCTCCTTCCCCCCTACATTTCCTGACTCATGGCAACTTACCTAGACAGTGGGCACATGTGTAGGGCAAAATAAAATTTTTATTTGATGTTTTGAAGGTTTTCTAGGCATTTGTAGTGCTGATACGTATTCCTCCATTGAAATTTGAATTTGGAGCCGTATGCAAATTAACCATCACTAGCGTAACTTCACTTAGCGAATCAACGCTAGCGCAACTTCGCAACCTTACCCTACCCCTGAGCGCAACTTCGGATTTTAGTGAATTTGCGAAGCGCTGGCGAAACTACGCCTGGCGAAGTGTGGCGAAGTTACGCCTGGCGCAACTACGAATCTTAGTGAATTTGCCCCTTAGGGAGACAACCTGCAAATCTATATAACTGAAAATTCACTAAGCAAAACATAAGGAAAAAGCACAAGGAGCTGCAAACACAACACAACACAACCTAATAACAGTCTTTTCTTCAGCTTAAAGGAGATCAACATTTTTGTCCAAGAGTTAACTGCCATGAAGAATTTTAGAACTTGTCCTCAGTTTTCACTGTTAATTGTAAAATACCCATGCTTATTTTATTTGCCAAAAAAAGATCTGTATATCCTATATAGTATTCATACTTCATATCTGACCAGTTGTTAGCTTCTTCAATAATTTCTACCCAGCTTGCTATCTATGCTCTATTACAGTGACAGGAAACTTTCTGCAGTTATTAAAGGTGACAAGAGATCTTGATTTCTGTAGGTCTGTAATAACTGGAGTCTGATTCTTCTTTCTGGGTTGCATTTTTTGTCATTTGCATTCTGTTTCCTCTCACCTGGTGTCTGTGCAATGACACATAGTCCTGGGATCCCTCCTCTGTGTGAGGGTTTGGCATAAGACGAAGATTTCGGATACATGTATGCCATACAGCAGGGCAGGCCACTGTCTCTGAAGGCCTCTTTTGCTGGATCTTCACAGTCAGAAAAGCAGTATAATAATTCTTAAATGTGATCTCCTGAACCTGAGATGTAAGATACAGAGCAGGGAGTATTAATGTAGCTCAATGCCCTATATTAATATTGTGTTAATATAAGTGCAACCATCACATAAAAAATGGCCCAATTGTATAGCATAGAGAAACAATATTCCTCTTTACCCTCACCTCTCCAGTAAAGATTTGCCTCATGCTTGGTTAGAGACATCAGCATTCAGATATGGCGAGTCATTACTAGAACTGCTATATTAATGTGCAGTCGCAGCAAGCACTATACTCTGTTCTTCCCATGCTCTTACTCTACCAGTGACTCTACCAGTGCTAAATTACCTGCTGATATCTAATGGTTTCAAAATGGAGCAGTTTTCAGTACTGATGGTATTTTTTGTAGTACCATTTTGACCTCGTGTAAGACAAAACTCAGTAAAGGAAAACCTTTAGTAATAGTCAGGCAATTTATTCTTACATAATACAACATAACAGTTTTGTCTGGGTAAGCTGTTGGAGTAACACACGGAATGTCAGCCAAGGACTTACCAAAGACCCACCTCTTGGTCCAGGCATTATATAGCTTTCAGAAGGCTTTTACAATAATTGTGACAAGGGTTTCACGGAAATACCATACATAGTCTGTCTCCTCCTTGTACAATTAATGTCTAAATGATTTACTTAGTCTTACATGTTATCAAAGGAATGTTGTAACATACTGTGCCTAGCTCCAACGGTCCACAGCCTCGCAATCAGCTATCGGCTAACCAAGGCCATTGTGGTATTTCAAGTAATTTGAGCAGCACTTCAGCAGTAAGGGGCCCCACCAGACAGACTGGCGTTATACTGACACTCTGGAATTTAAGTAACAGAGTGATGATCTTTTGTTTCTATGGCCTAATATAAGCTATATGAGTGACCATTGTCCACAGTAGACCATTAGCCCTTATAGTCCATCCTGCCTTGGGCCCTATAGCATTATGGTGTCATAGAGGGCGGGGGTGACAAATATCAACCCTCTGACACTAGCCATTCGTCCATCTTAGGAATTAGACCGTTCCAGATATAAATTTTTAATTACAGTACCGAGAACACGAGAACAATTAGGAGGTGATTTATCAAAGGCTGAGTTGTGTTTTCCTGAAAAATTGAGGGTAGTTTCAGTAAAAATTCAAATTTTTTGGGTTAAAAAGAAAAACTCCAATTTTTTTGCTTTTATTTTGACCTGAAGTCAATGGCAGAGGTCCCTCGAACCATTTGGAGTTGTTTTTAGCCTTCATGATTTTTTTTTCCGGTTGTTTGCGCTGGAAAACTCAATTAGCGCTATTCAATGTTTTTTTTTCCAGCCATAACTCAGTCAATTAGTGTATTCGAGTCCCCCCCCCCGATTACATTAATTCGAGTTTTTTTACATCTCTGTTTTTTTTCAGAAATAAGCAAACATTCAAATTGTGAGTTTATTGGAGGTAGAAAAAAAACCTCACAAATGCGACCTTTGATAAATAACCCCCTTAGTGTGTCATTAGTCAAGTAACAAGACTAAATAAATAAAAGTGAGTACAGTAGCACTGTTCTGCACTTACATCAACCGGCTGATTTTTGGGAAATGTGATATCGATGACGTACACACCAGGCCGGCTGATTTCAGTCTTCACATCTCCCACCTGCAATGGAACAGGGGGTTTGACTGTGTAAGGGACAGACTCCTGGGCCATGATTTACACTGCAGAGATGAAGGTCCTGCAAGGATTCTGAACAAATGCAAAAAAAACAAAAATGATATAAAAATTTTTTTTTATTTGGTATTGTTGGTATTTCCTTTTTTAATTCAGGGAACAGCAACCCAGTTTACATAACTATTTAACAATATGGAAAATGTTGCCTCTTAGCATTGCAAAGCACTGCGTATCTTGACAGCGCTATATAAATAAATGATGATGATGATGATTGCAGTCGTCAGCACAGTTTATATGCACACAGTTGCTTGGAAATACTAACTGCCCATACATGGCCTACAAGATGCAGATGATAGCATTACATCAAACTGATTTATTAAAGAAATACTGAAGTGCACATTACCTATATTACTACAGACAAGTTACTTTTCAATTCGACTAACTTGCGGCCCTTGTATATATTTTTGGGCCCATGCTAAGCCTGCTGAATATATATAAATAAAATATCAGTTCAAGCAAACCAGTTTAAACAATTAAAAGTCTGGCTTATTAATACCATTTTAAATGCACACATTGGTACAGGTATAAATGAAGCCAGTTTTTGGGATACATCATATTTTCAAATATAAGAGGTAAAAGTAGAGGTCATCTCAAACCTGTAGGACTAGAAGCCACCAACGATACAGAACATGTACAAGATTTCAAAGCCATTGCACAGAGGAAAATAAAGGGCAATTTTCTGTATCCTATAAAATACTCCCTAACACAAATGTGGGGTTCTCCTAAAACACCAACTACTAAAATGCATAACCCATGTAAGCTTTCCTGCAACACTTGGGAGTACAAATGTAAAAAAAAAAAAAAGATTCATATGGTTATACAGATGTGAAAATCGAAGCATCCCTAGAAAATCCATTTGGACTGTTTTCATTTTAGGATCTCTATGGTCACCCCATGCATAATAGGCATCACATTGTTAAGAATTCTGTAATTAAAATTAAATAAATCAAAACTTTAAAGATTGGCAGTTTGGAAAATACAGATGTGTTTACTTATTTTGGATTAGTTAATAAATGGTTTTCTGGAGTCAATAACATTTTTGGTGATTGTAGCACACATCAAAAGAAAATCTGAATTTATCTCATAATGCTAATTAAAAAAGCTCGACCAAACTCTCATGCCCGATTTTAGCTCATTTATGAATAAAAAAACGTGATTTAATCATATCGTAATAAACTCGAAAATGTTAATCACTCAAGTTTTTCAGGCTTTTTCCCTGAATCTCTAGTTTTTGCCTGAAAACCCTGGAAAGGCAGTATTGGGATATAATAAATCTTGAAAAATGCAAGTTTTTTTCCCCACAAAAAAAAAATTTACATTTGGAGAAGCTGAAGTGAGAACCAAGAACACGTATATGCATTTTTCATGGTGGGGTCTCTACCATGCCACATACTTTAATACTCTTATACATACTCAACATTAATCTGTTCTGTTCAGAAGACTTCTGACATTCATAAATAACATTCTGACATTCATAAGTAACAAATAAAATATGGAAGATGCTGCATTTCATAAATATATGGTTTTTCGAGCTTTCAGGGGTATAATAAATTAATTAAATCTAAATTATTTATATTAAAATATAAATTATTAAATCTTGGAAATTCAAATGTTTAATTTTTAACCTGAAAATGGTTAACTACAACTCGACCTTTAATAAATCTGTCCCCAAAAGTTAACTAAAAGGTGAAGCACCATTTTAACAGCACCCCCCAATCTGGTATACATGCACAGATGGTACAGAAGCATGGTCAAGGTCAGGGACAGTACCAGTCAAAATCTGGGTATGTAAAGGCTGCTGAAGAGTGATTAGGAGGAGGGCAATGAGGAAATATAAAGGTGAGAATATGGTAATAAACATGCAGCATGGTCTTTACTTGCAGAGCCCAGCGGGTGAATGTAGAATAGGTACAAGGGTCAATGAAGCAAATAAACTATATAGCTGTGGTGTGTGCCTCTACTAATTGAGCATAGTCCAGAGATCAATGTGAATTCCAAAATCATACACAGTAGTCTAATCCCAAAAAGACCCCCAGTCCAAGGTCCATGTAATTAAATGGAATCAAACGAAAAGCGAAAATGGGATAGACTTACGGTTAATTGAAAGGAGCCCAGGTGATATATAACAAGTAGGAAATTCTTTTTTAGGACATATTTAAGGATGATGCATTTCGTGCCAAGGGTGGGCACTTAAGGCCCACATACACGGGCCGATAAAAGCTGCCGACAGACCGAGTGTGGGGCCATCCGATGGGCTTCCCCCATCGTCGGATCACGGCCGCATCTATGCAGCCCCGCGATCCGACCACCCGTATCGGATCCATTATGATCAGATCCATGGGCCTACGATCGGATCAGCCCAATATCGCCCACTTAAATGCGGGCATAACCTGTAGAGATCCGCTTGTTTGTTGACATCGCCAAAAGATCGAACCTCGATGTCTACGGCCACCGTTACTCATTGCCCAGCCTTGGCACGAAACGCGTCAGGCTTGAATATGTCCTAATAAAGATTTTTCTACTTTTTATATATCATCTGGGCTCCTTTTTCAACTGGAAGTCTATCCCTTTTTCGCTTTTTGGTCAATGAAGCACAGACAACAATGGTAAATATCATCATGACAGGGAGACAATTTACATTATCTGCAGACTGATTTCAGAAGAAACAAAGAAATGGTACTAGCCCGGATCATGCGCTCTCCAAAGACCAATCAGTGGGCCGATCGATCAAGCGGTGAGATCAAGAGTAGAACGGGTAGTACAGTAACCCTGTAGTCAGCTGACATTACAGAGAGGTGTAACGCTCCCAGCAGCAAGCCTCGGCGGAGATAAAGAGCGGATAAGCTCAGCAAAGGCTGGACTGTCAGTTGCTACTCTAAAGGTTCCGCAGGTGCACAGGAAAAGGCGGGCGCACTGTACACACCGTTGCTCAGTCCGAGAATCAATGAGCTTGGGGAAATCCGGAAGCGGAGGGCACTGATTGATCACGTCACTTCCTGGACACACTTCCGCAACTTATTGCTGCAAAACCAAATCTCTTTCTGCTGCACCCTAAGATGAATGTAAGTATATATGTATAATACACCAAAGCCCTGGGTATTCTATCAGCTAGGACCTTATAAACGTTGCTTAGTGAGGGGAATCTGTTGTTATTGGTTCTTACTGATGTCATCTCAGACACATAACTCATTGAAACTTCAATATTGTAAATAATTGACCCCCTGTGGTAAAATACGGGCATATTAGGAGTCAGGGCAGCCATCAGGGGGGGACAGGGGGGAGAGTTGTAGGGGGCCCTGAGGGTAAGGGGGGCCCTGCCACGCTGCACTTTCTTGATTAGCCGGGCCCCCCTGCTTTCTGAGAGTTGCTGACTTCGGTAAGGCAGGGCGGGAGCACAAGGGGAGGTATCTTCTGTCCATTACTTCCCCTTGTTGGTCACTGAGTTTAAGTCCCTGTTGAGCTGCTCAGGGATTGGATAGCTGAGGTTTAAACTTCTCCTCCAGCTCATCCAAATACCATGCAGCTTTACCAGGACTTGAAATTCTGTGACCAATAAGGGAAGAAAATGCTGTTACTGGAAGTAGATTCAGCCACCTGTGCTCCCCTCCTCCCTTCTGTAGTTGGCAGCTCACTGACAGCAGGTGGGCCACACTAATGAAGTAAGTGTAACATGGCAGGGCCCCCCTAAAGGTAACCCTTTGTGGTCCCTATTGTGTGGTGGGGTTAAACTTCTGGGAGGGAAAGTTTTTTTCATGGACGTTCTTATAACGTGGGGGGGGGCCTGGCCACCATTTTTTTCCCCATGTGGTGTCCTAGCCACCAATATTTTTTAATGGGAGGCCCTGACCACAAATGTTTTTTTTCAATGGGGGGGCACTGACCACCAAAATTTTTTCATTTTTTTATTAACATGTGGGAACCATAGCCACCAAAGTTTTTTTTTTTTTTAGTGTGGTGGGGGGTGGACCTGTGGGGTGGGGAGGGCGGACCTGTAGGTGGGGCTTGTGGTGGGCGCAGCCCAGGGGGCCCAGGAAATATTTTCGGATGGGGCCCTGTGATTTCTGATGGCAGCCCTGTTAGGAGTCACCGTGGAGTTCCCTGGCATCTATAAACCACTTGGTCTACAGCCTCATATCTTTATGTGGTCATGTAACCCCTCAGTGACTTCTAACATCCTTATAATACACAAAAGTCATGTATATCCTGTAAACTATATCCTTATAAACGGTGACCAGTGATGTCATCAGTTATAAACGGTGACTAGTGATGTCATCAGTTATAAACAGTGAGTAGTGATGTCATCAGTTATAAACGGTGAGTTCTGATGTCATTTTTGTCACACGACTCACAAACTAGTGTATTATATAGTGAATAAAGTACCCCATCTTGTAAAATATAAGGATATTATAAGTTACAGAGGTGTTTCATGACCATATAAAAACACGAAAGGGGTTACTTTATTTATTATAATACACAAGTTTCAATGAGTCATGTGACAAAAATGACATCAGAACTCACCGTTTATAACTGATGACATCACTACTCACCGTTTATAAGGATATAATTTACAAGATATTCATGGTTTTTGTGTATTATAGTGAATAAAGTACCCCTTGTTGAAAAATATGAGGATATTAGAAGTCACCTCGGCGTTCCATGACCTGTATAAAAACACTCAGCCTCGTGTTTTTATATGGACATGAAACTCCTCGGAGACTTATAATATCCTTATAATTTACAATAGGGGATATTTTATTCACTATATAATTTACAATACGGGGTACATACTATAGTATTCCATGAATACAGGAATACTGTATACACAGTGCTGCAAATTGTTAAGATGCACCTTTATCTTTAATAAGAAATCTGAGTTTATTGTAGGGACTATATACATATTTGTGCATAATGTTTATATTACCTCATCCCTAACACAAATCTTTCATTCTTACATAATTTTTGTGTCACTTGCAAACATAGGTACATTTTTTGCAATCGTTTTTCGGAGTTATTGTTGTTATTATTGACAAATACTTTGTACAACAAGAGTGCCCCCCCCATTCCAAACCTGGCGTGGCACATCATGAGGAATACATGTCCAGTTAGACGATACTGCTGACAGCTGAAAATTCGAATTTGAAATTTGAATTTTTTATACTCAAAACTTTCAAATTCAACTTAGGAGTTATTCAAATTTAATCGAGTTTTTTTTTTTTTAGAAAATTTAAATTTGATATTCAAGATTTTTCTGGCCCTTTAAGAACTTAATAAAACCTGCTGGATTGCTGTATAAGTCAATGGGAGAGGTCCAGGGATCGATTTTGAGTTGTTTGCAGCCTTCCTGTCATTTGAGATTTATTCGGAGAAAAAACTCGAATCGAGTTTTTAAAATTTGAATCAAGTTAGATTTGAATTCGATTCGAGTTTTCGAGTCGATTTAATTCATCCGAGTTTGAAAAAAATCCTTTTTTTTTTTTCAAATAAATATAGATTGGTCGAATTTATGGGAGTTTAGGGGAGTTTTTAAAAACTCACATGAATTCAAAATTTGACCTTTGATAAATGTGCCTCTAAGGCTACTAAAAACATTTAAAGCATTTTTGTCTGCTGAGCCAATAAATCACAAAAGTTTCACAGAAACAACGTTTCAGTGTGCTGCGGTCTGTTGGAGATTGTACTAAAAACATTTAAACATTTAATAAACCCAATAGGATTATTTTTCCAATATGGATTCATGCAGCTTATTTACCATCAAGTACAAACTACTGTTTAAAAAAACAAGCTAATTATTATTAGCGTTAAAAGGACTTCCTTTCCTTGTCTGGATATTGGGTTTCCAGATAAGAGATCCCATACCTGTGTGGGAAAATATTTTTCTAAAAAATCAATAGCCTGGTTTTAAATAGCCTGGTCAAAATGTAAGTAGACAGCATCTACTGTGCTGCTTTACAGTCCAATTTCCTGCTCAGAACATCTTACACACATGCATTTATTGTGGTTTAAATCATGTATCAATCATGGAATGAAGGGAGGAGATGGGTTCTAAAGTCTAATCTAAATTCTAACCCTTCTTAAGTTGGCAGGCTAGTGGCCAACACAACAGCCATTCGGTATTTGATTTAGGAGCAACATGGTTTGGTGGAAGGAGTAGAAATAGTCAGGATGTGAAGAAGAACAGGGTGATAATTCAAATTAAATTGTAGGGATGTTGATGATATGATACAGTGGCAGCTGTGATATATACTTTAATAGGTCATTCGGCGAAGTCTGGCCCTTTGTTTTAAACGATGGGCTTTAAACTGGCAGACCTTTGTCCACCATCATGTGCACCCAGCCCCACCGCCATATGACCTTGTGTCTCAGGTACCTTTCTGTTTATTTTTAATGGCAATTAACTTCTACTTTAATTATTCTGCAGTTATCTTAGAGTTCCTTAAAGGGCATGTTAAAGCAAAAAATAATATCCCATTTTTACTTTCTTTAATGAAAAAGAAACCAATATACTTTAATTAAAAAATATGTACCATTTTTATAAGAAACCTGACTGTATGCAATGAAATTCTCCCTTCATTTACTGCTGTGGATAGGAATTGTCAGACGGTCCCTAACTGCTGAGCAGGGAAACAATCATACTTATGAACAGCAGGGGGAGCCCTTGCCTTACTTCCCAGCCATGCAGAACTCAAGAAGCTTTGTTTATGATGATCCCTAAGCAGCCCAGACCACACCGAGCATGTGCACAGTCTTAGTCTTGCAAATATGTTTAAAAAAGTTACAAGATGGTGACCCCCTGTAGCCAACTTTGAAAGCATAAGTTATTTGTTTGATTAGGCTTGTGGTGCAGTAAGTTCATGTTTATATTTAGTCTACAAAATACAGCATTTCTAGCCTTATACTATTTTAGACTTTACATGCCCTTTAAACAACACATTTTAAATCTCCCAGGGGTGTGTAGTGTTAGTTTGGTATCCAATATGCTGTAATGCAATAAAACATAATAATAAAATGAATTACTGTAGGTTTGTGCGCCAAGATCTGTATAGATATACAGATGTGGGACCTGTTATCCAGTATGCTCAGGACCTGGGGGGTTTCTGGATCACCATATTTTAAGTCTAGTAAAATATAATTTAAACATGAAATCAACCCAATAGGATTGTTTTGTCTCAAATAAGCATTTATTATATCTTGGTTAGAATCAAGTACAAGGTATAGTTTAAATTGGAGTCTATGTTAGATGGCCTTCCTGTAATTTGGATAACGTTTCCGGATAATGAATGAAATCCATTCCTGTAGTACCATGACTATGAGTCTATGGAAAGCAGTTTGTTTAGATAAGGGTTAATATGGGTAAATTGAAATGTATTTCTGTATTAAGCCTGATGAGATAGCTGGAAAATCTGTGAATGTATTTGGATTATATTTATATTCTTTCGCTGCCAATTTGTTCTTAGATTCTCCGAAAACCGAAGGACATTGCTGCCTTGTACCGGGAATTCAGTCAGTTTCCATCTCTGTCTAGTGTGTCTATAGGTCCAGAAGTCACCACACAGTATGGGGGCAAATACAGCAATATCTACACAGGTAAGCAAATGGATTTGTGTATGGTATGGAATTTGCAAACAGAAATACAGACTTGTCAGTAGTCAATTGTTATGTCACAGATTAATTTTCACTTACTTTTTGGCTGGTGATAAGGAGCACCCCTAGTATGATGTTATCACCACTATATTTCACTGTATATGTTAACCAAAGCATTTGCCTGTATGGGGGCAGTTATCTTAGAGTTTAAAGGGATACTTTCATGGGAAAACAAATGCATCAGTTAATAGTGCTACTCCAGCAGAATTCTGCACTGAAATCCATTTCTCAAAAGAGCAAACAGATTTTTTTATATTCAATTTTGAAATCTGACATGGGGCTAGACATTTTGTCAATTTCCCAGCTGCCCCATGTCATGTGACTTGTGCCTGCACTTTAGGGGGCAAATTCGCGAAGTTGCGCCAGGTGCAACTTCGCCGCACTTCGCCAGCCGTAGTTTCGCCAGCGCTCCGCAAATTCACTAAAATCCGAAGTTGTGCACAGGGGTAGCTTAAGGTTGCGAAGTTGCGCTAGCGTTGATTCGCTATATAAAGCGAAGTTACGCTAGCGAAGGCTAATTTGCATACGGCGCGAAATTCAAATTTCAATGAAGGAACACGTATCTGCACTACAAATGCCTAGAAAACCTTCAAATCAGCAAATATACATTTTATTTTGCCCTACACATGTGCCCACTGTATAGGTAAGTTGCCATGAGTCAGGAAATGTAGGGGGGAGGAAGGGGAGCCCCAAAAAATTTTCGATCTTTTTCAGCCTATCACCCATCATGTAGAAAACACGCCAGCGTTTTTTTGGACTTAGAAAAAAAATTGACATTTTCTGAAACAATCCCTATCTACTCTATTGCGCTTCGCCAGGTCTGAGGTGGCGAAGGAAGTCTAGCGTAAAAGGTAGCGTTCAGTACACTGCACAAGTTAGTGAATTTGCGTAGTTACATCGCTAGCGAAAATTCGCCTGGCGTAAGGATGCGAAGTAACACTAGTGAAAATACGCCAGCGTTCGTTAGTGAATTTGCGCAGTAGCGAAAATGCCAAACGCTAGCGAATTAACGCTAGCGTTCGGCGCTTTGGCGCTTAGTGAATTTGCGCCTAGGAGAGAAATGCTTTCTGGCAGGCTGCTGTTTTTCCTTCTCAATGTAACTGAATGTGTCTCAGTGGGACATGGGTTTTTACTATTGAGTGTTGTTCTTAGATCTACCAGGCAGCTGTTATCTTGTGTTAGGGAGCTGCTATCTGGTTCCCATTGTTCTTTTGTTTGGCTGCTGGGGGGGAAGAGGGAGGGGTTGATATCACTCCAACTTGCAGTGCAGCAGTAAAGAGTGATTGAAGTTTATCAGAGCACAAGTCACATGACTTGGGCAGCTGGGAAATTGACAATATGTCTAGCCCCATGTCAGATTTCAAAATTGAATATAAAAAAATCTGTTTGCTCTTTTGAGAAAGGGATTGCAGTGCAGAATTCTGCTGGAGCAGCACTATTAACTGATTCATTTTGAAAAAAACTTTTTTACCCATGACAGTATCCCTTTAAGGAACTCTACGATAACTGCACTAAAGTATAAATTACTAAAAAAAGATCTAGTTGTTATGTGGGAAAGGTTTTGTGGTCAGATGAGACCAATACAGAGATCTTTGGCTTAAAGGAGTGATTCACCTTTATCATAACAGTTTGATAGATTTAAGCAACTTTTCAATTGGTCTTCGTTATTTACTTTTTATACCCCCATATGTAATAAAAGGCACTAAGTTTGCCCAGAAACAGTAACCCATTGCAATCAATAAGATGTTTACTTTTAAACAGGTGACCAATACATTCTACATGCTGATTGATTGCTATGGGTTACTGCCCATGGGCAAATAGTGCATTTAATTACATAATCCCTATAGTTTTTTTTAATTATTTGCCTTCTCTTTTGAGACTCAGCAGTATTCAAATGGGAATCACTGATCCTAACAGCCAAAAAACTATCGCTTTGTTATTGTTACAATATATTATAACTTATACTTCTATTCAAGCCCTCGTTCATATTCCAGTTTCTCATTTAAACCACTGCCTGGTTGCTAGTATCATTTCAACCCTAGCAACAAGATAGCTGCTGAAACTGGAGAACTACTGAATGAAAAGCAAAATAATTAAAAAAAAACACAAATAATAAAAAATGAAGAGCAATTGCAAATTATCCCAGAATATCACGTCTACATTATACTATTTAAATTAATTAACTAGTTAATTTAAAGGTAAACAACCCCTTTAACATCAAGCAATGTGTGTGGCACAAGCACTGTCCACATGTCACATAAAGAAACATACTTGATAGCATTATGCTGTAGGACTGTTTCTCATTAGCAGGGATTTGGCATGTTTTTAGACAGAAGGAATTCATTAGGGATGCACCAAATCCACTATTTTGGATTTGGCTATATCCCGAATCCTTCGCAAAAGATTTGGCCGAATACCGAACCGAATCCTTGTTTGCATATGCAAATTAGGGGTGGGAAGGGGAAAGATTTTTTACTTCCTTGTTTTGTGACAAAAAGTCATGGGATTTCCCTCCCAGCTCCTGAAATGCATATGCAAATTAAGATTCGGATTCGGTTTGGCCGGTCAGAAGGATTCGGCAGAATCCTGCTGAAAAAAGCTGAATCCTGGCTAGGGTTGCCACCTGTCCAGTATTGACCTGGACAGCCTGGTGTTTTGAAGGGTTGCCCGGCTCAAAACTTCCCTTGATTGACACAGCGATCGGCCAATCGCCCAATAGCCCCTACGTCATGGCCCTACCCACTGACGTCATAGCCCTGCCCGGTCTCAGCTGTACAGAAAGGTGGCAACCCTAATCCCGAACCGAATCCTGGATTCGGTGCATCCCTAGAATTCATGGTGCAAAATACAGGGTACTGTACTGCAAAAATATAAAACAATGCATGCTAATCTTTCAGTACGAAAATGATCCTTTATACAAGGAAAAATAAAAATAGAGTGGTTCATGAATAAAAAGGGGCTTGCTGTACAGTGGCCCAGTCTAAGCCTTGATCTCGACAACTGCATTTCAGCGTAGGATATCATGTACATTTTTGTTATTTTGGTGTTTGATCACTATTCATATTGTCATTTTGCTGCTTTCATTCTCAGAATGGTCACAGAGAGATCTAGATCGCAGTGAACAAGTGAAGTTTTGCCGGCAATACATCGTTTTCCATGACAATAATGCTGTTGTATATTCTGGTGCTTGTGGAAATGGAAGTGAGATTAAGGGCGAGTAAGTAGACTTCACTGAACTGGAGGAATGCCTGAAGTTTGGGACAGTTCTGAAAGTGCTGCAGTGTCCAGACTGATATGTTAGGGTTCATTAACGAGTGGAAGTTGAAAGAGCACCTTTAAATGCTCTTAACATAGATACTTGTGGTACTTTCACACCTTGCAGCAAGTGCGAGCTTAGGCTGTATGCAAGCTTCAAAGTACAGGGCACATGAATGCAATTAATTCCTGCTTTGGGAAGGTGTTACTTCCAGGGTTCCCTTAGAATTTTGCATCAAACAAGTGTAACTGTCTTGCGTCCAGTGAATTAACGCAGTATCAAAATTCTGAGCCACAGTTTCCGGATAATTATCAGTTTTATTTGCTGTTTAACTATTCTATTTGTAAAACAAGAACAAGTCTTAATGCGCTATTTTGTTAGCACCTGTAATTGTGTTGGAATTCAGAGGAAATTCTGAATTCTGCATTGCTGGTAGAACACATTTATGTCTGTTTGCACGTTGTATTTGTACTTATAAATGGGCCATGTTATCTTATACAATCTGCTTTTCATTGCATCACATTTTCAATGTCCAGAGGGAAATGAATGAGGTAGTATGCACCCCTTTTTCACTAAGCATTACCTAAAGGGAAATTATGGGGCAAAGGCCTGTAAGGATTTCACAAGCATCTATCTTATTTTGAAGTAGCCTCTCCTTGGCCCATGTCAATGCCAAGTGTCAAAGACAAAGAAATAACTGTACTAAGATGAATGAACCCCTCGTGTTTAGGGATCATGTTAAGTGTAAGTGGTGTATGTCTGCTTTTGGAAAAAATCTTCTGAAAAACCACTTCTTATTTTCCCAGACTTCTCAGCAGGGAGTCCCCTTCTGGAACCCTAAAGGCTGTTCTGCGGGAGACTAAAAACAGCAAAGGGGAGGACACACAGTTTCTAGAGGTAAGAGAGAAATTCTCAGGGCTCCATCACCCACTCATAGAAAATTGGGGAGTAGAAAGCTAGTTCCTGTATGTGAACACAGATATTTCTCTATTTACCAGATCTGGGAACGGAATCGCAAAGTGAAGAGTATTAACTTGACTGCACTGGATAAGCATGGGAAGGTGTATGAAGATGGTAAGGATGATGATTTATGCTCCTTATCTGATCACACTAAGGATGAACAAAAGCCATCGTTTTTGCTTTTGGCTAAATACTTTGCAAAACATTTGGCCCAATACTGAATCTGAGCACTTATTTGCATATTCAGATTAGAGTAAAATAAGAAAAAATTTGCATAACCTGTGAACAAAATGTGCCTACTTACAATGTCCAGTACTTTAAAGGGGATCTAAAGTCAATACATATACATTGCACTAATAGATAGAGCTGACATAGAAAAGCACAGTAATCTTTTTAGATTGCAAAGCAGCTTAAACAGCGTGGTAGTGAAGTGTTCAGCTGGCCTCTGTAAACATAACTGCCTATGCTTACATGCCTATGTTACTGTCTTTTTTTATTGGTGGGCGGGCGGGCCAAGTAGAAGAGATGGCCGCTGGCCATGAAGGTTTTCAGAGCTACTGAACTGAGCAGATATGTGGGAGAAGAAAAAGAGCTGCAAGGTAATGGTGATTACACCATAAAAACGGCTGATAAAAAATAATGCATTGCAATTCCAAATATGCTTATATTCATTCTCCAAAGACTAAAGGGATTATAGTTTTCGACCATAGATCCCCTTTAAAGTCCCAAGATAGTAAGGGTTTAGATTCAGTGCAGTTGAACATTCAAGCTTTAACCAATTCAAAAGTCAGGTTACTGAGTGTTATAAGAATGCAGTTTGGTTTCATTTATTTGGTATCCAGGGAGCAACCTTATTATTGGAATCTCCTACTGGCCACACAGACAGAATATTAATATATGCCTAATGCCATGAATAGGCAGTTCAGGGTGGACTCATAGATGCCAGAGCCACTGGTTGATCCAAGTATTGTGCTATCTAGATGCCGCCTATGCATAACCCCATTGGTGATTAGGCTAGTGTTCTCTGCATTAGACCATGGTAAAGACAGGGCAGCCATCAGGGGGGGACAGGGGGGAGAGTTGTAGGGGGCCCCGAGGGTAAGGGGGGCCCTGGCCACGCCACACTTACTTGATTAGCCCGGCCCCCCATCTTTTTGAGAGCTGCTGATGTCGGGAAGGCATGGACATTTAAGGGGCCCTGGCCACCAATTTTCTTATAATGTGGGGAGGGGGCCCTGGCCACAAATTTTGGCCACCAATTTTTTTTCTCATGCGGGGTCCTAGCCACCAATATTTTTTAATGGGGGTGCCCTGGCTACAAATGTTTTTTTATGACGGGCTTGACCACCAATATCTTTTTATTATTTATTAACATGTGGGAACCCTAGCCACCAATATCTTTTTTGTTTTTTTACTGTGTGGTGGGACCTGTAGATGGGGCTTGCAGTGGGCGCAGCCCAGGGGGCCCAGGAAATGTTGTCGTACGGGGCCCTGCGATTTCTGATGGCGGTCCTGGGTAAAGATGTCATACCTTGAAAGTCAAAAAGTTTCAGGGTAACAGAATTATCATAAAGGTTGTACAGTTATCAAGTAACAAAGAGAGCAATAACTAGCGGGGCAGGCAACATCTAATATTCAAGTTGGCATTGTGTTCCCTGGAAATTAGTTTGAATTGGCTTACTTTTCCATTTGTAGCGTTCTATCCCCTCTGAACTGAAAGGTCAAGTACTGAATACCATTCCATGGTCATGCTTAGATTATCTGTGAGTTTTCCTTATAATTTCTCAGAGCAGTTTGGATGTCTGTCCTGGTCACACTCAGAGTCTCACCTACTGTATATTGCTGAACGGAAGCGGCCCAAAGCAGAGTCCTTTTTCCAGGCAACCACAGGGCAGCTGAGTACAGGAGCTTCTGAAGAAGAGGAGGATGGCGTTAATAAACCCATAAAGGTGAGATAAGGTTAAATATTGTACACCACCATTCCTATAGTTACCTGAGGAGATGCTATGGCCTTAGAGACCAAAGCTGCAGAAAGATTTTCAAATATACCAACTATACAGCTGCTGTAAGACTTGCCTGCATTATAGCTACACAGGATCCTTGTTCTGCTTTTTGTAAGTGCAATTGAATTTTAAATGCAATATTAGTACCTATTTGCTATTTTGTTTTCAGGGAGATCAGTTTGTACTGCATGAGGACTGGGGGGAAGGTCTTGTGAATAAAAGTGTCCCAGCTCTGTGTGTCTTAGATATTGAGAGTGGCAACATTTCTGTACTGGAGGGGATCCCAGACCATATATCTCCTGGACAGGTCAGTAGCACATTCTACCTTCTTTTCTGTTTAATTCCTTATTAACTTGTGTGACACTCTTATCTTGCATTGCTATTCTATTGCTGGTTTTGTCTCACAAGTATTGTAACTGTTGCAGGCATTCTGGTCTCCTGGTGATACTGGAGTGGTGTTTGTTGGCTGGTGGCACAGTCCATTTCGTGTAGGGCTTAAGTATTGTGCCAACAGGAGGTAAGACAATTCATTTTATCCTTCAATTTGTTGCGCCTCCACTGTATTGAGAATTACACCTCCCAGAACAATGGATGTTGGGAATTGTATGCTTTGTGTTGGAATGATGGGGTTTGAAGCTTGTGCCTCGAAACAGTTTCCATGTCCTTCTAACTGGTCTTTCTCTGCTTCTAGATCAGCTCTGTTCTTTGTGGACTTGACAGGGGGTAAATGTGGTAAGCAGAACGTGTATTTTTACTAATTCTCTTTAGTGTTTTAACCCTTTCCCTGCCAGCCGTTTTGTCCTAGATGCGAACATCTACTGCCAAGCAGTTTTTAGATATTTTGCACTCTTTCACTTTAAGGGCCTTTCCTGGGGTGGTCTTTTAGTTAACCCAGGAAAACAATATATTGTTTTTTTCAGGACAACCTGAACTTTCACAATATGCAAGAATTTTGGTGTAATTCTACTTCTCTAAAAAAATATTGGATTCTAAGTGTCAAATAAAATGAAAAAAATCATGTTGCACGAAGAACAATCACATATATCAGAAACATCATTCATTTTATGTACGAGAACACAGCCGATTTAGAAAGGTCTATGCCTCCTGAACGCGACAATACCAAATATATATATAGTTTTATGGAGATTTCTCACTTGTATAGCTCAAAATCTACAAGCAGTACACAACCAAATTTCCAAAGCAACACTCCCCAAACGGCATACTTTTGATTTCAAGGCCAAACATTCCGCTAACAGTAGGTTTACCCTAGAAAACTACCCATTACTAGAAAGAACAGATTCTGGTGAATCAAAAATGGGTAGAAATATCTTTGTACTCCAAACCACTAAGTTGCAATTGTTTCCTAAAGTTATAATGTTTTATAGAAATTGGTGAATTTTTTGAAAAATGACCTCAAAGCTTCCACTCTACAGCAACATATCTCCCACACATCATTAGGTATCAATGTAAAACACCCCAAATATAAAATCCTGGGTCCACTGAACAGTTTTATGCCCAATATGAATAGATGTACCCAAGCACGTGGCATAGGAGGCCCCAAAAGGAAGACCCCCCGTTTGTTCTGTCATTTCAGATACTGCAAAATCAACACATTTACATCGTTTTGGGGGGCGGCAAAGGTAGAAAAAAGTACGTTCACCCCAGAAAACCATATATTTTCGGAAAGTACACATTCCAACGAATCCAAATTGGGTATGCATGTCTTTCTACGCCAAAGTACCAAGCCGCAAATCATTCCTAAATTTGGTGATTTAGGTGACATTTCCAAAAATCACCTCAAAATATCTACTCTGCAGCATCGTATTACCCACATACTTTTAGGTATCAAGACAAATCACCCCAAATATGAAAGCCTAGGGTCCTCTGAACAGTTTGATGCCCAATATGTATAGGTGTACCCAAGCATGTGGCATATAGAGGCCCTAAAATGAAGACTCCCATATAGTCTGACATTTCAGGTACTGCAAAATCAACACATTTACATTGTTTTGGGGGGGCAAAAGTAGAAAACCGTAAGTTCACCCCAGAAAACCATATATTTTCGGAAAGTACACATTCCAACGAATCCAAATTGGGTATGCATGTCTTTCTACGCCAAAGTACCAAGCCGCAAATCATTCCTAAATTTGGTGATTTAGGTGACATTTCCAAAAATCACCTCAAAATATCTACCCTGCAGCATCGTATTACCCACATACTTTTAGGTATCAAGAGAAATCACCCCAAATATGAAAGCCTAGGGTCCTCTGAACAGTTTGATCCCCAATATGTATAGGTGTACCCAAGCACGTGGCATACAGGGGCCCCAAAAGAAAGACCCCCATATAGTCTGTCATTTCAGGTACTGCAAAATCAACACATTTACATCGTTAGGGGGGGGGGCAAAAGTAGAAAACAGTAAGTTCACCCCAGAAAACCATATATTTTCGGAAAGTACACATTCCAACGAATCCAAATTGGGTATGCATGTCTTTCTACGCCAAAGTACCAAGCCGCAAATCATTCCTAAATTTGGTGCTTTAGGTGACATTTCCAAATATCACCTCAAAATATCTACCCTGCAGCATCGTATTACCCACATACTTTTAGGTATCAAGACAAATCATCCCAAATATGAAAGCCTAGGGTCCTCTGAACAGTTTGATGCCCGATATGTATAGGTGTAACCAAGCACGTGGCATACAGGGGCCCCAAAAGGAAGACCCCCATATAGTCTGTCATTTCAGGTACTGCAAAATCAACACATTTACATTGTTTTGGGGGGGGCAAAAGTAGAAAACAGTAAGTTCACCCCAGAAAACCATATATTTTCGGAAAGTACACATTCCAACGAATCCAAATTGGGTATGCATGTCTTTCTACGCCAAAGTACCAAGCCGCAAATCATTCCTAAATTTGGTGATTTAGGTGACATTTCCAAAAATCACCTCAAAATATCTACTCTGCAGCATCGTATTACCCACATACTTTTAGGTATCAAGACAAATCACCCCAAATATGAAAGCCTAGGGTCCTCTGAACAGTTTGATGCCCAATATGTATAGGTGTACCCAAGCACGTGGCGTATAGGGGACCCAAAACGAAGACCCCCATATGGTCTGTCATTTCAGGTACTGCAAAATCAACACATTTACATTGTTTTGAGGGGGGCAAATGTAGAAAAAAGTAAGTTCACCCCAGAAAACCATATATTTTCGGAAAGTACACATTCCCACGGATCTAAATTGGGTATGCATGTCTTTGTACTCCAAAGAACCAAGCCGCAAACCATTCCTAAATTTGGGGATTTTGGGGACATTTCCAAAAATTACTTCAAAATATCTACCCTGCAGCATCGTATTACCCACATACTTTTAGGTATCAAGAGAAATCACCCCAAATATGAAAGCCTAGGGTCCCCTGAACAGTTTGATGCCCAATATGTATAGGTGTACCCAAGCACGTGGCATACAGGGGCCCCAAAAGAAAGACCCCCATATGGTCTGTCATTTCAGGTACTGCAAAATCAACACATTTACATTGTTTTTGGGGGGGGGCAAAGGTAGAAAAAAGTTCACCCCATAAAACCATATATTTTCGGAAAGTACACATTCCTGCGAATCCAAATCGGGTATGGATGTCTTTGTACTCCAAAGTACCAAGCCGCAAACCATTTCTAAATTTGGTGATTTTGGGGACATTTCCAAAAATCACCTCAAAATTTTCACCCTCTAGCATCGTAGTTCCCACATACTTTTAGGTATCAAGAGAAATCACCCCAAATATGAAAGCCTGGGGTCCTCTGAACAGTTTGATGCCCAATATGTATAGGTGTACCCAAGCACGTGGCATATAGGGCCCCAAAACAAAGACCCTCAAATGGTCTGTCATTTCAGGTACTGCAAAATCAACACATTTACATTGTTTTGGGGGGGGGCAAAGGTAGAAAAAAGTGCGTTCACCCCATAAAACCATATATTTTTGGAAAGTACACATTCCTGCGAATCCAAATTGGGTATGCATGTCTTTGTACTCCAAAGTACCAAGTCGCAAGCCTTTCCTAAATTTGGCGATAAAAGCAACTGTTTTTACATTTCTGAAAATCGCCTAAAAATATTGCAATTGGCCGCATTTATCTCACCCAATTTCTTACATACAATTGTAAAACACCATAAATATTGATGCCAAGGGTCTACTGAACAGTTTGATGCCCAATATGCATAGATATACCAAGGCAGCTGGCATGTGCGGACCCCAAATAAAAATAGTGAATATGAGTTTTCTCCGCTGCCGATTCGCCTTCTGTGAACATAGACCCTTGACTTCATATTATTTGCCTCAAGACCCTCCTAACAGCAATGACCCCCCAAAACCATACATTTTTGGAAAGTACACATTCTGCCGATTCCAACAAAGATAACGACGTCTTTCTACACGAAACTACCAAACTGCAAAGCTTTTCTAAACATATAGGTTTTTACAACATTTCTGAAAATCGCCTAAAAATGTTGCAGTTTGCCGCATTTATCACACACAATGTTTTACGTACAAAGAAAAATCTCTCTAAATATGGACGTCAGAGGTCTAATAAATAGTTTGATGCCCAATATGTATAGATTTACCAAAGTATGTGTTGTGTATGGACCCCAAATGAAAAACGTGCCTATGAATTTTCACGCTAGCCAACTAAGCTGCAGAAAAGAGAACCCTAACTGTACGTTATGTGCCGTAAGACCCCCAAACTGTAAAAATAACCCCAGAAACCCATATATTTTTGGAAAGCACATATTTTGGCGGATCAAACTAAGTAAAATCTATCTTTCTATACCAAAGCACCAAACAGCAAAACGATACTAAAGATACATAAGGAACAATAATGCAGGGATAAAATTGCAATAAAACCACAAAAATAGCGTAAATCAATGAAATAACAAAATAATTGTTCTGACAGCGTAATTAGTGGCCGAAATCGATTATCCAATAGTCACGCTGCCAAAATAACACGTTTTTAGGCAAAAAAAACAAAAGATAACAGTATAATGAATTTGTAAAAAAAAAAAAAAACACCTGTTTGTGTATACATATTTGTGCACTAATAAAAGTTATCTGAGTGTGCAAATACATGTAAATAAGTGTAAATAAGTGTAAATAACTGTACAAAAGGGACCAAGTGTGCTAAAATTAAAAAAAAAAATTTTTAAAAAATTCCAATCTTTACTAAAATGCATAAATGTACTGTAAGTATGTGTAGGTGCAGGTAAGTGTGTAAAAAAAACGTGCACTTACCGTTTTTGGAGCAGGAGAATCGCTGTCTTCTTTGGAGGAGTCCTGGCAGCGTGTCTGCAGAGTTGCTGCGCAGCAGGAAGTGCGTGGGCGGCTCTGCAGGCAGGAAGAAGGGTGAGTGTAGTAGCAGACGCTCCATGCGATGCGTCTGCTACTTTGAAGTCGGATCTGCGACAATCGAGTCGCAGATCCGACTTGACAGCCCCCCAGCCTCGTTGCCTAGGGGGCTGTCTTCTCTCCCCACTCTCTGCGGAGGCGGCAAAAGCCGCCGAAGCAGAGAGAGAGCTCAGCTGCCAAAGAACGTACAATGTACGTTCTTGGCAGCCTGAGCATTGGCCTGCCAGCACGTACGCCGTACGTGCTTGGCAGGCAAAGGGTTAAACAATTTTTTATGTATTTTCCTTTATACCCTGCATTTCCTTCTTACCTTCTGCTATTTATGCATCTGATTTATTAACATTCTCTCCGACATTATAATGATTATTTTTTTTTGTTTCTTCAAACAGAGATGCTCTCATCAGACTCCTCTGCAGTGTTTTCTCCCCGCCTGAGCCCAGACAAGTGCCGAATTGTGTACCTGAAATGTAATGTGTATGGGCCTCACCAGCAGTGCTGCCAGCTGGTTATGGTTGGTGTTTCACCTTCTTCTAATCATGCTAACCCAAAGCCAGTGCACTTTTTAATGATGAGGCACACTAGTCAGGGTTACTGGGTGATGCCTAACAATTTGGGAGTGTGTGCCCTATTTACAAGTAGGCTTTACTTCAACTTTTGTCTCCTACATACATTCTTGTACGCTATTTTGCCCTGGAAGCCTATTTATCTGCATATTTGTATTCTTTTTAGTGGGGGCACTGGTTGCCTTGATTAGGTATCTAGAGTTAGGTCCATAAATCTTTGGACAGAGACAACTTTTTTCTAATGTTGGTTCTGTACATTACCACAATGAATTTAAAAAAAACAACGCCTATGCAGTTGAACTGCAGACTTTCAGTTTTAATTCAGTGGGTTGAACAAAAAGATTGCATAAAAATGTGAGGAACTAAAGCCTTTTTAAATACAATCAGTTCATTTCAGGGGCTCAAAAGTAATTGGACAAATTAAAAAACTGAAAATAAAATGTTCATTTCTAATACTTGGTTGAAACCCCTTTACTGGCAATGACAGCCTGATGTCTTGAACTCATGGACATCACCAGATTCTGGGTTTCCTCCTTTTTAATGCTCTGCCAGGCTGCAGCGGTTTTCAGTTGCTATTTGTTTATGGGCTTTTCTGTCAGAAGTTTAGTCTTCAACAAGTGAAATGCAGCTCAATTGGATTCAGATCAGGTGACTTGACCATTCAAGAATATTCCACTTCTTTGCTTTAATAAACTTCTGGGTTGCTTTGGCTATGTTTTGGGTCATTGTCTATCTGTATTATAAAACGCCTCCCAATCAGTTTGGCTGGATTTGAGCAACAGTGTTTCTGAACAGCTCAGAATTCATGTGGCTGCTTCTGTTCTGTGTCACATCATGGATAAACACTAGTGTCCCAGTGGCATTGGCAGCCATGCACGCCCAAGCCATGCCTCTGTAATGTTTTATAGAGATGTGGTATGCTTTGGATCATGAGCTGTTCCACGCCTTCTCCATACTTTTATCTTGCCATCATTCTGGTAGAGGTTAATCTTGGTTTCATCTGTCCAACTAATGTTTTTCCAGAACTGTGCTGGCTTTTTAAACTGTTTTTTTTTTCTTTTTAGCAAAGTCCAATTTAGCCTTTCTATTCTTGATGCTTATGAGTGGCTTGCACCTTGCAGTGCACCCTCTGTATTTAAAAGTTGTCTCAGTCTAAAGATTTATGGACCTAACTGTAGATCCAAAGACCTCTAATGAAACAATTACCTCTTGGCAACATTTTTATAAAGACTGCTGGAATGCTTTACTGTGTTCTAAAATGGAATACCATTGTTTAGAAAAGCAACATTATAATTCCATGTCACTCTAAAGTAATTTTTAGAAAAAAATACTGAAATACAATTTATTTCTGTCTTTACTAGAAGACCAGATGCAATACACCTCTATAGCCTGCTTTTTAATTAAAGGAAAACAAAAAACCAAATTCATTTGGGTGGGGGCACCTCTATCGATCTGATGGCTAATCTGGGTCCTTGAGCCAACACTCATTTCTTTAAGATTCTTTGATTATCCCTTGTACCTGGGCAGGCTCCTTGCTGTATAGTAGTCTGAAAAATGACTATACTGTGGGGGGATGCAAGGGATCCCTGGGAAAATGCAGCACAGCGCTATAAGGGAAATGGGTACCTGGTTGGTAACTAAAGTCACTGGGGTGCCTAACAAATTGTCAACCCCTCCTCCCTTGAATTTCTTTATCCTTTGAAGAGATACTGACACCAGAAAATATTTTTTTTTTATTTCTTTCATAACATTGTCTTTGAATGCTATTTATAATGTTGCCATAAAAGTATTTGCCTGATGCTTTTACATTACCTTTCTTACCCCCATGTTCCTCTATGAGGGGCTGCCATATTTGTGCTGCAGTAGTCTGTTAGCATTAGAAACTCTAACTGACAGGCTAAGAAGGGACACCGTCAGGTTGGCAAACAGTCAGGTTTAGGAACTTCAAGTAATAATTGCTTATAAAATTAGAACTATCAGCAAAAAATGATCAACGTGACATATATGTAACTTTTAATGTAGATTATATTTTGAAAATAAATTCTTTAGTGTCAGTATCACTTTAATATAATCTGACCGTCATATTGTATTGGTAGGATGCACTGTCATTTTGCAACCTGAAAAATATTCTGTTGTTTCATTTTTTTTTAGTATGATTGGTATACCAAGGTGACATCCATTGTTGTGGATACTGTGCCTAGATCCATAGATGGTTAGTAAGGATTATCTTTTAATTCATTACCTCTATTCCTTGTCTTCATGTACCATGCTGTGCTATTGTACCTGCTATATACCTACTGTTCATGCCTGACATATTTTGTAACTTCCACTATTTATTGTAACTGCTATATATTAACTGCCCAAGTGCCACTGTCTATTATAACTGATATAAGAATATATATATATATATTGAGGCCGCAGACCCAATACTTCCATTTTTTGCCACCACTGATAAAACAGCACTAACCATGCATCATTGTTTCTTTCCTTGAATCTTAATTTCCTGTCACTTATTTTAGTCTAATTCACCTTTTTTTTAGACAATGCTAATTCTGAACTCGTACTTTGCTCTCTTGTGTTATTCCAGGCAAGTTCTCGGGCATCTACACCTCTCTGCTGGCACCATTTTGTTGGTCAGCAGACAGTCAGAGAGTGATTCTTAGCACCGCACAGCGTAGCCAGGAGGTAGGAAGCAGAAAAACATTCAGGCACATGTCTTTGTGTTTACACATACCGATGTCTCTAAAGCCTGGTTTTTCTCTTGTAGAACCTGTTTGTCATTGATACAAGTACGGGAAATGTAACACAACTTTTCTCCAAAGGTAAGAAGCCAAAGACCCACCAGTAAAAGCTTTTGTAGGTTTATTCAAACTCGTTGCTTTAGAATTTAATATTTTGCATAATAGCATTCTACAGACTTAATAACACCATGAAACCAAATTACTGATGTTGTATCATTAGCATGTGTCCTGCATTTATGTGGACAGACTTCATGGTGGAAATCTTTTTATTTATGATATCAGTATTACATATCCATAGCTTGATAACCTACCAAATGTAAGTATATGTTATTTTAATATATTTCCATGTTTATCTCAGTACTGTTAATTGAATACTCACCCATTGTTCTAATTTTTCCTTATATATTAATAATTTCTTTGTTTAAATGCATGAATAGGTTCTCTAGCTCTGTTTATTTATTGGTAAACAAACAATTATAAGAGCAGGGAACCTTTTAGATAAAAGCTTGCAATCCAGTGGTTATGATTCATGACCCTCTTTTGCTAGTTATGCCTTATTTTAATGAAAAGATAATTGATAGCTAATATAATTCCCTGTTATTATTTTACTTATGGCTTCCAAGAATCTTCACCAGGTAGTTGGAAACTCATGGCTATTGACCGAGACCTCTTGATAGTTAGCTTTTCATCTCCAAGCTGTCCACCAACATTGGTAAGTACCTTCATCATCAATCTATCCAAATACAAGTCTCAGATTTTGACTTGTATGACAGAATCTGCTATGTCTGCAGAAAGTTGGTTTCCTTCCTTCAAGTGGGAAAGAAAAGGAGGTTACATGGATTTCGTTAGAGGAGGAAACCCCTATTAAAGACATAGAATGGAGTATCAAGATCCACCATCCACCTCAAGAGCAGGATAATCCACAATATCGTAAGTAATATCATGGGAAATATCTTGGACGGTGTGACATTACAGTGGCAGATTGCTCCATAAAGAAATGAGTGGATGTGTTTTTCAGTTGCAGCTATAATGGGTGACTCATACACTGTTATGTAACAGATTTTATTCAATTCCTATTTGCATCTAAATTATTTAATACATTTTTTTGAGACAGCTGGCCTTCTGTTTGAGTCCATCCTCTTAAAGCCAAAGAATGCCTCACCTGAAAGCAAGATTCCATTGGTTGTATACCCACATGGTTTGTATTTCATTGTGTATCCTATTAGTATTAAATTATATTGATGGGATCCTGCACTAACTGTACTGTGTTCTGGCTTTTAAAGGGGGTCCACACTCTAATTTTGTCAGTGAGTGGATGCTGTTCCCAGCTGTCCTATGTAAAATGGGTTTTGCTGTGCTTCTAGGTGAGCTAACTGAAGTGGTGTTTTTTGATTTGTTAGGTACTTAGACATAAATACTTAGTAATAAGCTCAGTATTTTTTTTTCTGCTTGTAACATAGTGAATTACAGGGGATCCTTAGGATTTGGGCAAGATAGCATCCTCTCGCTGCCAGGCAATATTGGGGACCAAGATGTGAAAGATGTGCAGGTAAACACAGTATATGAACTGATTCTTATTTACTCACAGGTTACTCATACAACATGTTTGCCTGGTGTATTAGCTGAAGATGCTCATTATGAATTGGCTGCTCTCACCAAGACTTTTCTTTACAGTTGGCTGTGGAACAGGTTCTACGGGAAGACCCTATAGATCCACATAAGGTTGCATTATGTGGAGGCTCACATGGTGGCTTCTTGTCTTGTCACTTGATTGGGCAGTATCCTGGATTCTATATAGCTTGCATTTCCCGGAACCCAGTGACCAATGTGCCAGCAATGGTAGGATCAACTGACATTCCAGACTGGTGAGGATCCTTCCATAAGTTTTCATACATTGTGTTCTGCAATTGAGCTTTTAAGCCATATCTTTAGTGACTATTGATAAAAATGCAACTTAAGCTTGACAAAGTATTATACATACAATTATATTTATCAGGCAAAGGTTGCAGAAACACTGTTGTTGCTTAAATGTATGCCATCCACTTTATTCTCCTAAGTTCCTAAGTTTTCTGATTGTGGTTTCTTCTAGTGTCTGGAGTACTGCATGTTCATATGCCTATAGCACATGAGACATTTTGACCACAACTGCTTTCTAGCAAAGGTCTTCAGTGGTAAAAAAAATCAAAACAAAATCACCTGTCTCTACTGATGAGAGAGAAGAATGGTTAAAGGGAAAATCTATAACCAACTTACCGTGATTTTCTTTTCCTGGAGCATTCCATTGCAGTATACACAAATGGATTTCTCCACCCAACCTGTCAATCAGGAAGTTGGCCTACCAAAGCTTTCCATATTCTTTAAAGCTGCCTCCTTCCCCTTCCGGCCTGTCTCAGGTTTTCCCCTAGGATGACAAAACAAAAAGGGTAGGGAAAAAATGGAATATGGAATGCTTCAGGAAAAGAAAATCACGGTAAGTTGGTTATAGATTTTCTCTTTTCCTGGTCACATTCCCATGGCAATATACACAAATCGGACATACCTAAGCTAACCACAGGGGGGTTACTAAAACGTTTATGCCAGAATCTGCTTAAAATATTTACAGAGTAAAAAAAAAAGTAAAAAAAAATGAGTGTCCATGATGCTGCCATAACTCTAGTTGAATGTACATGCACATTCTGCAGGACCTCTTTGCCTTCGTGACTGTATACTAACTGGATACACTTCACAATGTAATTAGCCAGCATCTATTTTGTTGCTGGGAGACTGTTTTTGGGACCTTCTGGTAGCACTAATAGTGCCTTAGTTTCCTTCAGTTACTTGGTACAATTCAGGTCCTAACAATATATAGGCTTTAGATTTTTTCTTCATCATTCTGTGGACAAGCAAAACATGTTTGTCAGAACAGTTTCTAGTTTACGATGAAAATTAGAACATATTTTAAGCAAAAAAAAAAAAAGGCATCCTTCACTACTGCTCAAGTGATTGTATTGACTAACCTGAAACCCCGGGCCGGTGCTCCTATCAGCAGAAAACTGCATTGGCCGGGGTTATGCCAGTGAGCTCCACAGAGTGATCCTCTTCCGGCTTCTTCTTGATTCAAATTTCCCGGGGCAAACGCATGAGCAGTTAAGCGAAATATCCGACTTTTTAGTTATAGTTCGGCTTATTGCTCTACTGCGCATGCGCAGCCTCGCATAGAAATCAGAAGACAGAAGAAAACCGCTGTGTGGTGCTCACTGGTATAACCTCGGCCGGTGCAGTTTTCTGCTGATAGGAGCACCGGCCCGGGTTTTTCAGGTAAGTCAATATAATCACTTGGGTATGCCAAACATTTGGCACCCCCAAGTGCAGTATGCCTTTCCTTCTACTTTAAAACCACTTTGTCCTCATGAAATATTGATTCTTTTGAATAGATAGAGCTTGAAGCTCCAACACTCTCCTGGCTGAGGTTATGGGTAATATAAATACCATTTTTAATGTCTTGCATAGGCTCAAAAGGATGTCTTATAAGACTCTGAAGTTATGAGATCCCATTGTGGAACGTTAACAATCTTTTCAGGTCTCAGGTCAGGTCTTAGTGCAAGATTTTTATCTACTTTCCAGAACATGATTAACGTAAATCTTGAGCGGATAATAGTTTTTATCAGCACACCATTTAAAAAATACATCCCATACTTAATGATAGCTTTTTCTGGTAGTCATTTTCCTGGCCTGAACTAGAGTCTGAATCACTGTGTCAAGGAGGCCTTTTTCTTTAAGAATTTGCCACTCAACCTGACAGGGCCAGTTTGCTGCGGTCTGGGTGGAATATTGGGCCCTGATTCTGTAATCAGGTATTATTGGAATCTTCCATGGCTCATATATTGACACTTGAAGAAGCTAACCAGGGCCTTCTTGGCCAGAAGGGGGTTATTGCTACTTCTTCTGCTCTGTCCAGTCGTTTGTTAAGACCTTCGTGATCATATGTATTGAAGGAAAAACATAAAGAAGGCCTTGGTTCCATGAGCACAAGAATGCATTCATCTGGTATGCCTAAGGACTGTAAGAGCTGGAAGTTGAGAGTTGCAGGCTGTTGCCCTCAAATTCTTTGTTAATGGGCCCCATTTCTGAAGAGGAGTCAGCTTGCCATTGTCTCAGCCATAAAGCACATCTTGCTTTGACAGAAAAAGACATTGATTTAGAAGACAAAATGACACTATCCAGATTAGCTTCAGAGAGGAATTCATTTGCTAGTATAATTTCTGATAGGGCCTCAATGATTTTATTTCTTGGAACCCCATCATCAACCAAAGCCTCCTGTATATTCCTGGTCCATTTCTCAGAGGCATTTACAACCCAAAACACAACCATGGAGATTCTAGATAAAGCACCTGCCACCAAATTGGACTTAGGTAAAATAGCTTCCTGACGTTTTTTTCCATTACATCCCAGAACTAGACACCATCATCCACAGGCAGAACATTTTTCTTTGCCAGTCTGATAATGGGAGCATCTGCTTTTGAAGTATTAGCCCAATTTTTATTTTCTTTTGTGCAAAGGGGTCCATATGGTTCAAACATTTAGTAATAAAAAAACTTTTGATCTGGTTGTTGCCATTCCTGCACCACTTCTTTCTCTATTTCCTAATGCTAGGGAAACACAGCATTTCGTAAGAGGGATCTAACAATGAATTGGTTTAGAAGATGTACCTTCCTTAGTATCCTCTGTGTAAAGTTTTAGTTACTGCTTGCTCCAATGAATCAATAATATCTGGATCAAATTTTGAATTTTCCTGCATAGGTACTTCTTCCTCATCCTCCATAAATTCTCTCTCAGATAAGAAAATTTGGCAGTCAGAGTCTGAAATACAATCCTCAACCCCCGTTTGGGATGTAGATCTCTTAAACAATTTATCAGTAGCTTTTTTTAACAGCAGAGAGAGAGAGAGATCCACACTCCACTGGAATCCAAAAAGGCACCCAGGTGCTACTCATATAAACATGTATGTATATAAGTCCTAGAGAACCAGGAAAGCTCTGCTTAGAGAGACTGGCTGCTTCTACACAGAAATGCTCACTCGTATGTTACAGTATTCTATGTGCCATAGGGCTTATACTTTGTGCAAACTTCAAACAAATGGTTGCATATGCAAGGTTTCTTTCATTATTCCTTTTAAAACGCGACATAAAATATATACAAGCAGCACAGGCAATAAATAAATAGTTCTGCTGCATGCCACTTGTGTGAGAAACAGTCAAATCTGTATCATACACCTGAAATGCAAGTATTTATTTACAAGATGGCCATCACTCGTTTTACAGAATATTCATTACGTTAATGTCACTTAATAAGAGTCAGATCCCAGTTTTGTAGATTCTGCTGTCCTGTATAGGAGTCCCTGGTATTGTGTGTTTCTTAATATCTTGTCCTTTACTACAGGTGCCTTGTGGAATCTGGCTTGCCCTATTCTCCTGAGACTCTCCCAGATCCTGCACAGTGGGGAGACATGCTAAATAAATCCCCTATAAGATCGGTATCACAGGTACTTAATGATGTTATGGTGGGTGTAAAAGGGAAAAAGAGAGGTTCCAAATAATCAATACTTCATTTTAAAGTAGCCAATTGAGAGAAGTTGAGAAATAACATGTGCAAACTGTATGCTAATGTCCTAAGGGGAGTTTTTCTGCCTTTGTGTTTTGAAAAGAGAGGTTCCTTAACCCACAGCTGCCTCCTCTTTTCATGCCTGATAGTACAAGTATTGGTGCATTTTGGTCTGCATACACTGTAGTGAGCATTGTCAGGCTGAAAAGCTCTAGTACTGCTGCTCTGGTACATAGTGTTTTTTTCTCCACTTTTAAACTGTTCCTGCTACTTCCCATTAACTGCAAGTACAGACAGTTATTAGACCAATCCCCTGCATGCTTTCCATGAAGTCACTGGTACTATTAATGTGCCTAAAAGTACGGTAACTGCCAAGAGTAAGTTACTTTAATTATATAAATACAAACAATATGTGTTTTCTTACATTTAGGTAAAGACCCCAGTCCTTTTGATGCTGGGAGAGGAAGACAGACGGGTCCCTAACAAGCAGGGACTGGAGTATTATCGAGCTCTGAAAGCTCATGGTGTACCTGCACGGTAAGTGGGGAACCATGCATATATCTGAATAAAACATTAAAGTAACAGCACTAAGGCCAAGGGCAAACAGAGTTGCTCTCAACCTGCATATTTTTTTCAGAGGTAGAGAGAAGCAGATCCATTCCACTGCGTGTGCCTGTGTGGAAATGGTTTAGTTGCGCGGAGCTTGGGCACGGAGCGGGTCCACTTCTCTCAACCTGAAAAAGTACGCAGGCTGAGAGCTGTGGAGCCAACACTCCATCTGCCCTTGGCCTTAAAAATGAAAGGGTCTCATTTGCATTTGAATATAATACACTGACTTTAATGCATGTTTCAGAAACAATACTATGGTTGATATGAAGCTGTTGTATAGCCATAAGCACCATAGGACAAAAAGGCACATGTGTTTTTTATTTTTACACAGAAAGGTACTAATGAACCAAATGGCATTTGCATTTGCTCCCCATAGATCTATAAATAAAAGAAACCCATCTCATGTAAAATAGCAAATTTGTTGCCATTACATAGTTTATGTAACAACCTTACCTGGTGGTCTAGCGGGAGGGGGTCTGCCCCCACTGGGCCGCAAATAGGGAATGGTTAGCGCGCGCGTGGCGCGTTCCTTCCTGATTTATGTGCGCATGCGCGCTGGCGTGTGACGTCAGTGCGCAGTGGCACGAAATTTAAAAGTATTAAAGGGCCATTCCCACTGCTTGTCACTGCCCGTAATAGGATTTGTTCCTGGTGCTGTTAGCTATTGCTATTCCGTTTGAATCTGTTCCTGATTATCTGTTTTGATCCCTGCCTGCCTGTTTGACTATTCTGATCTCTGGAACCTGACCCTTGCCTGCCTTCGACTACTCTTCCTGCTATATGCCTTGATTGACAACCTGGTTTGACCCTTGCCTGCCTGACGTTTCTCGATATCTGCCTGCCTCGATCCTGCCTGTCTGACAATAAGTCAGTTGAAAGTTTGCTAATGGTCTAATCACCTATAGCAGCCAATCATCAGGAGACATTTACTGGTCGCCTGCTTATTGGTTGCTATGGGTTATTGCACCTGGACAAACTTATTGACTATACACAGTGATCCCCAACCAGTAGCTCGTGAGCAACATGTTGCTCTCCAACCCCTTGGATATTGCTCCCAGTGGCCTCAAAGCAGCTGCTTATATTTGAATTCCAGGCTTGAAGACAAGTTTTGGTTGCATAAAAAACAGATGTACTGCCAAACAGAGCCTCAATTCAGGTTGACAATCCACATAGGGGCTACCAAATGGCAGCACTTATTTGGCAGCCAAGAACATTTTCATGCATGTGTTGCTCCCCAACTCCTTTTACTTCTGAATGTTGCTCACGGGTTGAAAAAGTTGGGGATCCCTGGACTATAGGGATGAACTTTAGTGACTTTTAGTACTTATGGGGCATAAACCCAGTATCACTCATTTTCACAGAATACACCAATGAAAGCTAATGCTTACCCATTGGGTTAGATCGTGGTTCCACAAAAAAAAAGCATTTAGAGGGCTATATATCAAAGGTCAAGTGTAGAGTTTTTTTAACCTTGAATGAACTCGAATGACCTCAAAACTCGAATGGCAAAAAACAGATTCAGCTAGTTCAAGTCCCTCAACCCAAAAACTTGAATAGATCGAGTTTTCAGCAGAAAAAAACTTGAATCGATTGAATTGAATTCTCAATTCATGTTTTCGGCCAAAACTCGAACATCAAGTAGGCTGTTAACCTCTTCAAATTGTTCGATGTACCTCTGCCATTGACTTCTACAGAACCTTGACAGGTTTTAAAGGTGGTGTATTTTCGGATTCAAGCTATTTCCAGGCTTGAGGTATAATAAATCTCGAATATTCAAGTTTCTTTTTTTTAAAAAACTTGATCAATTTGAGTTTTTGGGGGTTTTTTTTACTGAAAATGTGAGTTTTGACCAAAAAATACAACTCGAATACTCAAATTCTCGTGGAAAAACCAACTCGAACCTTAATAAATCTGCCCCTTAGAATGAGCAGAGAAGAGAGTACTGAGGAGGAAACCTAGTTTTGCTTCTAAAATTGCAGCTGTTACCTTATAGAATCTTTTTCAGTTCAAATTGTACTTCAGGGCCCAGCTGTTCTCCATGGGTCCTCCATGAAGTTCCAACCTTTTGGTCAGGGCCACCCCCTTAGCTTATGAAATGACCATGGGTGTTTTTACCATGAGGCAAGGTGAGCACCTTACCTCAGGCGGCATCTCCCCAGAAGTTACCAGGGGCAGCAAAAAGCCGCTCCTGGTAACTTTAAGGGCTTTAGCACACTGGCAGATTTGGGGAGATTTAGTCGCCTGGCGACTAATCTCCTCTAATTCGGGGCGACAATCTCCCCAAACTGCCTTCCGCTCTGCTTATCGCAGGTGATTTTTCATTTTAGCAGGTGGAAGGCAGGGAGAAGGCAGTTTGGGGAGATTGTCGCCCCGAAGAAGAGACGATTAGTCACCAGGCGACTAAATCTCCCCGAATCTGCCCGTGTGCTAAAGCCCTTAGAGACGAATTTCCAGTTATTAAACACGAAATTCGGTTTTTCTAGCTCAGAGAGCGGAATAATGCTCTCCGGTCATCGATCTTAAAGGAGAAGGAAAGGTTAAAACTAAGTAAGCCTTATCAGAAAGGTCCATCTAAATATACCAGTAAACCCCCAAAGTAATTTTGCTCTGAGTCCCCTGTCAAAAGAAACACCACATTTCTTTCCTTCTATTGTGTACACATGGGCTTCTGTATCAGACTTCCTGCCTTCAGCTTAAACCTCATTGCCCTGGGCAAGAGCATGCTCAGTTTGCTCCTCTTCCCCCTCCCCTCCCTTCTCTACTGTAATCTGAGCCCAGAGCAGGGAGAGACTCAGGCAGGAAGTGATGTCACACCACATTAATACTGCAGCTCCTATTCTAAACAAACAGAGAGTTTCTAGAGCTTTTTACTCAGGTATGGTAAAACATTCTACAGAATAAATATAGCATTCTAGCTTGCACTATTGCAGCTAATCTATTGGCAATAAAATGCCTCCATAGCTTTCCTTCTCCTTTAAGGTAAGTGCAACGGGCAGGGGAGGGTCGGCATCTTGAATGCCGCCTCAGGCTGAAACGCGCCTGGAAATGACTACAGGTTTAGGAAAATAGGGGTGCAACAGTCTTTCAGCCTTAGTTCCAATGAAGTCAAGCAATTCACCACAAATCTTGCTCTGACAAAATATACCTGCAGTGCATATATATACTTTGTGCTCATTTCCCTCTATTGCAGGCTGCTTTGGTATCCAGGAAACAATCACTCGCTGGCGAAGGTTGATGCAGAATCAGACTGTTTCATGAACATTGCACTGTGGATTTTGAAACATATGAAGCAAACTTGTTGATTTTACACCACGAGTCACATTCTTTACCTCCTCACTGCACTATGGGCCTGGAAGGCAATTGGGGATCCAACCTCAGACATCAGAATTATCCAGACAGGAATGTGGTTAACATGCCGCTGTGTACAGCTATACAAACTGGTTGTCCACTGCTAATTGCCGCCTATTTTAACCTAATGCATTTGATTTGTTTTGTGTGTGGCGTAGGGCTAACAGTATATATATATATATATGTACGTTTGAATAGGAATGATTGATAATCACACTAAACCCAATGTTTGTTCATATGCCATTCTCTACTAGAAAAGGTTCTAAAGCAGGGATGTTGAACCTCCATTTCCACAGCTGTTGTTGAATTACAATGCCTTGTAGCTCTAATTTGATGGGTTATAAGAGTGTAGTTCAACAACAGATAAAAGCCTGAGATTCTAAGGGGCAAATTCACTAAACTCCGTAAATTCGCCAGCGACGGCTTTGCTCACATCGCAACACTTCGACAGGCGTAGATTCACCAGGACAACGCTAATTCACTAAAATCCAAAATTGCGTCCAGGGCCCTGAACGTTGGCGAAGTTGCGCTAACAGTACTGCGGCAAGCGAAGCAAAGTTGCGCTAGCGTTGGCTAATTTGCATACGGCGGGAAGTGAAAGCACAAAGTACGTATATGTTGCAGCAAATACATTACACTACACAACCCCAGGAAACCTTAATAAAATAAAATAGAGTAGTTATAATACCCTACACATGAGCCCACTGTATAGTTTATGTGCCATATGTTAGGAAATGTATGGAAGAGCCCGGGTACCCAAAAAAAAAAATTATGGACTTTTGCAGCCTATCACCCTGAAAAAAGTAAAAGACGCTAGTGATTTTTGGGACTTAGAAAATTTTTCAACTTTAAATTGAAAAATCCATTGCACTTCGCCTTGTCTAAGGTGGCGAACGCAAGTCTGGCAGAACAGGTAACGTTCAGTAAAATGCGCATCTTAGTGAATTTGCCAAGTAACACTCTTTTGCCATCAAAACTTTGCCTGTCGTAAGAGTGCGAAGTAGCGCTAGAGTCTATCTTCTTTGCTAGCAAAGTTACGCCAGCGCCCTTTAGTAAATCGGTGAAGTAACGAAATGATGTCACGCTGGCAAATTTTCGGTAACTTTAGTCACTTTGCCCTTTAGTAAATTTTCCCCTAACAGTGTGATTTGGGGATGCCAGATGCTCACTAGAAAATAATAGCCCACAGGCCCACTCTCCACGTTATTCGGCTTCTCCATACTCACCTTCCTTATTCTCCTACTCTCTTTTATTACATACTATCCACCTTTCCAATTATTATCTCTATATATTCTTGTAGAGAAATGGTTAATAACCAAAATATAGGAGGGGTGAGCAGGAGGGCCCACTGACACACCCACAACTATAGGGAGTTTTCCTGGAGCCCTAGTTGGCCAGTCCAACACTAGACTATAAGGGGCAGATTTATCAAGGGACGAATTTCGAAGTAAAAAATACTTCGAAATTCGACCATCGAATTTAAATACTTCGAATTTGAATATCGTATTCGAACGTCCTCCATCGAATTTGGGTATTCTGCGGTCAAAGTAAAATTGTTCGATCGAACGATGACAGTACTTAGATTATCGAATATTCGAACGATTTTACTTCGAGTCGAAGTTGTAGTATCCTATTCGATTGTTGAAGTATCCAAAAAATTACTTTGAATTTCGAATTTTTTTACTTAGAAAATTCCCTCGAATTCATTTCGACCCTTGATAAATCTGCCCCTATGGGTTAAATGGGGTGTTCTCTTTTAAATTAACAATAAGTATAATGAGTGATATTTTGAGACAATTTGCAATTGGTTTTCATTTTTCAATATCTTTTTTGAGTTATTTAGTTTTTTAGTCAGCAGCTTTCCTGTCTGCAATTTCAGCAATCTGGTTGCTAGGGTATAAATGACCCTAGCAACCATACATTGATTTAAATAAGAGACTGGAATATGAATAGGAGAGGGCCTGAATAGAAAGTTATAAAAAGTTGCAATAACCATTAATGTGTAGTCTTTACTTAAATTTTATTTGTTTAGGCAGGGGCCTATTTGAAGCTGGAAGGCGGCAAATTATTCAAAAACTATATAAAAAAAACTGAAATAATGAAGGCCAATTGAAATGTTGATTATAATTAGCTTTCATATGACATACTAAAAGTTTTCTTATACCACTCCTTTCTGGGTTGTCTGTGGCTTTGTTTACACAAATAATGACTGGAATTACACTGCAGGAATGGAGGGAGTTGCCGCTTTCTTTTAAGACGTTTGTGCATTTATTGAATAGAACAATAAACTATAATTCTGATGAACATCGCTGTTTGTTACGTGTAACACTATTTATGCTGCGTGCGTGCCAGGGTTGTACGTTGTGACTGAATGGCCTGGAAAACAATCAAGCGCCACTTTTTTTTTTTTTTTTTACATATATCGAATTACATGCGTCTGGCATTAGTTCCGGTTTTAGTGCGTTCCAAGCCTCGTTCTAGCATAAGGCCGCGCCTTTGTCTGGCTTGTTTCAACCAATCAGCGCGGCTCATGTGGCAGTCGGAGCCAGACTCTGCAGCTGATTCAGCGAGGCAGAGGCATACTTATTTCATTGGCCAGGGCAGTTAACACTGAGAGAAGCTGACAGACAGAGGACAACACCGTGCCCGTTTTAGCTCAGCTCCTGACATGGCCTGTTAGTAGTGATTTGCTCCGGGATGGCGCGGCTGCGGCCGGGCTAAATTAATGATGGCTGAGACTTGGGCTTCGGAGATTATGACGCAGGCCCTCGGGACTTTACAGGCTTTCAGCTCAGAGTTCACACTGGAATGGGAGAACAGTGATATGAAAGCTGCGATCTTTAAGTTGCTGTTGGGCTGGATCGTGCTGAGTGTCACTGCTATCCAGCTGGCTTGGAAAAGCTACGGAGCCACTGTCAATAGTATCTACTACCGACAGGGTGAGAATGTGGCCCCTCGGTTATACCGACCCCCTGAAACCAGCAGCTCGCTCAGTTCTGTAATGTGCGTATGACGTCCTTCTTAGTGACGTTACGTCAGATGGTTATAATGTGTTTATTCCCAGCTAAACCTTCATAACATGGCGTCAATTCTAGTGAGTCCCTTTACCTGGGGCCGCGGTGTAAGCTTTATAACGTTTGGAATCTTACTAACCTATGTTAAAGTGATACTGTCCCTTTTTTTTTTTCAAAATGAATCAGTTAATAGTGCTGCTCCAGCAGAATTCTGCACTGAAATCCATTTCTCAAAAGAGCAAACAGATTTTTTTATCTGACATGGGTCTGGACATATTGGCAATTTCCCAGCTGCCCCAAGTCATGTGACTTGTGCTCTGATAAACTTCAATCACTTTTTACTTCTGTACTGCAAGTTGGAGTGATATCACCCCTCCCTTTCCCCCTCCCCAGCAGCCAAACAAAAGAACAATGGGAAGGTAACCAGATAACAGCTCCCTAACAAAAGATAACAGCTGCCTGGTAGATCTAAGAACAGCACTCAATAGTAAAAACCCATGTCCCAGCTTTTAGCCCCCTGTCTGTTCTCCACGGGGCTAAAAGCTGGTGACCCTAGATCTGCTACTAGTAATGCAGTAGCCAAGGTTATTATAAAATTAAAAAATCTTTATTAGGACATGCATTAGCCTGACACGTTTTGTGCCTAGATGGGCACTTACTCTTGGTCTCCCCTCAATACAGGGGTGTCGGCTAATAAAAATAGATGACAAATTAAATCACACAGTCTTATCCAATCAAAGAAGATCACATTGCACAGTTCCATACCATTGAAAATAATTTGCTTAGATTACATACAATACAATCAAGGAAAGGCAAATTACACAAAATTCTAAATCAATAGAAAAAGCAACAGCAACCAATGTAAGCATTCTATAATAAGAGTGTGATACATGTAAACATTTTTTGTATGTGGTGTGTGCCTAACCTACACCATGTGATGCAATATGTGCCTTAATTCTGAATATAAAACAATTGTAGAAAAAATTATTCCATAGACTTTCTTTTAGTCTGTTGGTACCTTATTAGATCATTTGAGGGAGTCTATGAAAATAAATAATGGATGGGCTAAAACTGAACTAAGTTCTTGGTGTATTCAGTCAAACTCAGAAGCATTATTTTTTATTATTATTTTTTTTAAGGAGAACTAAGGGCATTATCATTGTAGGGAAATGGCACAAGGTCACGGGGTACCCCCTGGGTTATACAGAAGGGCCGCCCCCGGGTTATACAGAGGGGCCGCCCCCCGGGTTAAACAGAGGGGCCGCCCCCCGGGTTAAACAGAGGGGCCGCCCCCCGGGTTATACAGAGGGGCCGCCCCCCCGGGTTATACAGAGGGGCCGCCCCCTGGGTTATACAGAGGGGCCGCCCCCCCCAGGTTATACAGAGGGGCCGCCCCCCGGGTTATACAGAGGGGCCGCCCCCCGGGTTATACAGAGGGAATACCCCCAAAAGCATACAAAGTCAACTCTGGAGAGCAGAGATAAGATAAAGCTAAAAGTGATAGTGCAGAGGTGAGTTAACTAATGATTTTATAAAAACACAGAGGTTACTTAGACTTTCCATGTTAGTTTATATCTGGGTGCTTTTAGTTGTTTCGCACTCCCGTTAATAGCATTTCCCTGTTACTTCAACCTGCAATTGTTTTATATATGAAATCCCATGCTCAAGGGCAACCAGTACCTACAGCACATTATGCAGTAGTAATGCCAAAGCAACAAGTCAATTACAATATATTCCTATTGCAAGACATAGAGAAAATGCTGATTCTCTGTTGTACTACTTGCAGGTATGGGGGGGCAAAACGGAGGAACCCCGGAGTACCCTGCTCGTTTCCCATTATGGTGAGTATCTTTTGAGGGGTCCTAGAGAGGCAAAATATAATCTAAAAAAAATTGCACAGGAAAATGTAAATATCAATATTTTTTGCATTTGTATAGGAAAATTAGTTCCAAATTACTAATTTAGTGTCATAAATAATTAAACTGTGATTATTCATTTTGAAAAGAGTATTACAACTAAAGAGACGGCAGAAATAGTGGATTCTAATTGGGCATTCCTTTGCAAGATTTTAAATATACATGTATGGGACTTGTTATCCAGAATGCTCTGGACCTGAGGTTTTCCGGATAACGTATATTTCTGTAATTCACACCTTAAGTCTACTAGAAAATCATGTAAACATTAAATAAACCCAATAGGCTGGTTTTGCTTCCAATAAGAATTAATTATATCTTAGTTTGTTTCAAGTACAAGGTACTGTTTTATTATTACAGAGAAAAAGGAAATAGTTTGTACACATTTTGATTTGAATAAAATGGAGTCTATGGGAGATGGCCTTTCCGTAATTCGGGACTTTCTGGATAACACGTTTCAGGATAACGGATTCCATACCTGTATAAAGAATAATGTACCACCTATTGTAAAATATACAAATATTTTCAGTCAGGTGTTTCATGACCATATAAATGGCTGAGGTCACAGGCTGAGTTCTTTTATACAGGCCATACAGGTGACATATAGTATCCTTATATTTTACAACAGGGGGTAAATTACTTATAATACACACAAGCCATGAATATCCTGTAAATTATATCCTTATAAAAGGTGAGTTCTGATGTCATTTCTGTCACATGACTCACTGAAACTTGTGTATTATAATAAAGTACCCCCAGTTGCAAAATATGAGGCTATTAGAAGTTGCCTCAGAGTTCCATGACCTGTATAAAAACATATGGTCATAAAACTCCTCGGTGACTTATAATATCCTTATATTTTACAAGAGGGGGTACTTTATTCACTATATTATAATGCAAACGTTTGATTGAGTCAGAGTGGCAGAATTGACATCATGTCAATATATATATTACATATATATAGTGAATAAAGTACCCCCTCTTGTAAAATATAAGGATATTATAAGTTACAGAGGAGTTCCATGACCATATAAAAGCTTTTATACAGGTCATGGAACTCATAGGGGACTTCTAATATTCTCATATTTTCCAAGAAGGGGTACTTTAGTTATAATACACAAGTTTTAGTGAGTCAAGTGACAAAAATTACATCACTACTCACCGTTTATAAGGATATAATTGACAGGATATTCATGGTATATATATATATATATATATATATATATATATATATATATATATATATATATATATATATATATATATATATATATATATATATATATATATATATATATATATATATATATATATATATATATAGAATCTCAAGATAATATATATATATATATATATATATATATATATATATATATATATATATATATATATATATATATAGAATCTCAAGATAATATATATATATATATATATATATATATATAATCCCTCCAATGACGGCACTCCAGAATCAATCACGCTTGGGTCAGTAGTTGTCAATCATAAAGGTTTTATTAAAGTGGACCAACGTTTCGATACCACACCGGTATCTTCGTCAGGGTGAGAGTGCCAAACACAGACTGCCATTTTAAATACCCAAAATGGCGCCAAATATCCGTTGCTAAGGGGCCTTAGCAACCCAGTGACAGGAAAAAGTGAGAAGTGAAGTGAGTATAGAACAAAAAGAAAGCCCCCTGTCCCACCAGCAACCACCCTTACCTGAATACGCACCTTTTGCGGCAACTTTGGAGTAGACAGAGCCCAGACAACGAGAGCGCACCCGTCCTCCGTTCCTATTGCGATGAGACAGCGGCGCCAGGCGGATCACGTGGGCTGTGCGTCCTGGTTGCTACGCAACCCCAGCTGTTTACCCAAGCTGCATACAAATCTGGATCAGACACGCACGGAGCCTATGTCAGTACCTCTGCGCATAACGCTGAGGGCTAGGCTCGGCTCACATAGCACTCACACTTGTGGTAAAAATGCAGAGGGTTAGCTAAGGCGGCAAGACCACCCGTGCACCGTTAGTGCGGAGCACCCACGGTGTAGGATGGTTTCGCCATGGGGAACGTAGGGTAACACAGGGGGAAAATACGCACCAATGACCGTACTGCCCAATTGCCTAGAGGCTCAAATCTCGGAACTTGGGTGACGCACATCGCATAATGCTGGTCAATAGGTCGCTCAGTGGAGCATAAACGTAGTGCCGGGTACACCTGCTACCCATAGGCTCGCGGGGTACTCCTGCTACCCCCTAGGTATACGGGTGCCACTCTGGGGGACAGGGAGGAGAAGAAAAAAAAAAAAGGGGATAGGGCAAGAAAAGGGTTAAAGCAATGTCTGTGTATGCAGACAGAAAACTGTGTAAGATGTTCAGTCGATAGTGCAGTACAGTTAGTGCAGACTGGAAATCATATTCCCAAAGAGTCAATCTCTTCTTCTCCTCCCTGTCCCCCAGAGTGGCACCCGTATACCTAGGGGGTAGCAGGAGTACCCCGCGATTGACAACTACTGACCCAAGCGTGATTGATTCTGGAGTGCCGTCATTGGAGGGATTCTGCATGTGTTTACAGACTGGCACCCGGCCCTTACAGCATTTATGGTTGTGCGTTCCTGATCGTTTAGATATATATATATATAGTCTGCCCCTGATGCACATATCATTTTTCAATTCCCTTTGGCTCCCAGACTCATTCAGCCCCTTCCTCAACTTGTTCTATGCTATAGTGATGAAGTCTAGGAGCTAGGCAAGCAGTTTTAGGCTTGACATGTGTTGAGTTGTTGGATGATCGGCCATGTGTTTCTCTGCAGGGAGAGTTCAAGCACTGAATCCTTAAAAAGGCACCAAGAATGAGCACCATTCTTTTCAGGACTCTGCTGTCCCCTAGTGGAGATTTCTGATAACCTGCTCCATAAAATGCCAGGGCTGTGTGACTGAACGAGTTGATCTGTATTAGCACTGGGTGGGGCAGCTCTACCCCCAGAATACACACAGCGGGCTGGATCAGTTCACAAACTGAGCATGTGCGGGACAGTGACTACCTCCGCTGGATGACTTCATAAGGGTTCTGATCACTAAATAATGAATAATGAGGCTGGATGAATTGCCTCATTCTCATTTGACATCAGGGCTTTCATCATACTCATACTCTGTCCACAAGTATCAAGATGAATTGTGTCGTTACATTGCTTATGTTTTTGACTTATTTAAATTTAAGTTTTTATTTAGCAAATATCAATGATTGCCAGTTCTCCCTGCAAACCGCATTGCCGTCCTTAATCTTTCAATCTAATCACTTTAGCAGTTCAACAGAATACATTGTAATATTGCACTCTGTCTCCCCCGCCCACAACTTGCTGTTACAGAATATACTGTGGCCTTATTGGTGGGGATCTCCTGGTATAAGTAACTGAAACCACTAATCACAAATCATGTTTGACCCCATAGAGAGAATGAACGGATAATTGCCTTGCTCAAGTGCAGGAGTAGAATTCTGCACCTAATCTATATGCCCAAGCTTTAGAACGAGGATACAATACTCAGTACTGCTATACAAGTGTTATATAAGTAGATTAATCACAAACAAGCTGCATTTGTTTTACTATAAATGTAACAAGTAGCGGTAGATCGAAGGAAATTTAAGTAGAGGTAACACCATTTACTATATTAATACAGTGCAGGATTAAGAGCTTTGCCAGATTGTAGTCACATCTTGTGCCACTTACTTGCAATGCCAAGTTGTAGTTTATTACCTGCAAATAGCTGTGGCTGGACATAGAACAGCAGGGATCTGGTTTGGGTGAAAAAAACCCTGATCATAGCAGAAAAGGTATATTTCCCTTCCTTGACGTATCCTTATATATGCACTATATTAAGTATTAACTAGTTTTTTTTCTCTGTGTCTGCATATGCATACAGATTCCATCATTCAGGATCCTGTGTGCTTTATCCCTCACAGCAAGTACCCAGCAGCCTGTTCCTTGCTTATCTGCTACTTTAAATTAACTTTTAGTTGGTCTGCATTTTTTTGCAGCAGCTTTCTAATTTGGCATCTTTAGCAAACACCTGGTCAGTAAGGTCAAAATTACCCTAGCAACCAGAGCAACCAATGAGAGATGAATCTGATCAGACTTGAATAGAATTAAGATAATTAATAAAATAGTAATAAAAAGTAACAATAACAACAAAAGTGTAGCCTCTATAATAGTTTTTTTGGCTGCCAGGTTTAGTGACCCCACAGGAAAGCTTCAGAAAAAGGAGGCAAATAATTAAAAAAAAAAAAAAATTTAAAAAGCAAAGACCAGTTGAAAAGTTGCCATCCGTTCTGTAAGATACTGAAAGTTAACTTTTTAGAAAGGTGAACTACCCCATAAAAAAAAAAAAAAAAAAATATATATATATATATATATATATATATATATATATATAGTTGCTTTCATCTCTACCTCAGAAGGTTTCAGTAATTATTCTCCTAGGTGTGAGAGTTTATAATTTATCTTGAGATTCTATTTACATTTTCTATAATCATTGCATTTCCCTTCATGCTATCCGTTTGATTTTGGTGCCATTTCTGTTGGGGTATATCTACGAAACGTTATCTTCCCTTTTTGCAGGCTCCATATAACGGTGTGTATTCCAAGCTTTATTCACCTGTGTATGATTTGCTGTACACCCCGTATTCAAATCAGTGTAAGAAAGTACAAAGTGCGTAGACAATGGGAAAGCGTGTCTATGCCCTGCAATATTTAATATTCTTAATTTATTGGGTCTCCTGAACAAAGGGTTTGAGTGATGTGTGAGTGTCCCATTCATTTGCTTTAAATCTAAAATGATAGAAGGCTAAAGTTTGTTTAAATAAAACCCAGAAAACTCTGCATGGAACACGTTCTTTATCCACTAATCTTTAACTTTAATAGTTTCTAATGAAGGAATCTGGTACAGGTATGGGATCTGGTATCCAGAAAGCTCTGAATTACAGGAAGGCCCGAAAGTGGTGGAAGATGTTTTTTTTTTGGTAGGGGGGTTGAGTTCTCCTTTAAAGCTATAGGCCTGTATGACTGATTCAGTGAGAGAATTCCACATCTTAACAGCTCTCACTGTAAAAAGAAACCATTCTGAATATTTATACAGAAACTCTTCTAATCGGATTGGATGACCTTGTGTCAGCTGGAAAGACCTACTGGTAAATAAAGCATTAGAGAGATTGTTATATGATCCCCTTATATATTTATACAAAGTTATCAAATCACCCCTTAAGCGCCTCTTCTCCAGTGTGAACATCCCCAATTTGGCCAGTCTTTCCTCATAGCTAAGATTTTCAATACCTTTTACCAGCTTAGTTGCCCTTCTCTGTACCCTCGCTAATACAATAATGTCCTGTTTGAGTGATGGAGACCAAAACTGTATGGTATATTTTATATGGGGCCTTATCAGTGCTCTATACTGTGGAATAATGACCCTCTCCTCCCTTGACTCTATGCCCCTTTTAATACAGCTCAAGACCTTATTTGCCCTTGATGCTGCTGACTGGCATTGCTTGCTACAGCCAAGTTTATCATCTACAAGGACTCCAAGGTCCTTTTCCATAATGGATTTGCCTAGTGCAGTCCCATTAAGGGTATAAGTGACTTGGATATTCTTACATCCCAGGTGCATGACTTTACATTTATCAATATTTGCCACTTAGCTGCCCAGATTGCCAGTTTGTCAAGATCATGTTGCAAGGATGCCACATCCTGGATGGAATTAATTGGGCTGGATAGTTTTGCGTCATCTGCAAACACTGATACATTACTTACAATTCCCTCCCCTAAGTCATTCATTCACAAGTTAAATAAAAGTGGACCCAATACCGATCCCTAAGGGACCCCACTAAGAACCTTACTCCAAGTAGAGAATGTAACAATAACATCCACCCTCTGTACCCGATCCTGTAGCCAGTTTCCATATCCATGTGCAAACAACTTCATTAAAAAGATACTGACACCAGAAATTAATTTATTTTTTTTTTTTACATCTGTCATAACGTGTTTGCATGCGATCTATAATTTTGCCATAAATGTATTTGCAGATGCTTTTACATTACACATCTGACCCCCCATGTTCCTCTATGAGGAGGCTGCCATATTTGAGCTCCAGTAGTTTGTTAGCATTAGAAATTCTACCTGACATGTTGAGATGGGACAGTCATGTTGGCAAAACTGTCAGGTTTAGGAACTTCAAGTAGCAATTACTTACAAAAACAGATCTATCCGTGAAAAATGATCAACATGAGCTATACGTAACTTTTAATGTACATTAATATTTTGAAGAATAATTTTTTAGTGTCAGAATCTCTTTAAGCCCTTAGTGTACAAAGAAGTCATTTGTGGAGCACTGTATCAAGTGTCTTGGCAGAATCTAAATAAATTCTACTTGCCTCATCATAAAAAAAAATCTAATTTGTCTGACATCACCTGTCCTTCATAAAGCCATGCTGATTTCATAATGTAATTATAACATTTTGAATGTGAACCCTTAACAAGCTTTCACATGCCCACCATGGATGTAAAACTTACTGGCATATACAGTAACTCCCAAGCTGAGATCGTAATCCGTTTTTAAATATAGGAATCGGCTTTCCTCCATAGGTACCATGCCAAATGAAAGCGAGTCTGAGAAAATCAGAAATAGAGGCCAGTCAGAAAATGTATTAAGCTCTCTTATAATCCGAGGTTGTATTCAATCTGGCCCTGGTGCCTTGTTCACAATTTTTAGCAAAGCTTTATGAATCATATCCTGAGTCAGCCACTGACTAGATTGAGCTGAACCAACAGTGCAGCTATGAGGTGGGTCTAGGAACTCTGACTCCTCTATTGTATACACTGAAGAAATTTTAATTACCGTGATCTTTGTTTCCTTAAAGTCCTTACAGCAGCACACAGGATAATATCCCCTTATTTCTGATAGGACAGACAAGATCCAATTAAATCAAGAATCTATAAGTTCAATGTTTGAAGTCCATACAGCAGCACACGTGTTAATATCCCCTTTTTTATGATAGGACAGACAAGAGCCAATTAAACCAAGAATCTATAAGTTCACTCCCCCACCCCCTTCAGATTGTGTTGTAACAAGAATACACAGAACTGCTTTAATATATTTTATTAGGGTGGGAATCAGATGTGCTGCTGTATGGACTTCAAGGACAAAAATTCCAGTAAATAAAATTTCATCTTTCCTTGACATCCTAAACACAAGGGACATACAGAGTGAAAGAAGATCACTACTTCCTGAACATTGACTGGAGAAGCATTCTACCTAAGGTTGCTTCCTGGGAAGCCTCGATGTCCAATCTGTAATGTTTAGCAAATGTATGGAGACCGGTCCAAGTAGCCGCTCTGCAAATTTGGTCGTGGGCCAACAAATGTTCTGCCCAGGATGTCTCTGTTGCATGGGTTGAGTATGGTTTGTAAGTCTAGAAGCTGCCTCAACTTTATTTCCCCCCCCCCGAAAGTCTTCTTCAGATTGTGGTTCTGGACAAAACGCATATAAAATAATCTCCTGGTTGATATTATATTTAGATTAGAAGCAACCTGAAATCTGGCAAGGTTCTTAAGATGACCTGATGAAGAAAGAACTGAAGATAAGGTTCACGGCGTGTCAAAACTTGAATCTCGCTAACCCTCTTTGCAGAAGTAATGGCAACAAGTAAAACTGCTTAAAAGGATAGATGTCTCCTATTCACTTTTTTCCAGTCGTTCAAAGCGAGGATCACATAAACCTTCCAACACCAAATTAAGATCCCATTGAGGTACCGGATTTATCATAGGAGGGCTAAGCACTTGTGCAGCTTTTATAAACCTCTGAATAAGAGGAACAGTGTATAAACAAATTCCCATAAAAGCAGAAATAGCTGAAATCTGAATCTTCAGAGTGCCAGGTCTCAAGTTCCTATCTAGATCCTGCTTGGAACCTATAGTTCTGCACAATTTCAGCATAAATAAAGACAGTACTTTAATGCCCACCTCAAGGTCATTAATAAACAAATTAAAAAGCAAAGGACCCCATGCAGTACTCCACTAACAACACTGGTCCAATCTATTCTTTATCCAGTTCTATATCCAAGTAAACATATAAAGTTCCAGGCCAAAATTACTTAATTTAACCAGGAACTGTGTGGTTATTTATCATATGTTTTAGTAAAATCTAAGTAGATCATATCCACTGTCATCCCAAAGCCTAGGTTCCTGCTTACGTCCTCATAAAAGGCCATTCAATTGGCAAGATCTACTATGCTTTTGGCATTATAAACCAGGCTAGCACAAACCCATAGTATTGTGATTTGCAATGTTTTCAAGTATTGTATGCCTTATTACGCTCCAAAAGCTTGACTGCCACTGATATCAAACTAACAGGCCTGTAGTTAACATGCTGAATAGAAGGACCACATTAGTTTGTGCACACAGGCTAATGCTGTGTATGTCAGGGCAGTTACACCACAGAGTGGATTAGCTTTTTCTCCACCTTCTTTCTTATACACGGGCAGAAAAACAGCCTCATGTACTTACTTTCGTACTTTCAAATAATTTGAGTTCCCTACAGGAATAGCTTAGAGTTTTTGGGTTCAAGTCCCTATTCATGCTTGTAAGAATAGAAAAACATATTACTGCATATTATTACACCCGATGGCCATTACATTTCTCTACTTCTTCCAAGATGAGATGATTGCTGTGCCGAATAAGTCAAGCAGCCCAGGCTGGAATATGTACTTTAATCACTTAACTCTGCATTATGAGCATACAAAATAAAAAGGGAAATACAAAAATATATAAGAAAAATTTTCTGCTCTCTGTATAAAGACATCCTATAATGACAGAGACCAGACTCATTCTAAAATGCATCTTCATTTAAGGATTCTGTAAAGTCACAGTAAAATTATTTACAATAAAACCTGCGCAGAGATTAAACAAGTCCACTGTTGTGTCCCATAATGTTGCTCCTGGCCACAAACCCCACCCCAGCTATGTATTTCTCATCTAAACTTATATGTCTTCTTCTCGGGTTAATGTGCCAGTTTTTAAATGAAAAAAAACAAAAAACATTTGGTCATTAACAAGTGATGCTTGTTAAAAAGGGGAGGCTGTATATTTAAGTTGTGAAAGTGTGCACAAAATATTAAAGTACACAATATTTAAGCGATAGAAGGGCACACTGGTTTAAAGTCACTCTTTCTTCTTATTTTTGCCAGTCCCATGACTTTCTTCTACATGTACTGCTCCCCTTTCTTTTTAATGGTCTTTTCTAAGAGAAGTTTGCAGAGCAGGTTTAGGCAGTTACTCTTAGACCATTTTCATGACTTTATTGATCCAGTCAACATATACAGAGACCCGAGTAAATATGGCCGGCTGGTTCTTCTTTCCACATCCTCTCGCTGGCACAATGACCCCCTCCAAAACCCAGCAGTCATGGGTCAGACAGGCTAGTGGCCCTCCATAGTCTCCCTAGAAAAAAAGAAAAGAAAAATAACACAAAAAGTTGGACAAGCTGGGAATGTTTATACTGAAGAAGAGGCGGGATATAACTTAGAACAAATGTACAAGGGGACCATACAACTCTCTTTTTTGCTTTATTCACCAGTAGGTCCTTCCAGCAGCCACAATGGAGATTAAGAAGAAAGTTGGTTCCATCTAAATATTCTAAAAGGTTTTTTTTTTTACAGTGAGAGCTATGAAATTGTAGAATTATCTTACAAAGTCAGTTGTACTTGCTGACATTCAAGGGATTGGATGGCTTTTTAGCAAGTGAGAAAATACAGCGTTATTGAATATAGCTCTTAGCTCAAGGTGATCCAGGGACTGGTCCAAATGCTATCTTGAAATCAGGGATGAATTTGGAGAGGCATCACATGGGGAGTTTTCACCTTCCTATGGATCAACTAGCAGTTAGGCGGGTTACATTTAGAAGAAAAGGCTGAACTTGATGGATGTTTCTTTTCGCAACCTAATAAACTATGTTACTATGTATGTTACTTTTAAATCTTGAACCTGCCCAACCTGACATAAACATGTTACCTATGAGAAACGAAGTAAGTTTCTCTACATTCCCATCACCTGTTGCATTAGGCAGCAATAAGCCAGTTTCATATTTAAAACGTAAAAGGATCAAATAGTGTTGTGGCATTAAAGTAGAACTCAACCCCCAATAGCCCATACTACTAATCTAATAGTCCTCCCTCCCTGTTTCCCCTCCTCCTGCATACTTCAATAGCCCTGATGTCCCTAAAATATTTCTCAACTATCAGTGCCAAGTAAGCGCAGCAGTGCTCGCGGGGACACTATCTTCCAGGACTTCAGATTTTTTCAGGTCCTCCTATGCAATTTTCAGCAGTTCAGACTACTCAAACTGCGCATGCGCCAATATGGTGCTCTATTACAGATGTAGAATGACAATCCTGAAGATGGCGCTTGCAAGCTCTGCTGCCCTTACTCTACACTGATAGGTGTGAAATATTTTAGGGACATTTTCAGGGCTATTGAAGCATGTGGGGGAAAGGACTATCTAGGTTAGGTGGTTCAGTTCTCCTTTAAACACCAAAAAACACTATTACGCACTTACTTCACATGCTCCAACATCTACTGTCATTGGCTTTGTGCACATCTCATTATCCAGCACTTTGTTCCTTTGACTCCTATAATTCTTATTGCAATTGTCATTGCTGAGGATATAAAAAGATGCAATCTTCAAGACATTATCATGTCCAGTACCTGGAGGAGGAAGACAGATGCAGATATCCCTTAGAGAGTTAAAAAATAGAAATATACGAGTTATATAATATATATAGTAGTCTCCCAAGATTGACGCACTCCAAGACTTCATAATGCAGTTAGAAAAGAAAATTTATTGTCACCATTTCGGTCGCGTTCTGGACCTTTCTCAAGACATTACGAAAGGTCCAGAAGGGGACCGAAACGTTGACAATAAATTTTCTTTTCTAACTGCATTATGAAGTCCTGGGGTACATCAATCTTGGGGGACTACTATCTATAATATATTTCACAGCACCCAGGCATGAAGAGAATGTTTGATTGGAGTGCGCCACAACTGGAACTATATATATATATATATATATATATATATATAGTACTGGTCCTTAAGTGTGTGCACTCAGAAAACAGAAAAAGGAATATGCCAAGGTGCTACTAATCAAATTCAAGTGTAATATCTAGGCAAAAGATGAGCACTCATTGGACTTTTCAAAACCAAAAAAGTGTCTTTATTTTTTCTTCAACGTTTCGGCTACATTACATTAGCCGTCCTCACTTCCTGAGGACGGCTAATGTAATGTAGCCGAAACGTTGAAGAAAAAATAAAGACACTTTTTTGGTTTTGAAAAGTCCAATGAGTGCTCATCTTTTGCCTAGATATATATATACATATATATATATATATATATATATATATATATATATATATATATATATATATATATATATATATATATATATATTTTACAAACCATTATGTTACGAATGAGATATGAATGATTATTATACAGTATATTCCTTGTTGCAGAGTTTACCCTATCTTTTATAAACGTGTTACACTATTTCTTGTCTAAGGCAGTGATCCCCAACCAGTGGCTCACCAACCCCTTGGCTGTTGCTCTCAGTGGCCTTGAAGCAGGTTTTTATTTTGGAATTCCAGGCTTCAGGAAAATTTTAATTGCATAAAACCAAGTAGAGCCTCCTGTAGGCTGCCAGTCCATATAGAGGCTACCAAATAGCCCAACTCTTTTTACATTTGAATATCGATCAAAAGGTTGGGGACCACTAAGGCATCGGGAGGTAGCCTTAACACTTTTGTCCTCTGGTGGGGAATGGTAGCTGTCAAAGCAACATTTTATTGTCAAGTTTAGCCTGTCTCCCACATGTAGTCCAGCCAGGGCACTTGCCAATAAAGGGCATTAGAGGGGTGACAGCTGGAAAGGGGCATTTAGTCTGCTGTTATTTACCCTAAATCTCTCCTTGTCCTTATTGAAATTCAGCTGCTCAGTTGAGGATTACAGAAGAAACTACCATTGGCCAGCAGTCTGAGGGTGTGGCCAAATGAACACAGAAAAGGTAAGGCTATGCAGCTAACGTCCACAACCCTAGAAGATTGCTCATAGCCTGTACCTAGAAATACCAGACTAGGTCTAACACAAGAATTGACTTCTTTGTACTGATTAAATTACCTGACTGGACCCAGGCCCAGCACATCGCTGATAAAAATAAATTTTTTAAAGAAAATAAAAATAATAATTGAAAAAGCTAGATGCGGCGCTGAGCCCCTACTCTATAGCCTATTCATTAATCCACTCCTGTGTGGGTCAACTGGATTGAACAATGTATGCCTACCTAAACTGACTCTACAGATCGTGGTGAATTGAGTTTACAGCACTGATTTGGCTAAAGTATTGCTCTTAAAACCTGCAATCCAAATTGTTCTAAGAAACAATTCGCTTTTTTGACCTCAACAAAAAGGGTTAGAAGTAATAAGAGTAATATTAAAAGTATCCATTAAACTGTATTCAGCTTGCACCAACATACCTTGGGTGTCCCCCCAGCCAGCTATCTCACACTTAGTGTCCTCTGGAACAATGTATCTCTCCGGGGGCAAACAGATGAGAGCCACACGAGAGTTTAGGGTAACAGGCCTTTAAATGTGAAACAAGAGAAACATAATTATGAGGGGCCTTTTGTATCAGTGGAAGGAAGGGATGAGATAAAGACAACTGTTGAAGTGGGGGCTGAGGCTGGAAGTAGTGGAATCATCGGCAGAATTTAGGAAATTAGAGAAAAGCCATTGATTGTACATGGACCCCGTTTTCTTATTTTACATCTTGCAGCAAAGCCGAATGAGAACCAAACTTAGATGATAACTGTAATAATAGTTTTCTACCATGGAAAGCCACCTCTGTCTTGGTTAGATAGTAAAATACAGGTATGGCTTCTGTTATGCAGAATGTTCAAAATCTGGGCTTTTCTGAATAAGTGGTCATTCCACAATTTGGAGCATCGTGCCTTAAAAGGGTTGTTCACCTTCAAACATCTTTTTCAGTTCAGTTGGTTTCAGACAGTTAACCAGAAATAAAGACTTTTTTAAAATGACTTCTTATTTTCTATTTGTGACTGTTTCTCGAATATAAAGTGTAAAGTTTCATTTTTCACCTTCTGAAGCAGCTCTGGGTGGGAGTGGGGGGTCGCCGACTCTTTAGCTGTTTTAAATTGATACATTTAGTGGATACATTTGTTATCTTTGTCCCTGCTGAGCAGAATCCCTGAGTTGCATTAAACCAGGCATGTCCAAAATCAGGCCCGCGGGCCAATTGTGGCCCATTTTCAAATTTACACCGGCCCTCAGCCTCCATCATGAAATTAATAATAATTTGGCCCCCCAGCACAGTGCAATCAGGAATCACGTAGTCATAGCAGTAATATTTGGGCACATGATTAGTGAAATGATAGTCTATACTGCTGCCTATGTGCTGAAGGTGTTAGCAATAGACATGTAATGGCACGTAGTGATGCACCGCTCTCACATACATCTTTAGTTTACTGTACTGGTACGTCAGTACGTCTATTGCACCTTCAGCCCTAAAGAAGTATGCGAGAGCGGTTGCATCACTACGTGCCAGAACGTGTCTATTGGCAACACCTTCAGCACACAAGCAGCAGTATAGATGATCATTTCACTAATCATGTGCCCAAATATTACTGCTACGGCTACGCGATTCCACTTCTCCACTTCCATCGTGTACGCGTCCATCTCCAGGAGTGAATGATCCTGATCACAAGCTAGCTACATCCGAATGGATGTCAGGCTGAATGATCAGCCCTTACACATTTTCACCTCACTAAATCTGGCCCTCGTTGCAAAAAGTTTGGACACCCATGCATTAAACACAGCTGAATTGATACAATAGTTGCTAATATTCCACAAATGCTGATGAGAAATGTATCAACTAATTCAGGGATCCCCAACCTTTTGAACCCGTGAGCAACATCAAGACGTTAAAGGAGTTGAGGAGCAACACTAGCATGAAAAATGTCCTTGGGGTGCCAAATAAGTGTTGTGATTGGCCATTTAGTAGCCCCTATGTGGATTGTCAACCTACATTGAGACTCTGTTTGGCAGTGCACCTGGTTTTTATACAACCAAAACTTGCCTCCAAGCCTGGAATTCAAAAATAATCTCCTGCTTTGAGGCCACTGGGAGCAACATCCAAGGGGTTGGAGAGCAACATGTTGCTCACGAGCTACTGGTGTAATGGAATCTACTTCAAGTCTTCAAGATGGCGACCGCCTGCCTAACCACATGGCTCCTGCCGGGCACAGGTCTATGACCTCACCTTCTTCCCACTCCAGGATTGGTCGTCGGCGACGGAACGGACGCCGGCGTCAGAATCGGGCGCCGGCGTTGAGACGTCAGCGTGAGGACGCTGGCGTCTGCGTCTGACGCAAGCGCGTCAAAATTTGGCGCCAACCCAGGGACTACTTAAACTCACTTCCCCTTCCAGTCCTTGCCCAACTATAGGTTCCTGCTACAGAGTTCCTGGGTGTTATATTTGTTACTGATTCTTGTGTACCGATTCCTGCCTGTTTTCCGATTCTGCTTGTCTTCTGCCTGGTCTGACCTATTTGCCTGTATTTTGACGATTCTTTGGATAAACCCTCTTGTACCTCGAACCTGGTCTGGTCTCCTCTTTGGTCTACACTATTACTGTGCCTTCGGGCCCGTTACAACTGGTTGGTGATCACTGAACTAAATGTAGCAAATTGTAACAGTTCAGAATGCTCCGGGATCATTGAGCTAACAGACTCCAACACCAAATACAGGAACATTGAACTTTAACCTTACATTTTAGGAAAATGGTAAAAAAAAAAGTAAAAGATGGAAAGCAATTGAAAAAAGACTTTGTTTATAGAGAACAATCTGAAAACAACTCAACTCAACTGTTTGGAAGGTGAACAACCCCTTTAAGTCTACCAAATTACATTGAATCATCAAAAAAAGCCTGTAGGAAAAAATTTAATAAATAAATATATGTATGTATATATATATATATATATATATATATATATATATATATATATATATACATATATACATATATACACAGTATATATACATATATTTATTTAATTTTTTTGATGATATAATATAAATTAGGCACCAAATCCAAGATTCTGTTTGGTATTTGGCCTTTTTAGTTGGATTTGGTTTTGGCTGAATCCTTGTGCCTGGCCGAACTGAATCCTTAAAATCATGTTACTTCGTCACACACAAAGGAAATCATTTTTTTTTCTCTTTCACCAGTGTCACTCCTGATTTGCATATGCAAATTAGGATTCAGATTTAGTTGGTATTCGGCCTAATCTTTCACAAAGGATTTGGGCTTTGGCTGAATCCCAATATAGTGGATTTGGTGCATCCCTGGTGGGAATGATGTGCGATGAAGGCAAAATACATTTGCATTATCATTAACAAAAGAATGACTGGAAAGATCACCCCCATGCTACCTCTCATACAGTCTCCTGCCACGGATATCTTATTTACCATTGAAGTTTTAGCATCACCAGGCTGGAGTCAGAGGGTCCACACACTATTTTGCTTATGGGAACAGACTGCCTGTCAGGATCATCGGGGCTTGGGTTCTTAAAGAGTGTCCCCATGACAGCTTCATACCCAGAGAGGTCAGCATCACTGTAAGAGAAAAAGAGAGGCATGTTGTTCATGGTTACGTAAAAATTTAACTGAAAAGATCTTGACCTTTGATTTTACCACACTGGATGTGCCCTTTAACTTAGAGCTATGGCAAAAGTAGGAGAGATTTCATGTTGCGATCACTTCTTGCTGGACTCGTCTGAGCAGTGCAACACCCAGCACTAAACATTTGTACAAAATGTGGAGCAAACCACTGGAGATATATTTGTATTATAGCTGCTAAATGCTTTTGTTGGAGGGGTTATTTTTATAAGACTGTAAGCCAACGTGATCTACAGTAAGTGCCTCAGCAATATACTATTAACCAGTAAAAGGTACTGCCTGCATTCTCTTCAGGCACTAGATAGAGGCGCTATACAAACTTCAAGCCTTGTCCCCCGATCATTCTGAAAAACAGGATTATTCAGGAACTTCCCTTAATCTGAATAGGTTTAAAAGGAAACGAATGAATAAAGTTTGTGCTGTTACATTAAAAAAAAGAGACTGCATTATTTGTTCTCATTCTACCTCTCTGTGTGTTCAGGCCATGCTGAAGGGACATAGCAGCAGACAGACTTTCCTTTTCTTGGAGAAGGTTAACAGAATCAAGTGTAAGAATAATAAAATGACATAAGCAGGGCCATATTTACATAGCAGGCACACCTAGGCCCGCTGACGTTCATCGCCCCCGTTCCCATCATTTTATTTGCACAAATTTTCATCTTTGGGACTAGAGCAATGGGGATTGATGCATGGGAAATTTAAAAAACGATTTTATCGCCTGTGCTTGTCTAATGTTCCTGAACCAATGTGGGTTGGTTAAATCCTGCCGCGCTAGGTCTTGGTGGCCTTTCCACAAATCCAGACCTGTATATAAGGAAGACCCACACCTCATGATGATGTAACCCCCTTTTATGACAAACATATTTAATGCTCACATATAGACTGGTACAATGCCCGTCTACAAAGGTTACCAAAGAGGCTGTTACAAATTTAGTGGTGTTTAGATGAGCAATACAATTAGCAGTTCTTACCATGAGGAGAAACACTGCCTTGTGCTGATCACCCAATTCTCCTTTACTAAGGATCCTCCACAGAAATGCTCCCCTTGTCTGCAGCAAATAAAACACAAACATATAATAGAACAAAGAATAAAATATCCAATTAGACATTGATCTACAACCTCCATGCTACCCTAACATAACAGCAAGAATAATCGCTCACTCTACATTTTGCCCATATGTTCTGAAAAAAGGGTCCATCAAACATGCATGACCCCCCCCTAAAAAAAAGAGTCCATGGTAAGCGGGGTGCCACCATCTGACAGGGAGTTCTTGCATGGACTTGATGCATGAACAGTGTAGCAATGATTGAAAGACAATACTGAGCATTTGTCCAGCCCAAGTGGTGCAGCAGCCTGGGGAAAAAGTTGGGGTTTAGAAGGGGAGCCTAATTTTTTAAAGGTTTTGTTATGCTGCAACGAAGTGGAGCATGTAGTGAAAACTAGATAAATCTGATCTAAAATATATGGAAATTATCCTTGCTGGAAAGGTTCCCAACGTCACTGAAACCATCCCAGCAATTTTATCAATCCCCTTCAGATAAACCTGGAACTGACAGTCATGTAGACATCGTAGGGAAATGGCACACATGGTGCTTTTGGGCTCTCTATAAAGAAGAAGGAAAGTCTAAATCAACAAGGGTGTTGTCAGTTATAAGGAACCCCATAGTGATTGTAATCACTTACCTGATACCCCAAGACCACTGAGTGATCCTCTTCCTACTTTCTTCATGTGCAGTAGAATGAAAAGCTGAACTTTAACAAATAAAGCTGGCCTTTTCAACGTACTGTGAATGTGTTGGCCAGGGGTTATTGAAGAAAGAATAAGAAGTGTAAGATAGAGGATTGCTCCGTGATGCTCGTACAGAAGTACCTTGGCCTCTACAGTTTTCTAACAGGAGCACCGGCCAGGGATATCAGTTGATTACAATCACTGAGGAGTGCCTATCATATGGCACCCCCAGTGGTTTAGACATTCCTTTAAGGGTAGTATTTTTAAGTATCACTATTGATCAGGCTATAGTTGCCTCTAAATGTGGCAGTAGCAGCACTAAAAAAAAGATGACTGCACTATCTGTGACATAACCCTTGAAATATACCCCCTTGCTCAAAGTGAGTTCAATGAATTGAGCTGAACATACTTTTAGCCCATTGTTTTAATCAAGAGAAATCAATATTTCATTCGGGAGCCAAACATGGAGTTTGAAGCTACTTGATATTTGGTCCTTGCAAGGTAGATAATTAAAATACTAGTGCACTTATAATCCCCGTGCATAATGGACTCCTGCAAACAGAGGTTAAGGAATGGTGTTGTATACTAGTAGTTTAATTATCTACCTCTCCAGGAGCAAAAATAGAGTAACTTCAATTTCCCCATTTGTCCTGTTTAGCTCAAGAAAAAAACAAACAATAACCAGATTTTTCACGATTCAAACAGGCAAAAAGTATGCTCAGCACAAGCCCTTTGCTTTGCATTTATGTTGAGCATGGCAGTATACTGCCCCTTTTTGGCCGAATTAGACTCACCTATTTCGTAGGCTCACTGTCCATGGTGAATTTCCTGGCTCACCCCCCACAATACGTGACTTTCGTAAAAGTCTATCAGTCCTTTTACCACAGGAATCAAACGCAATGCTTTCTGTAAAAAAAGAAAGAAAACAAAAGAGTAAAAAGCAAAATGGATTTGTTTGAAACAGGCACTACTTTTAATCAACACTGATTAAAGGCTTATATTCCCTTTATTATGTAAGAAAGATATGTTGTACTGTATGCCGAGGGGGGATCCTAGCCATTCTGGTGCCTAAGACAACAGAGCCCAGTTACCCTGGCCACTCCAGGCCGCCTCTCACCTCTTCTCCAGTTGGGGGTTTGTCAATTTCTAGAAAAGAGCTCATCTCTGTCTGCTACTACATATGAGCTGAATCGAGTTTAAAAAAAAAAACTTGTGCATGTGGCTACTTGCTGCTCTGGCACTAATGCTACCTCGGTCAAGGTTCTTAGTTCACCCTACAGTTGAAAAGCTTATGAATCTGGAGCAGCTGGTAAGTCTGACCCCTACATTACAGATTTTTTGTACTTGGTGATAAATGTGGCTGAGCTTACCTGCTTCTTCCAAGGTCAACACTTTATCTCCAGCTGCCAACAAGAAGAAAAAAAATAAGGAAAAAGATCAGTGGATTTAATGCAAAAATCTGCATGTATCAGTTACAGATATCTACATGGAGCAATAGTAGAGCTATATGAAGTTCCTTACCACAAGGTTTAAGGGCACAGTAATCAAAGGGAGTGTTGGGGTCCATTGTGTAACACCAGGGGCCATGGCTGTCTCGGTCTGGGTTTCTACAGTAATTCTCTTCAAGGGGCACAAGGTAAGGCTGAGCCAAGGAAAGGCTGGGAACAGTAACATTAAACATTACATGGGTGCACACACCTCTAACCTGCATCTTATTCCCATTCAAGAATGCCCCCTCTAAATTACTGAGTTCTTTTCTGCAAAATGAAGTTTAACCGTCTAGCCCTCTCTGCTGATTATAATGGTTTAATTCATGAATCAGGAAACGTCCCACCCTCTCTTTAACATGGTTTATCAAATATAACGTACTCTAAGTCATTCTGCTTTTCCTCCCATCTGCGGCACATGATTCCTTTTCGTGTCTTGCTAACTCGCCCCCTGTACAGTTCCCCATTACCATGGTAGCATTCTGTTAAATACAACAAAAAGAAGTTTACAGGATGACACTTTTAGTTCAAAATTGCACACCAATTGATTGCCCGGCCACTGGTGAAGAAAGGCCTGTATCAGTTCAGGCCACGCACCATTGAAGTGATTGGCCTGCCATATTGACCATATAGGACTGGCCATATTGGGTTTTAAGCATATTCAGGACAAAATGTGATTGAAAAACAGCCTGTGAGATAACAAGCATTTCTGTGTTTGGGGTGCCATCATGGCAATTATGGTCACAACATTCATCCTGCTAAAGTCAGCAAATAACCATTCAATTTAAAAACCTCATCCTTTATAGTCTACATGATGCCCCCCCCATTCACAACTTTTGATGCAACCCCACCCCTGCAGCAAACCAGCCCACAGTTTGGGAGCTTCCATTGTACCATCAAGAGTCTTGGATCCAAAAAAGTGTGAATATGTAAAAATTAATAATTTGTGCATTATTAATCTCTGCATCCAGAGAACACGTCTCATTCTGTAGCTCTTATAAGCGACAAGGTACCGGAACATAAAACACAATGACAATAAAGTAAAATAAACAGGTCTGTGATGCCTATAAGATATCAGATGTCAGATCAGATTTGTTTTCAGCCGCCTCAGCCACCAAACCAACAGATATTAGATCATTCTACATGTCCTGACCTGGTTCCACAACATCATCCGTACAGCGTTTGATCTGGAAGCAATAAGCCATCCTCATGTTTTTGAGTGTGGTGAAACACCAAGGAGCCTCTGAGCCATCTGGATTCCTGCAGTAATTTTCATCCAGACCCCTGGAAGGCAGGTCAAGTTTATTTAATCTGTATTACACTTCACAGGTTTAGATACAGTTTTCCAGCATGCACCATAAAATCTTGTGAATTGTTTTATGGCGATAAACCTTTAGCACAGACTATATATATTATTAAAGAGCAATTAAAAACCAGAGTTAAGCTGTCATATTCAAATATATTTTCTGCACAGGGCTCTCTGTACTGCTTCTCACTGTCAGCAGCTGTGTGTCACATAAAATGGCACAGAAGTAAGGTAGGTAAGGTTAAAAGCCCTTTATTAATCTTTACTGGTGGTGCTGCTATTGTCATGGTTAAATCCATGAAGAACCCTAAAGATACCAGGTGGGGAAAGAGCCTTGTGCAGAGTGGGCAGCCCCATCCACATGCATTCCACCAACAGCTGAGCAGTGTCTGGAAATACTGGGAGGGCTGCCCCTTGAACACATTAGAATTAGAGAAAGATCAGTAGTCTGTGAATGAATGGAAGCTTGGTGCTTACTTGCAAGGGTATTTTTCGGGCAAGAAGCGATGCACGTGAGGGGCCTGGGTGTCCCAGCGCTGACAGGGGATTCCAGAGGTCGTTGTATTTGCCTTGCCTCTGTAACCTTCTCCCCGTTCCTTGAAGCAGGTGCTTGTTATTTCAATATTGGATATTCGCTGCTTCTCTACTTCACAAAACCAAGGTGGTGGGAGAGGGAGAGAAAACAGAAACCAGAGAGAGGGAGCATGAATGAAGGACAGGGGTGTCCAATTCTTGCAAAAAACTGTCTCCCCTCCTCTCCATGTACCAAATGTGTGAAAGATCTAACCCTACCCATACCTAAGCAGGAAACAATTCAGAATACTACAAAATGGGCCCCTTTTTATTTCATTTTTGGAGAATATACACCTGTATGAAACATGAGCAAAATAAAGATTGTGTTGGAAGTGTACTTTGTATAGCTCTTCACATTGCATATCTTTAAATTAAAAGAATAATAGATGCTTTCCTAATGGGTCATGGTTTTGTTTTTACCCTACTCCTGTAAGTGGTGGAAGGGGGGGAGGGTAACAGCACACACAGACCCTCCTAATAGCAACCCCTTTTATAATCAGGGCATGCGGGGTATTTAAAAAACAGAAAAACCCTCTTTGGAATGAACACTCCTTAGTAAAAATGCAAATTACAAATATTTACATTAAATTATAACGAGTGGTGTTTTTGGTATTTGCAAATAAAATTCTATTTCACTGGGTATGTCTGATTTGGTTCAGTTAGCCCCCCCCCCCACGCAATACCTGGTTTATAACCTGCTCTACCCTGTCTCCTACCCCCCAGTTTCCATGATCTTACTGCACTTAGTGATGTGGCAGAATTCTCTCTCCACATTGGGATCCGTAGTGTAACACCATGGCCGTTCTGAGCTATCTGGATTCCGGCAATAATTATCATCCAGAGATTTGTCAGGGTACCTTTTGAGCAGACAGAAAACATACAGATATTGTAACAATTTAAAAATATATGGGGGGATAGAAAAATATATTTCTTTCATCTAAGCAAAAGTATTTTTTATTTTTATATTAACGGGAAATGCCATGCTGCAAAAATAACAAAGGAACCATTTTTTACTTTAGGACCCCAATAATGTGGGTGTGATGTATGTAGAATCTACACCTCGGCTAAGCAGTAACCCAGCAGCCATTCAAAAGTATACATGTAAATATGAAGGAACACAGTCCATACAAATAAGCCAAAGCCTACATATAATTATATTATAAGGCACACTTTCATTGCTTTTAAACTCTCTTGTATATACACTGCGATTCCCAAACATACTTTTTTATGTACTCTTATCTTCTGAGTCTGTTATTCTTTCTACCTACAGTACTTACTTCTCTGGCTTGTAGGGATGTGCGTGGGGTGCCTGTAAATCCCATCGCTGACACTCTTTTCCAGATTCAGTCCTGTCCACTGACCCCCGGTAATCCTCTCCATTACAGGTAAGACAGACAGCTGCAGTAATTAAGGAACCACAATCAGATTTATGATACAAGGACATATCCCACCCCACCCACCAAAAAAAAAGAAAACAAAGAAGTGCCCACTGTAAGAAATTAGGAAAGACAGGGATCTTACCATCCTCACACTTTTTGATCCCACAATACTGGTGTCGGATATTTTTGTCAGTTGTGTAACACCAGAGACCTTCAGGGTCTGAATCAGGGTTTCGGCAGTAGTTTTCCTCCAATTCTGGCCAATGTGTTGGCGAGAACCTAAAAAGAGTATTTCCATATTTCACCTTCTGAACATGTTGGCACTTCAGACCTGCTCAGTTTGTTTCTTTATAAGACAATGTATGCCTCATATCATGAGTACAGTTTGCACAAGAACCCTGGGCAGAAATGAATTCCAATCTCTAAATCCTTACTTACTTGTGATCATGGGGGAATTTCAGCCTCCAGTGTTGGCAGGTCCTTCCACTCTTAGTTTTGGACACAGTCCCTCGGTATGTGTTTCCATTGCCCACCACACAGTCACGGATGTAGTCTAGGGATACAGACTCTTGTGGTAAGTGGTCACAGCTGAACATCTCCCCCACATACCAGTGACTGTATTCCAACAGACACAATCAACACAACCTCAGTTGGACAGGTTGAAATAGGAAAATGGATCCGGACTCTCAAATTCCAACAGAAGTTAACGGATGTACTTTCTACTAAAAACACACTAGCCATTGGCCATTTCTCATGTAAGCAAGCAAACAATAACAAACAATTTAGTTAAATGAATGCTCTGGTCTAATAGAATAGCATTTTGACCCATATTCCAGAATTGCTCAATCTTAGTTTAGTCACATGTATACAGACTTTAACCCACAGTGTATCTCAATGGTGACCCTGAATCCATGCCCAAATATGCCATTAGTCAACCATGCGCTTTGTTAGTTGCTGTAAACTCTGTGTTTTCAAGACACTCATTCTAAGACCCCAATATTTGAACAGATGGTCTGACAATTAAGTCAAAATGGTTTAACTACCTGAATTGGTTCTCCACTATGAGATGAATCCTGGACTGCCAGGGCATTTATTATCATACTGTATTATTTATTACTTGTATGTTTCAGCTATTTTTCCCCACAAACTTTAGGGCCTGCTTTATTTGTAATTCTCTGTGTAGGTGGCCAATCTTTTGAAGATTTACGATATCTGGGATAAAAGTGAACCACCTAGGCCTACTCCCTAAGTATTAGGGTTGCCACCCGTTCAAATCAGCTTTTCTTACGGGTGTCCCGGTTACATCCTTTGTGAGCTTTCAGGTAGCAGGAATCTTGACCACGGCACCTTTGTAGCACAGAATCAGCACACAGAGCCTTAGTTCAGTCCAATTCAGCCTGGGCTGCTTTATTTGAAGCCGTTCACACAGACAGCATAAACAGAAGGTTTCAGCAGGTTGAAATAAAGCAAATAAAACGTATCACAGTCCAGCACTTACTGATTCAGCTCAGTTTCCTCAGTGTCTGGTGTGCAAAGCAATGGCTCCAGGCTTGTAGTTTTAAACAGGCAAATCTGTAATGATCTCTCTGTGTCACTCTCAGCTTGAGTTCACAGCAGTCTCCTCAGCCCCTCACACACACTGAAATTAGACACCTGATTAATTTATGAGCAGGTAGCTAACACCATACCCAGGTCAGTCTGTAGTGGAATGGAAGGCCCACCCAGATCCTTCCCTCCATTCCAGCCCTGGATACCCTAAAGAAGTATAACAATGCAGTTTCTTAACTGCAATATCCTTCATCCAGGGCCCTTAACCCCTGAACCAACATGCATTTTCCTTTTACCATATCACATATCCCCCCCCTAGATCACTAGTAGAGTGATCTACAAGAGGACGAGACACTGGTGTCCCATACTTTAAAGTCACCTTATGCTAATGACCAACATTTTTCAGACAAAAACCTGGGAGAAACATATATTCCACCAAGCATTTTCCCAGATATCCTGTTTAACTCCTTACTATGTACATTACTTTCTTGTACCATCCCCACTGTTGGGATAGATGCACCAAAGAGGGAATGGATTCTGGAGAGGCCATCAACATTGCTCATCTGAACTCCTGGCCTATGTGTTACTGTAAACTTGAACTCTTGCATAGCCAAGAACCAACGGGTAACTCTCCTATTAGTCTCCTTCTTATCACACATCCATCTCAGCGGTGCATGATCTGTCACTAACTCAAATTCCCTTCCTAAGAGGTAATACCTTAGTGCCTCCAGTGCCCACTTTATGGCCAGACACTCTTTTTCAACTACTGCGTACTTCCTCTCGTGGTCATTTAATTTTCGGCTAATGTAGACTACCGGATGTTCCTATCCATTATGAACCTGAGACAAAATTGCGCCTAGACCTACATCGGATGCATCTGTTTGCACAATAAAAGTTTTAGAAAAGTCTGGTGAAAACAATACTGGTTTGGAACATAATGCATCCTTTAAAGCCTGAAAAGACTTCTCTGTCTCCGGTGTCGACTTTACCATTACAGATTCTTTCCCTTTTGTCAAATATGTTAAAGGCGCTGCAAGGGTAGCAAAGTTTGGGATAAACCTCCTATGGTAGCCTGTAATGCCCAAAAAAGCTCGGACCTGCTTTTTATTTAGAGGGCGTGGCCAGGCTTGAATGTTTTATTAACTTGGGGTTTTATAACCCCCCTACCAATAATGTACCCCAGATACTTAGCCTCTTCTAACCCAATAGCACATTTTTTTGGGTTGGCCGTAAAACCTGCCATCTGAAGAGCATCTAACACAGCCTGGACCCTCGGCAAATGTGAATCCCAATCAGGGCTGTGTATGATAACATCATCTAGGTATGCAGCCGCCCACTGTCTATGGGGTTTTAAGATTTTGTCCATTGCCCATTGAAATGTTGCAGGAGCATTTTGTAATCCAAACGGAATCATTCTATACTGGAATGCTCCCTCTGGTGTTACAAAAGCTGTTTTCTCTTTATCCATTTGGGAAAGAGGGATCTGCCAATAACCTTTTGTAAGATCTAGGGTTGTTAGGTAACGGGCAGTACCTAACCTGTCAATAAGCTCATCCACACGTGGCATAGGGTATGTATCAAATTTGGATATTGCATTGAGCTTACGAAAATCATTGCAGAACCTCCAACTTCCATCTGGTTTTGGAACCAGTACAATAGGAGAAGACCAATCACTACAAGACTCTTCAATAACACCCAGATCTAGCATTTTTTTTACTTCTTCTGCTACTACCTTTCGCCTAGCTTCTGGTATTCTATAGGGTTTTAGCTTTACATGATCCCCAGGGTTAGTGACAATGTCATATTCAACAATAGAGGTATGACCTGGAAGTTCTTAAAAAACTTCTCTATTTCTCAAGAGAAATTACTTTACCTCTTGTTTCTGAACACCCGAAAGGGTCTCTGCAATCTTCACCTCTGGAATTAAGGGTTGTTTACTGAATGTTTTTGCACATAGTATAGCAGATTCAGCAGCTAGGGACTCTCTGTCTTTCCATGGTTTCAACAAATTAACATGGTAGATTTGCACAGGCTTCCTTTTTCCTGGCTGATGAATTTTATAATTCACTTCCCCACTTTTTTCCATTACTTCAAAAGGGCCTTGCCACTTTGCAAGGAATTTGCTTTCTGCCGTGGGGACTAACACCAGGACCCTATCACCAGTGGCAAAAGTACGTACACGAGAACTCCTGTTATATACCTGTTGCTGCATGGCCTGAGCACGCACCATGTGTTCTTTAACAATTGGCATTACTGCTGCAATTCGATCCTGCATTTGGGAGATGTGTTCAATCACACTTTTATAAGGTGTCACTTCTCCCTCCCATGTCTCTTTGGCTATATCTAAAAGCCCTCTGGGATGTCTCCCGTAAAGTAAGTGAAAAGGCGAGTACCCTGTAGATGACTGGGGGAACCTCCCTAATGGCAAACATCAGATAAGGCAAGAGTTGATCCCAGTTTCTCCCATCCTTATCTACTACCTTCTTTAACATGCCTTTAAGGGTTTTATTAAACCGTTCCACAAGCCCATCTGTCTGTGGATGATATACTGAGGTCCTGAGGTGTGAGATTTGGAACAATTTACATAACTCCTTAGTCACTCTAGACATGAATGGCGTCCCCTGGTCTGTCAGGATCTCCTTGGGAATACCTACCTGGCTAAATACCTGAACTAACTATTTTGCAATCGTTTTAGCACATGTATTGCGCAAGGGAACTGCTTCAGGATAGCAGGTAGCATAATCCATAATCACTAGGATATGTTGATGTCCCCGAGCAGATTTTACCAAAGGACCCACCAGATCCATAGCAATCCTTTCAAATGGAGTTTCAATAATGGGTAAGGGCACCAGGGGACTACGAAAGTGGGGCATGGGTGAAGAAATTTGGCACTCAGGACAGGAAGCACAATAATCTCTAATATTCTTGTACATTCCTGGCCAAAAAAATCTTTGTAGAACCCTCTCAGTAGTTTTTTCCACCCTCAAGTGACCACCCATGACATGCCCATATGCCAGGTCCATTACCATCCTCCTATAGGGTTGGGGTACTACCAACTGTTCAATAACCTCCTCCCCTTTTTTGTACATCTGGTATAACAACCCTCCATTCATAGCCATATAAGGATAGGACAGCCTCATCTCAGGTTCTGTAGGCTTTCCATCCACCATTTTTACATTCTCTCTAGCCTTGGCCAGTGTGGAATCTTTTAACTGCTCAGTACCAAAATTTCCTTTATGAACCTCCAGGTTAGGTAGTCCTAGAGGACCCTCTGTGTCTGTGGGGCTCAGATTATCCTGCATAGGAGCAGAATTATCCTCAGAGTCACTCTCCTGATCTCCCGCTAACACAGAAAAGGGAAAAACAAGGGGGTCCTGGGTAGCAATGCTCTCTGAGGATTTAACCTCAGTATCTACAGACTGGGGTTTATTCTGAGTTTGGTTTTCCCATAGTTCCCAGAAATAAGGAAAATCTCTCCCAATTATGAAATCATGTAAGAGTTGCGGAACTATTCCTGCTGAACAGGCCACAGAACCAAATGAGGTGTCAACCTGAATAGTTGCTATGGGATACTCCCTAATGTCTCCATGTATGCAGACTATAGTAAGCTTTTTCCCTTGACAAATTACCGGAGGTATTAGACCCGACTTTATCAAAGTAACTGAACTACCAGAGTCCAGCAAGGCATGTACTTGTTTACCTCCCACAGTTACCACACACATTTGCTTTTCCTTATAAACCACAGGCTTATCCGAACATGCCACATAAGCAAATAATGATTGGTTCTTATTCATGACAGAAAAATCACACTGCATTGGTTCATCTATAAGAGGACAGTCTGCAACCATATGTCTCATTTTATGGCAGCGAAAGCACTTAATTCCCTCTTGACCAAGTCTTTTATTAGGCAGAGGCCCTCCTGACTTGGCCTGCCAATCTTTGTCCCCAGTACCGACCTTCTCTCTTGGAATGTTCCAACCGAGTGCCAGGGGAGATCTCGGTTTAATGGGTGAATGTTGCTGGGAAGATTTAGGGTCAGCCAAATCCTGAGCTGCCAGGTACCTCTCCACCATTTCCACTAGGTGGTCAGCTGACCTGGGGTCTGCATGACTTACCCACTTTTGCACTTTCACCGGGAGGGACCTCAGGAAACGATCCATGACAACCCTTTCCAAGATTTGGGGACTAGTCAGGGTGTCCGGCTGCAGCCAATTTTTCGCCAGGTATATTAAGTCATGCATTTGAGACCAGGGCGACTTGTCAGCAACGTAAATCCAACTCTGTACCCGCTGAGCCCGTACAGACGTGGTAACCCCCAGCCGTGTAACAATTTCCAGCTTCAACTTCTCATAGTCCTCGGCATCCTCGGCTGGCAGATCAAAATATGCTTTTTGGGGTTCCCCTGAGAGGAATGGAGCCAACAGCCCCGCCCACTGCTCCTTGGGCCAAGCTTCTCTTGCAGCTGTACGTTCAAATGTGTGTAGGAACGCGTCCACATCATCTTGCGGTGTCAACTTGTTTGCACGCTTCTGATCCTCACTGATCTGCACAACAGCTTGTTGCAAATAAGAATTTGTTTCTCGCTGGGCAGCATTGGCTTGCTGCTGTGCTGCATTAGCAACAATTAGCTGCTCCAAAACTTTCTCCATGTTATAGCGAGAAACTTTTCCAAACACAGTCCAATATTACTGGCCCTTTAAGATTCTGTGCTTAACTGTTTTTGTGCCAGCGCAAACTCCAACAATTGTGAGATTTCAGGTAGCAGGAATCTTGACCACGGCACTTTTGTAGCACAGAATCAGCACACAGAGCCTTAGTTCAGTCCAATTCAGCCTGTGCTGCTTTATTTGAAGCCGTTCACACAGACAGCATAAACAGAAGGTTTCAGCAGGTTGAAATAAAGCAAATAAAACGTATCACAGTCCAGCACTTACTGATTCAACTCAGTTTCCTCAGTGTCTGGTGTGCAAAGCAATGGCTCCAGGCTTGTAGTTTTAGGGCTATTCCACACGGGGAGATAGCGACGCGTTTGCGGTCGCGGCGGCAAAGCGCCGCGACAGTCGCCGCGACCGGCGCAGGCGACAGTTTTGTATGGGCGCCTATGTAAAAACGCCTGTGCTAACCACACGAGGCGATGCGCTTTTCAACAGTCGCCTGAAAAAGCCTGGCGAGGCATTTTCAGGCGACTGTTGAAAAGCGCATCGCCTCGTGTGGTTAGCACAGGCGTTTTTACATAGGCGCCCATACAAAACTGTCGCCTGCGCCGGTCGCGGCGCTTTGTCGCCGCGACCGCAAACGCGTCGCTATCTCCCCGTGTGGACTAGCCCTTAAACAGGCAAATCTGTAATGATCTCTCTGTGTCACTCTCAGCTTGAGTTCACAGCAGGCTCCTCAGCCCCTCACACACACTGAAGCTAGACACCTGATTAATTTATGAGCAGGTAGCTAACACCACACCCAGGTCAGTCTGGAGTGGAATGGAAGGCCCGCCCAGATCCTTCCCTCCATTCCAGCCCTGGATATCCTAAAGAAGAATAACAATGCAGTTTCTTAACTGCAATATCCTTCATCCAGGGCCCTTAACCCCTGAACCAACATGCATTTTCCTTTTACCATATCACACCTTGTTAAACCCGAACAGTAATCTAACCACTTCTGATGTAAAAAACAAAACAAAACACCCACATGAAGCACAAAAACACCCCAAATGTCTTAACCCCACCCCCATGTGTCACCCCCCCCATATGTCCCCCTAAATCCTGATCTGATTTTGTTCATATAAAGCATGGGTATCGCATGGACTCCTCCTCTCATATCAACTATTAAAACCACCTACTGCTTCAAGCCATCTGTTGATCACATATTGGTGGAATAAAAGTGCAGATAAAATATCAAGTATGACCATGTGTTGCATCCTATTGACTACAACTAGAACTGCTGGAATTCCAGTCCACTACAGAAAAAGCTGCCCTCTAAATGGAGATCCTACTCCACAAATCTCCAAATGTTTTGAACTTCACACCCGCCACTTCATTAACCGATAACAGACTGTCAATTCATATTCCATATATGAAGTTTTGGGTATACCATTCTTTGTTTTGCTTTACCATTAAGACAAATACTTATTCTGTAGTTTTTCCATTCAATTGCTCACCTTTTTTCTGGTACAAGTCATACTGCACATTTCTCTGCAGAAGAACATTGGAAGAATTCTGTGTCCAAGGGAGCAGGCGGCAGCTTTGGCTCTTCCAGTTATAATCAAAAGATCTGGTTGTCATTGGAAGAAAATAGGAGATCAGTGGGAACAATTGGGCAGGCAGGGGCAGTGCAAGAAGGCTGAACCATCATCTTGATAAAACTTGAGGTTGACCTTCCCAGCACTCCTGGAATTCACTGGCAGCCCTCGGTTGCACAGGAAGGAGTAAAGCCAGAAACTTGGGTAAATCTAAAGCCAAAGCTTTGTCGCATAAAACAGTGCATTAAAGGAAATGTCCTGTATTTTACAAAAAAAGGCAGGGCAGGCAGAGTATGGTACAAACAGAGAGCATAGGACAGGCAGAGTATGGCACACACAAGCAGTGTAAGGCAGACATAGTATGGCACATACAGGCAGCATATGGCAGGTAGAGTAGGGCACACAGGCAAGACAGGCAGAGTATGGCACATACAGGCAGCATATGGTAGGTGGAGTAGAGCACACAGGCAGAGTAGGGTAGGTAGAGTACGGCACACACAGGCAGGGCAGGTAAAGTATGGGGCACACAGGGAGTATAGGGAAGGCAGAGCATGGCACAGAAGCAGAGTAGGGCAGTCAGAGTATCTAACTCTGTAGGGTAGAACAGTTACAGGCAGAGCAGGGAAGGAGGCAGGGAAAACTCTACTTTAAACAGTACATACTGTACTATGTACAGTGACACAATGCCAGTGCTGCTCCTTCAGTCTGTATGAGGTGTGAACAGGTGATCAGTGTGGGCACTGACAGTCTGAGGTGTGAGCAATGCAGGGTATTACAGGCAATGGAGGTCCTTACATGTGTGAACGATATAGGGTCTTAAAGGTGTGAACAATATGTGGGATTGTAATTGTGAACAAAGCTTGAATTTGAGGTGGAAACAATGCAGGGGACAGTTAATTTAATTTCTAATACATTTTGATGTTTACACAAAGGTAAGAAATCAAAGCAGCCAGACTTCAATGGAGGGCCACACAAGGGGAAGCTGCCAGTCGGACAGTTTTGCTCTACGACATTGTATAATTCAATGGGTGATTTTGAAAGTTTAACTGCTTTATATTGAGCTCAACAATTTCACTAGAACCATCATGTCCATGGAAACACCATCCTAACACCTGAGAAGGGCAATTCAAATATTGATCATGAGACAAACAGTCAACCTATAAACACTTGCTTCTTACCTACAGTCCAGAAGGTCAGAGCACTGCTTGGCACAGATTTGAATTTCCGCCTGTACCTCTTGTTTTACCCCTCCTTCATTCATATGCACTAACTCCAACCCCTTGGAGCGCTGGTAATCATTCAAGGCACTGCGGTGAGCTACAAGGCACAAATGGTTAAACCAGCTTATATATTGAGGGGAACAACCCTCACCCAAAACCAGAAATTTCAAAAGCCAGAACGACTTTCTTCTATAGCAGATACACACACATTAACCACTGGGTTATATTACTATATTAATATTAATATATGACTTACTTTTGCTGCAGTTGTTTAGGACAACACATCACTTACAAATACATTTGTGGTGGAAAGTTAACCAGACCAATGGGGTACAAGACCTACTTTTATCCACTGGGATCAAATTTCTGCAATATATGCAATTTAATCAAAATGCAATTTAATAAAAATGCAATTTAATCAAAATCTGCCTGAAAAAGAATGTTTAGATACTCCTAACACTATCATGTTATAAATTCAATTGACCCATCTTTTAAGAAATGGCTACCTGCATTATTCAAAACACATGATGCCAACAAGCAGGTAAACTTAAAGGAACTCTTTTCTTCTGTAAAAGTGAATTCTTTTAAAAAAAAGCCAATTACCCTTAATGTCCGTTAACCAATAAGCTTTTGGGTCAAATCTTAGCTGTGGCAAGAATTAATTTGGCCGAGCAATGGTTACAAACTTCCATCAACACCCATGGAGAAGTTGAAACATGACAAAATCTTTTGTACCCAATAGCTTTATTGGCAGAGTACAGGCCGGCTGGTGAGTTTTAACTGTAGTCATGGAGAAGTCATGGAGAAGGCACTGCACCATCTCAAAGATTATTATGGAGTTTAACATTTGTTCTACACAGAGATATAAACGTATACGCTTCACTTCGCTACTCCTAGGAGTAGGGAGGGATTTTCAACATACTCATATAAGTTCAGATGAGGCAAATCCTTCTGATTAACAATTAACAATCTAGACTGCATTGCCAGCCATGGACACACAAGAGACAAAGACAGGAGACAGACTTTGTTATTTGCAACCTATACCACCGAGACTCTTGGAACATCAACAGTGGCTCCCCATAGAAGTCCTCTCCTAGAAATCCCACCAGCCACCCCACTACTGGCTCTTATATATGTCAAGTGTAGCCCAAGTAAAAGGCAAGACATACTTTTCAGTAGTTCCAACATAAGATAAATATCTTGTTAAAAATAGTAATTGCTCAGCAAATCCTGCAATTGCCCCAAAGTGGTTCTATTTCCAAGGAATAGGGCCGTACCTGTTCCAGTAACAAAGAACGCGGCAGCATGGAAACATAGCAGAAAAAGACAGGACTTCATGTTGGACGGGGCCGTTATGTGTCTCATCAACCTGTCCCAAAGGAAAGAAGAGATCAGTAATCTGAAGCCCACACCACCCACCCTCTCTAAATATTTGTATGGATGACATATTAACAGGATAGTTGTTCTCCAGGTAGGTTTTGTAATATGGCAAAGTGACACTAAGTGGGAAGGTAACGACAATGTCAAGTAAAGAGAGTCCGCATTTTCACTGGTTTTATGTTGGATCCACCATCAATAATCTCATGTTTTTAATGCAGAAAAATAGTTGCACCTAAAATTGATTCTGCTGTGTATATATATATATATATATATATATATATATATATATATATATATATATATATATATATATATATAGATATATATATATATATATAGCGGTACCGAAGTATTAGCTACAGCATCTGGCACCTCATGTGGTGCTAATAGCTCTTCAATACCCCCTTTGTGGAATATATAGAATGTATAGAAAACAAATTCTTTGCAGAGCAATTTTTCAAAATACATTAGAAATGTACAACTGCACTTTACAGGCACTTTAAAGCCTGTGGCTTTTCACCAATTCACCTTATCTGGAATTGAATTTACATATTTATAGCAATACAAATCCAGTGATCTGAAAAACCCCAAGCATGCCACATAATAAATCCTATACCTGAACTTGTCATAGTTGGCTGCTTGTGATGATAGAGTCTCTTTAACTTTAGAAGAATAGCCATAGCAGTACATATGCACAGGAAACTTATTATACCCCAAATAAGTGGCATGATGTTCTAGCACAACCGAATTTCCCCAGCAGAATTCCTGGAAGGAATAGAATATGCAGCCAGCCTACTCCTTCTCTGCACCCCCCTCATCCTGTCATTAGAGAGTTCAGCCAAATAAACAAGTGAAGAAAATAACAAGGACTAAAAACTTTTTCAAACTGTACAAATGTAACTCAATACCCATTGTAACCATTAACCACACAAAGCAATATATACCCACATACATGCATGGCTAAGAGCTCTACGCATAACATTATACAGGCTAACAATTATCATAACATAAGTGAACAAAATAATCAATACACAAAGTTATATATATATATCTATATATATATATATAGATAGATAGATAGATAGATAGATAGATAGATAGATAGATAGATAGATAGATAGAGTATATATATATATATATATATATATATATATATATATATATATATATAATAGTCCTGCCAAAAGCATTCACTTTGCTGGAAGAAATGGATGGCACAAAATGTATCAGTTTTCCATACTTGATGCCACTTCCACCCAATGCCAACCAATTAGTGCTGCAGTGTCCACTGCACTGCCCAATCATATACCAGGTAAATACACACATGTACCCACAATATTGGTGTTTACTGGGATAACTGTGAGAAGGACAAATGGTAGAAATAGCATGGCATCACAGGAAGGGTAACCCTGGCATGGCATGGGACAAAGTATAACAGGTAACTCTGGCATGGGACAAAGTATAACAGGTAACTCTGGCATGGGACAAAGTGTAACTGGTAACCTTGGCATAGGACAAAATTTAAGTAATGGGTAACCCTGGCCTGGAATGGGACAAAATGTATAACTCATACGAATGGAATGTGACAAAGTGTAACGGGTAACCCTGGTATGGAACAAAGTGTAAGTAATGGGTAATCCTGGCATGGAACAAAGTGTAAGTAATGGGTAACCCTGGTATGGAACAAAGTGTAAGTAATGGGTAATCCTGGCATGGAACAAAGTGTAAGTAATGGGTAATCCTGGCATGGAACAAAGTGTAAGTAATGGGTAACCCTGGTATGGAACAAAGTGTAAGTAATGGGTAATCCTGGCATGGAACAAAGTGTAAGTAATGGGTAATCCTGGCATGGAACAAAGTGTAAGTAATGGGTAACCCTGGTATGGAACAAAGTGTAAGTAATGGGTAATCCTGGCATGGAACAAAGTGTAAGTAATGGGTAACCCTGGTATGGAACAAAGTGTAAGTAACGGGTAACACTGGCATGGGACAAAGTGTAATGGGTAACACTGGCATGGGACAAAGTGTAATGGGTAACCCTGGCATGGAACAAAGTGTAAGTAATGGGTAACCCTGGCATGGAACAAAGTGTAAGTAATGGGTAACCCTTGCATGGAACAAAGTGTAACGGGTAACCCTGGCATGGAACAAAGTGTAAGTAATGGGTAACCCTGGGATGGAACAAAGTGTAATGGGTAACCCTGGCATGGAACAAAGTGTAAGTAACGGGTAACCCTTGCATGGAACAAAGTGTAACGGGTAACCCTGGCATGGAACAAAGTGTAAGTAATGGGTAACCCTGGCATGGAACAAAGTGTAAGTAATGGGTAACCCTGGCATGGAACAAAGTGTAAGTAATGGGTAATCCTGGCATGGAACAAAGTGTAAGTAATGGGTAACCCTGGTATGGAACAAAGTGTAAGTAATGGGTAATCCTGGTATGGAACAAAGTGTAAGTAATGGGTAATCCTGGCATGGAACAAAGTGTAAGTAATGGGTAACCCTGGTATGGAACAAAGTGTAAGTAATGGGTAATCCTGGCATGGAACAAAGTGTAAGTAATGGGTAACCCTGGCATGGAATGGGACAAAATGTATAACTCATACGAATGGAATGTGACAAACTGTAACGGGTAACCCTGGTATGGAACAAAGTGTAAGTAACGGGTAACACTGGCATGGGACAAAGTGTAATGGGTAACACTGGCATGGGACAAAGTGTAATGGGTAACCCTGGCATGGAACAAAGTGTAAGTAATGGGTAACCCTGGCATGGAACAAAGTGTAAGTAATGGGTAACCCTTGCATGGAACAAAGTGTAACGGGTAACCCTGGCATGGAACAAAGTGTAAGTAATGGGTAACCCTGGGATGGAACAAAGTGTAATGGGTAACCCTGGCATGGAACAAAGTGTAAGTAACGGGTAACCCTTGCATGGAACAAAGTGTAACGGGTAACCCTGGCATGGGTCAAAGTGTAAGTAATGGGTAACCCTGGCATGGAACAAAGTGTAAGTAACAGGTAACCCTGGGATGAGACAAAGTATAAATAACGGGTAACCCTGGCATGGGTCAAAGTGTAAGTAACAGGTAACCCTGGGATGAGACAAAGTATAAATAACGGGTAACCTTGGGATGGGACACAGTAACAGATTGCCCTGGCATGTTGTGGTACAAAGTGGAGTGGGAAGGGAAGACCCCAGGTAACATTGAGTCCCATCTCTAAGCAGAGTCAGTATTTGTCAAGTTGCTGCGTTCGCATTTGCGCGCGTTTGTATGTTTCGTTTGTATCATGTTTGCGCCAAATAAATGTCAGTGGATGTGAAACAAGGTGTAAATGTCCAATTAGGATGACAATGAAAATCCCGTACCTCTGTCCGGTGCCCTGTCTGTCTCTCTGTCTGTCTGTCTCTCCAGGCCGGACTGTGCAGCAGCAGCAGCAGCGGGTGTAGAATGGATTGTGGGGGCTGGAGTTGCTGCGGATAACGGGACAGTTTCGAGGTTCCCTGCAGGGGGCGGAAGGAGGAGCCGGGGGTCGCAGTTACCTCTTGTTTGTTCCTCTTTCAATTCCCACCTCCAGCTGCACTCACATGGGAAGAGCACTGTCCGGCCCGGCGGGAGGCAGAGGATTTACCAGAAGTCCTGCTGTTTGGTGCCAGACTCCTTGTTCTGGTACAAACTGGTTTCTGCTTCACATACGGGAATAACGGGGGTGGGGAGGAGAAGACTGATCGGGGTCGGGGGGTAATTATACCTGCTGGGAGGGAGAGATGTCAGTGGGGTCGGGATGAAGACGTGAATTCTCAGTAGAGCTATACATTCACTAATCAAAGGGATGTTCAGCTTTGAGTTAACGTTTAGTAGGATGTAGGGCGTTATATCTTGAGACAATTTACAATTGGTATTTATTTGTGGTTCTTGGGTTATTTAGCTTTGTATTAGCTTGCTCACCAGTTTTCACTTTCAGTAATGTGGTTGCTAAGAACCCTAGCAACCATACATTGATTTCAATAAGAGACTGGAATATAAATAGGAGAGGCCTGAATAGAAAGACGAGTAATAAAAAGTAGCAATAATATTACATTTCTAGCCTTACAGAACATTTGTTTTTTAGATGGGGTCAGTGACCTCCATTTGAAAGCTGGAACGAGTCAGTAAAGTTGCTTAGAATTGCCCATTCTATAACAAAGTTAACTTTTAGTATGATTTAGAAAGTGATACGCTGAGACAATTTGCAATTGGTTTTAATTTTATATTATATGTGGTTTTGAGTTATTTAGCTTTTGATTCAGCAGCTTTCTAGTTTGCAATTGCAGCAATTTGGTTGCTAGGGACCAAATAACTATCACAACCATGCATTCATAGGAAAAAGAGACTGCAATATAAATAGGAGAGGCCTGAATTGAACGAAGAGTAATAGAAAGTGTCAATAACTATAAAGTTGAAGACTTACAGCTCAGTCATGCAGTGGTAGCCAGGGTTGGACTGGGGGCCCCAGGCCCATCAGGGCTTCGGCCTCAGGGCCCTCCTCCAGACCCTGGGGGCTGCTGCTTCAGGGCCTCCTGTCCGGAACCCCCTCTGCTGTGTGTGGGGATAGCTACCACATGCCTTGCAACGAGGGGCATGGGCTCAGCATTCAATCTGTTCTTGTATTTCTACAGAGGATTGGCCATACTGTGCCTCCTGTAACCATTAAAACAATGGCACAACATCAAAAGATTTGGCCCCTCATTGACTTGAATTGTAACTGCCTTGACTCGTAACTCGGTACCTCAGAAGATGTAGTAGATCAGCTGAGCGACGGTGGAGAAAGTCACGAACTGATCCTGACTTCATCCACTTCAAATTCATGCTCTCCTGCTATAACTGAGCTCTATCATTGGCCAAAGAACAATACTTCTCTTATCTAATATCTACTATGTCCTCCAAACCGCAGCAGCTGTTTGCCACATTTAACTCACTCCTATGCCCCCCTCCACCTCCTCCACCTATTAATGTTACAGCCCAAGACCTTGCTCATTTCTTTAATGAAAAAATCGATCTCATTAGGCTGAGCATACCGTCCGACAACAATCTTAGCGCAAAGTGCAGTCCACTCACATCTACTTTGCACTCCTTCACCCCTGCAACTCTAGATGAAGTTAGCAAACTTCTAGCCAGCTCAAAACCCACCACCTGCTCCCTTGACCCCATACCCTCTCGCCTTCTCCACCCAATCTCTGATACACTCTCTCCTGCACTTACCCACCTATTTAATCTTTCACTCTTTACTGGTACCTTTCCATCATTATACAAACAAGCACTAATCACTCCTATCCTCAAAAAACCTTCCCTTGATCCCAGCTCTCCCACTAACTATCGACTGGTCTCCCTTCTTCCATTCGCATCCAAATTACTAGAAAGGCTTGTTTACAAACGCCTGATCCAGGATCTCACGCACAACTCCCTCCTCGACCCCTTGCAATCTGGCTTCCCCCCAATCACATTCGACTGAAACTGCGCTCACCAAAGTAACCAATGATCTTCTATTGGCAAAGTCTAAAGGTCATTATTCCATTCTAATCCTTCTAGATCTCTCTGCAGCCTTTGACATTCTACACTCAGCTGGCATTCGGGACACTGCTCTTTCATGGTTTACATCTTATCTGTCTAACCGTTCCTTCAAAGTTTCCTTCTCTAACTCTACTTCTACTACTTTCCCACTCTCTGTTGGAGTTCCTCAAGGCTCTGTTCTTGGCCCCCTGCTGTTCTCGCTCTATACAACTTCACTAGGAAAATGTATTCAGTCATTTGGACTTCAGTATCACCTTTATGCTGATGACACCCAACTCTACTTGTCTACTCCTGATCTTTCTAATTCTGTCCTTTCCCAAGTCACAGACTGTCTCTCTGCTGTCTCCTCCTGGATGTCACAGCGCCACCTGAAACTGAACCTTTCTAAAACAGAACTCATTATATTTCCTCCAAGATCTTCCCCTGTCCCTCAGATATCACTCACCGTAAACAACATCACCTTTCATTCCACCACACAGGCACGCTGCTTAGGAGCTATCTTAGACTCTCATCTGTCTTTTTCACCACACATTCAAACACTTGCAAAATCTTGCCGTATTCAACTGCGCAACATTGCTCGAATACGACCCTATCTCAGTTCAGAATCAACTAAAACACAGATTCAGTCTCTCATCATCTCCCGCCTTGATTAATTATTTAATCAAGGATTAATTATTTAACTTACTCCTCACAGGTATTCCAACAAGTCACCTTTCACAACTCCAATCTGTTCTAAACGCGGCCGCAAGACTCATTCATCTATCTCGCCGCTCAACATCAGCTGCTCCCATATGTATGTCCCTTCACTGGCTCCCAATCTCTTCTAGAATCAAATTCAAATTACTTACACTCACATTCAAGGCCCTTAATAATGAAACCCCTCCCTATATTTCATCTCTAATCTCCAAATACACTCCTTCACGAAACCTACGCTCTGCTTCTGATCTTCTCCTCTGATCACTTCTGCCCATTCTCGTCTACAAGACTTCTCTCGGGCTTTTGCTTTTCTCTGGAACTCTCTGCCACAAGCTGTCAGACTTTCTCCTTCCTTCCAAACTTTCAAGCGCTCCTTAAAGACCCATCTGTTTAAACAGGCTTATTCGATGTACCTTAATTAATCATTGCTGTATCCTTGTTTTTTTATCCACCATTTATTCCCTGTTTGCTATAACTGCAGTAAAGCACTATAACTGCAGTAAAGTGTATCTTGACAGCGCTATATAAATAAATGATGATGATGATCATTGGCCTTTATACAGACCTCCCAACTGTCCTGTTTTTCGAGGAACAGTCCCGATTTTGACAACTCAGCCCATAGTCCTGGTTTGTTAAGATGGCCATAGACGCAAAGATCTGATAGTACGAATCGAGGATTCGTACGATTTTCGGACTGTATGTGGAGAGGCCCGACATTTTATTTCCAGCGGAGATCGGTCGTTTGGTCGATTGGACAGGTTAAAAGATTTCTGTCAGCTGCCGATGATATCTGTGACATAACTTTCGTACGATTGCTGTCAGAGGCTGATCTGTTCTTTTGTACTTTATTTGATCTGAATGGTTAGTGGCAGGTCGGAAGATGGAAAAGTCCGATCGTACGATGATTCGTACGATCGGATCTTTGCGTCTGTGGCCAGCTTTAATGAAATGACCGCAGTCTCTGTTTGATCTCCTATACTGAAGCCAGAAATACAATATTTCTAAAATGTAATTAAATAAGAAGCTTTTGACAGAGAGCCCAGACTACTCAGCTCCTGCACTCATATACAACTGTAACAATTTAAGATAAGCAGGTCTCTCGGGGAAACTGTGACTGGCAGCTTAAAGGGAAAGTCACCTTCATTAGTAAAACTGTAATAACACATAAACCATGACCCTAAAACTCCCAGAAATGTGTTCAAAATTTCCATAACCTGCCAAATTTTGGAAAATGAACACGGCATTTCAGGGGTGTGGCCACACAATGGGCTTGGCCAAAATGTCTTTTTGTCCCTCTGCATTTTTTAAATGTTGGGAGGTATGTTTATAGGAAAATACCAGTCCACTCCAATCCACAGCCTGTTCAGTAACCACTCATTCCGACTGAAATCCTCCCCATCCATCCCTGACGGATGCTTTGCCTGTCGGTATTTACTAAACTGGTTGTGGAGACAGTTTTCTTAGAGGGGAATACTGAAGAGTAAGATCATTGTAAAGATTTGCATTACCCATAACTATCTTGGTACATGAGGCAAAATACATTATAGTCTGTGTTCTTCATACATATATCTTCTTCATTCATTTACTAAATTTAGATCATCTCGTGGAAGTGTTTTCGCTTGTACAGGCATGATACCTGTTATCCAGAATGCTCGGGACCTGGGGTTTTCCGGATAAGGATCTTTCCATAATTTGGATCTGCATACCTTAAGGGGCAGATTTACTAAGGGTCGAAGTAAATTTTCGAATGTAAAAACGTAGAATTTCGAAGTATACTTGAATATTCGACCATTCGAAAATCAAAGTACTGTCTCATTAAAAAACTTTGACTTTGCCACTTTAAACCTGCCGAATTGCTATGTTAGCTTATGGGGACCTCCTAGAACCTAGAGCCAAAATTTGGCTACGTTTTAAAAAGTGGAAGGTTTTTTTTTTTTGAAGATCGATCGAACAATTTTACTTTGACCGAAAACGGCCAAAAAACTTCAAAAAGAAAAGTTTGACTATCGAATTTGGCCAATTCGATTGTCGAATTTCGAAGTTTTTTAACTTCAACCCTTAATAAATCTGCCCGAAAGTCTACTAGAAAATCATGTAAATATTGAATAAACCTAACAGACTGGTTTTGCTTCCAATAAGGATTAATTATATGTTAGTTTGGATCAAGTACAATGGGCTGTTTTACTATTACAGAGAAAAAGAAAATCATATTTAAACATTTGGATTATTTGGATAAAATGAAGTTTATGGGAGATGGCCTTTCCGTAATTCAGAGCTTTCTGGATAATGGGTTTTCGGATAACAGATCCCATACTTTTTCCTGGCCTTTGCTTGCTATACTCCTGTCTGCATTTCAGGAAAATCGAAATCTGTAGATGAGTGAGGAAGCAGCCAGTGTGGTAGCTATAGAGTGTCTGGAGGAAGGGGCGGATTTGCGTATATTTGAGATTGCCAACATCAGGTACAAATGCGTCACTGGTATTTACTAAATATAAACATATCCCACACATTTTACAACATTCTGCTCACTGTTTAATGAAATCAAGATGTTGTTTTTTGAACTAACAAGTATAATAGAGTAGCAGGGACAATTTATCACCCACATCCATGATTCTTCAGCGCAATTATGAGAAATAGCGGAGGAGGAGGTTGTAGAATGGGCTTGAAACTCATTGCCTCTGATTTACTAAGATATATGCTAAATAACAAGTTAATGGTGCTACTAGATGTTATTGGGCCCCACAGCAAATTACTTGTAGGGCCCCCAACATATCCAGAAGTTGTCCATTTTCATCAATATATATTTAAATTGCTCATTAATTAGGGCCTCATTGGGGCCCCCTATAGCTCTGGGGCCCCTCTGCAGCTGCAAAATCTGCTTCCTCTGTAGTTGCACCCCTGTAACAAGTGCTGTACCCCATAGTAACCAATTCAAAAATTATTTTAAAAAAATTAGCCATTCTATAACATACTAAAAGTTAAATTTAAGGTGAACCACCCCTTTAATATTATCTCTCCTTCGGTTATCTATGCTGATTCAGATTAGCTGCCTCTCCGCAACAATCAATTGCTTTCCATTCATCTTTATGATAATTGCTTAAATGGTAAATGTGATTGGCACTGAGATAAGTAGAAAGCCAATTATGGGCATTTTGTCTACCAGCGGAACAACTAAAACTTAAGCAACAAAATGGAATTGCTATTTATGTGACTTTGCCCCATATGATCAGAAAACTTCCCTGTGGGGGGCCTGGACCCCAAACAGTATGCTGCTGAGTGGAATTTATAATCTAAAGCAGAGGCCCTCAACATTTTCTATCTATGAGCCATAATAAATGGAAAAATAACTAACCCTCAAAGTTGCACCTCCCCATCAGCAGCTGGTTACTAAGGTTGCCTCTGACAAAACCTGCGTATTGCGGGCGAAACGTATGTCAGGCGCATATTAGATTGGTTAGGCAGGGAGATTGAACAAAACGTATTATATAGGCCATCGCTTCACAGCTGAAGCAGGAGGGGAGCTCTGTGGGTGAAGGGGTTGGCGATCAACGGACCTTTTTTGGGGTCGAATTTATTCATATTGCTATTGCTCATTGTGAGCCTTCTTTGTGTACCGCAACTTGACCAAGTAGACTTCATATGTGGTCATTCACTTAACTTACCCGTCTCTTTGCATGAAACTGGGAGGGTTTAACTGTGGGTGAATTGTGGCTTAGAATGGTATCGACGACAAGCTGGGAAGGCGGGTCTGAGACCCATTTTGCAGCTTTTTGATAACTGTTTTTACTTCTACTCCTCAACAACGTTAGTAATCAGCTGCAGACTGAATAGACTGGTCTGTGACCCACTCTGCGGCCTCTGCATACCGACATCTATTTTCAGTCTATTCCTCTCCCTGTTCCTAACCCTATTTTAATGTTTTCCTGGGCTTACTATTTTATATTAGTTTATTAGCTCCTGCTGGTGCGGCAGGGACGCCCGCCATGTGCTTCCTCTTCCTCTGCCATTGCTGTTTCTTAGGGCGCACGCGCCCGCGTCTCGTTTCCTATATTGACGCAGACACGCTGGCGTGATGACGCCAACGCGCAAAGGGACACAATGGCACGAAAAAACTAGGGTATAAAAGGGGAATTCAGTCTTGTGCAAACTGCCCGTGATAGATTGTTCCTGTGGTGCTTTTGAGCCTTGTGCTATCTGTTTGATCCTGTTCCTGATTCTGATTGATTCCTGTTGTGACCCCTGCTTGGCTTTTGACTATTCTGACCTCTCGATCCTGACCCTTGCCTGAATACCGACTACCTCTTCTGCTAATTCCCTTCTGATTGATCTCCCGGTTTGACCCTTGCCTGCCTGACTACCTTTATTCTCTGCCTGCCTAGACCCTGTCTGATCTGACTACGATTTTGCATTTCTGCCTGCCTAGACCCAGGTGGCTGAAGTTTAATCAAATCCAAAAGATTCAGAGAGTGAAGGTCTGCAAGAAGCCTTGCTTAGCATGATGTCAGAGTTTGAACTCAGCTTGTGTGATGTAACTCAAGCACTCCTTAAAAATAACAGGGAGCTGGCCGGGCTGCCTCCAGGCATTTCCTTCGGACTGGTTCTAGGCCTGATGGCTATCCCATATGGGTCTGGAAGGATGACCTGGACTTGCAGAAAGATGATGCCAAGACTCAGAAAAGGCTTATCCAAAAATATGGTGCTGACAGTGTTGCCTAGAGCGTAGCCTTCTTAGTTAGCTACAGTTATGTGAAGCAGAGTTGTTTTTTTCACTTACGTTAATGCATAAAATACAAAGTTCTCGTGTATATTTCTTTTTGTAATATTTAGTATAAAAGCCACTCTAAGCTTCTTAGGGTTGATCTTTGTTATTGTACTGGGTGTTGTAAATGTGTGGGTGGTACTTATGTGTTTTTATTTTTAGCTTAACAAGCATAAGTATGTCTGCTGGGAACACCTCACAAAGTTTGGGAAATCCTGATTTGTTATTTAGTTTATTTTGACAGGGTAAGGAATCAAGCACCAGGGAAATGTAGCAATATTAAAGTGACCCTAAATGTTGTTTATAGCTGTTATTCAAATTTTGCTTTAATCTGTTTAACTGCCACATACTGTAAAATTTACAGTCTGGGAAGGAAGCAGGCAAGGACTTGCAATCTGTGGGTTCTGGCAAATGCCAGAGGGGCTGCTATAATGTGCCATAGAAAGTCAGTATTTAGTGGGCTGGTGGGGGTTATTTGGGCCTCTGTGTGGGCTGAATGGGCCTTTGTGTACTTGAAATGCCAGGGCCTATTTTCATTCTCAGTCCGGACCTGGAAGGAAGGACCAGACTGACACAGAATTTTTACAATCTGTAGCAGTTTCAGGAACTGGAGCTTCTTCATAGGCAGCAAACAAAAGAGACAGAGGGAATGAGTGTCAACCCATGGACCCCAGCTAACAGAAATGTCACAACTTCTAAATTTAGCAAAATTTTATATTTTTAATAGAAAGACATCTTTAGCTATTTTAGATTTTTAGAATGCATGGGAACGGTATGCTATAATGCAGAAAATAACACATATCCAATAATACACATGACACCATATCTTAGTTGGAGATACAGAAAAATAACACATAATCAATAATACGCATGACACCATATATTAGTTGGAGAATGGCCGCAGCAGAATTTATTAGTAGATTTTTAAACATACCATGTACTTTCCAAATACATAAAACTAGCCAGCCCAATTCCTTCATTGGGTAGCCTATCCCAATAGTTCCGCCTTTTGATTCTTCCGGCCAGGAAACTACTTATATAACAAACTTAAATTTTTCCTCCAGCTGCGACAGTAGTTTTATATATATATTTTTTTTTATTAAAAAACTTTATTAACAACATATGCTCAATATATTACACAACTTTGCAAATCTTGACAGCATGTTGACGATGCTCCTCCTTCACCGATCTTCGCCGACTAACAGGTAAGCTAGCCGCGAACCGGCTTTTATACCCCTTCCTTTAGGTCACGTGATTGTTAACCACCAATCACCTTTCTTTTCTACTCAGCTGTCGCCTGGGACCTTCAATCAAGCCAGGGACTTTGCTGACTGCAATTTCTACCTCAGTTTAGCATATAAACCTTTTTCTTTTACAGCAACCTTCCCATGCTTGTGTTAGGCACACTTAAGCTTACATGGGAAAGGTATGCTATAATGCAGAAAATAACACATATCCAATAATACACATGACACCATATCTTAGTTGGAGATACAGAAAAATAACACATAACCAATAATACACATGACACCATATCTTGGTTGGAGAATGGCCGCAGCAGAATTTATTAGTAGATTTTTAAACATACCATGTACTTTCCAAATACATAAAACTAGCCAGCCCAATTCCTTCATTGGGTAGCCTATCCCAATAGTTCCGCCTTTTGATTCTTCCGGCCAGGAAACTACTTATATAACAAACTTCAATTTTTCCTCCACGCCAATTCACTTTACTCAGGAAATGTGTAATTGGCACATTCCCATTTAAACATTGCTTTTTCAATGGCGTTTTGCAAACCGACATTAAAGGAAAACTATACGCCCAAACTATACGCACCTGACCAGAAATACTTCAACACTAACTGTAACAGGAAGAAGTGTTGAAGCAAAAGGCAGAACTCTGTCTGTTAATTGGCTCATGTGACCTTACATGTGGTTTGTATGTGTACACAGTGAATCTTACGATCTCAGGGGGCGGCCCTTATTTTTTAAAATGGCAATTTTCTATTTATGATTACCCAATGGCACATACTACTAAAAAAGTATATTATTATGATAATGGTTAATTTACATGAAGCAGGGTTTTACACATGAGCTGTTTTACTCAGTATCTTTTAATAGAGACCTACATTGTTTGGGGGGTATAGTTTTCCTTTAAAGATATCATTGCCGATATCTGACAGATGAATACCATCACTTCTGCGTAGGCCATCGCCACTTAATTCCAACTCCTCATGTCTATATGTGAGCAAGTTTAAAGATTTCATGAACCTGCAAATTCCAAAATTTAACTTCTTTTTGCAGCGTTCCAAAGCCTTCAAGTTAGGCTGTTGAAGCCACGGCAACCGAGACACCATTTCTGACCAAACGATAATAGCTTGAGGTAAATTGAAATGTAAAACCGCTAAATATCTTTTAATCTGTCTAGAAAGATCCCATATTTTAGTTTTACCTATGTCATTCCCTCCCAAATGAATGATCACAATGTCAGGTGTTCCCCACAACGTAACATTAATGAAAACAATTGCCATAAATCATTCCAAACAGCACCTCTAATGCCTAACCAGTGAATCTTAACTCTGTTAACTGGAAAACTTAAATTAAGTCCATAACTCCTGATCAATGCTCGTCTCTTGGCCCAATATATGAAAGAATGGCCAATGATCCAAACCAGATACTGCTTGTCCCCTGGAATAAATCAATCAACATTTATCAATTAAATTTGGCCTAATGTACGATCTGTTTTTTTTTGAATCCCATCGTCCTAGCCTTCTGATAAAACCCTCGCCAAAACCTCATAATGAAGCTTGGGTTGCAGCTCCAATACAAAAAGAGTGTGACTTATATGCCTTAGGCTCCATGTTCAATTTTTGTAAGCAGCGCTTAAGAACATGTTCTAATTGAAATCTAGTAACTGGTAAGCCATCAGAATGAATGAAAAAAGAACCAGAGAGAAAAAGAGCTCTCATAGGCTTTGACTGGGCATAGATTTAAACGTTCAAATGATCCTATCCACAGCAGTGTTCCTTTGCCTAACTGGTCAGTTTTGGATTTTTTAATCAAAACTCTTAATTTATTATCTATCAGTTGCACATCGTTTTTATGTAAACCACCTTGTTTTAATTTTGAAGCACTAACAGCTTCACTTACTCTTAAGGGCTGGGACACACTGGGCGATTTGTGGAGATTTAGTCGCCTGGCGACTAATCGCCGCGACTTTCCACGACCAATCTTCCCCGGATGCCTCCCCTCGCTCTGCGCCTGGCTGAAATGAAAAATCGCCTGCGGTAATCACACGCGGCGATTCGTTTTCCGAAGTCGCGCGTGTGATTAGCGCAGGCGATTTTTCATTTTAGCCAGGCGCAGAGCGAGGGGAGGCATCCGGGGAAGATTGGTCGTGGAAAGTCGCGGCGATTAGTCGCCAGGCGACTAAATCTCCACAAATCGCCCAGTGTGTCCCAGCCTTTATGCTGCAAAAAACATCAAGAGGAAGAGTAACTTAAACAAAGTAGCTTCGTAATCAGATAAGTAAACAGACTCTGATACAAGTAACAATTTGTGTAACAGATCCAAAGTAATTGGCTTTCTTTTATCAGCTACAAATTTTTCTTTATGCCAACCTTTTAGAAATTGTTTAACAACTGCTGCTTTTGTGACATCGACTTGAACAAACAAAGAAAGAAATGCCAGCCAGTTGTTTTTTAACATAAGCTACCGAATGTTGAGCATCAATATGCTCCAACATTAACAAAATTAAATGATCTAAATCCCCATTGACTCCTTCCCTTTTTGCTTTATGATTTAACCAATTTTGCCAAGTGCTCAGATAATCCCTCCAAGTTTTCTTTGAAAGCCATTGAGAAATAAACTCTTCTAATTTGTTGCTATTAAATTCCACAGATAACTCGGGCAGTCGAAACTTGTCGGATCGATGTCTCCCGCTAGCTGACTGAAAAGAGTAAGCTGAAAACTAGACAAAGCATCCGCCATTGAGTTCTGACACCCCGGAACAAGTTTTGCTTTTATCCACATGTTATGCTTGAATGCTCTAAAAACAATCTGTCGTAATATATTTACCACTGGCGGAGATTTTGCCGATAAAGTATTGATTACTTGAACTACCCCCATGTTGTCACAATGTAATATAATCCTTTTATTAACAATTAGATGACCCCAAATTTCTAACGCCACCAATACTGGGAATAGTTCAAGTAAAACCAAATTTTTAATTAAATCGGTTTGACTCCAATATGCTGGCCAAGCCTCACAACACCAATGTTGTTTAAATATTACGCCAAAACCCGTTGATGCTGCAGCGTCTGAATAAAGGTGTAGTGCAGAGTTTTCGACGAAATCATCCTGCCAGCAGGTTCTACCATTGAAATGCATTAGAAACTGCTGCCAAATGAATAAATCCTCTTTAACTTCGTTAGGGATACGAATATGCCAGTTAGGGTTACACATACCAACTGTAAGTTGTATGAGCCTCCGATTAAAAACCCTACCGATCGGGATTATCCTTGTCGCAAAATTTAAATGTCCTACTAACGATTGAATATGCTTTAGAGTCAGCTTCTTGGCTGCTAGAGCAGCCGACAGCAAACTTCTTAATTTTTGAAGTTTTGCATCAGGTAGTCTAAATTCCATTTTGACAGAATCAATTTCGATCCCTAAAAACTGTAAAGTAGTAGATGGTTTAAATGTCTTATCCATGGCTATAGGTATCCCAAATTTTTTAGCTAATAACAAAAATGTGTTTAAAAGAATGTTGCAAGTGTCTGTACCGGTTGGACCGATAAATAAAAAGTCATCTAAATAATGTAATATAAATTCAGAACCAGTTTCAAATTTAACCGTCCATTCTAAAAAATTAGAAAATAATTCAAAATAATTGCAAGAAATGGCACAGCCCATAGGCAAACATTTGTCATAATAATAACCCCCATCAAAATGGAAACCTAACAGAAAGTAACAATCGGGATGAATCGGAAGTAATCTGAAGGCAGACTGAATATCACTTTTAACATAACTCTGGAGAAATGCTGTCATTAACCGATAAACCATTAGGGAACGACAAATGATGAATTAGTCTAAAAGAGACAGTTTCCTTTTTAGGTACTACTCCTAAAGGAGAAATTCTCATATTAAACAATGGGATATCTTCAAAAGGACCAGCAATTCTGTTGTAAGATAATTCCTTAAGTAATTTTTCTCTGACAATTTCAGGACATTTGTTAGCTGATTTTAAATTATCCACTACAACTGGAGACCATTTTGTGTTATCAGTCGGGATGATAAAACCTTCACTAAAACCCGATTCAAGTATTGTTGCTTTCTGTTGGTTTGGATAAACCCTTAAGTACGGTAACATTGCGGACAGTATCACTGGTGTTATCACTTTTTTGGTGCTGTTCTCTCTGATTGGATTTTCCTGCTTGAGTAAATCTCTTTGCGCAACGAAAGGCAGGGTGTGCCCCCGCGCAAATAGAGCATTCATGTTTATAACGGCAACTATTTTGCCATTTGCAAAAATTTTCATTAAAGGACCAACAAGCATTCCTACTTGCAACATTCTTAGTCTGATTCTGCAGGGGCTGAGGTTTTGGTGCTAACATTCCCATCCATAAATCTATGTCCTTAGAACCCCAAAGCATAGACTTATGAACTGCCATTTTTTGTCTCACTCGGTCATCATATAAAAACCAAGCTACTCCGCCATAGCTTTGATATGCTTCCAAAATAATATCTAAATGTTTAAATAAACCCGGACCCAAATTGGGAAACCTCTCACATATTGGAATATATGCAAAAGGCCTGTAACCAATTTGTGAATGTTCTGACCACTGGTCTGCGTCTCTCCTCCTCAGTATCCCCTTTATGGTCTGATTTTAAAAAATCCTTAGCAGAGGGCAAAAGTGAAAGCAAGTCTACATAATCACCTTTTATAATTTTTTCCTTAACTGCCCCTGATAAATGTAAGCCAAGCGGAGTAGCCTGACAAACAAATACATCCTTATAGCTATTCTCGTGAATTCCTGTGCTTGTTTGCGTATTCGCCGCACCAGGAGAGTTAGAGTTAATTAAAGTTTTAAATATATTACCTAGTTCTTATAGCAGTCTTGAACCTTGCTCTGCACTTGCCTGTGGATCTTGTTAGATGCCGACCTGAGCTGGGAGGGAGGGAGGAACAGAGGCTGCCCCAGCCACTGAAGGGTAGCTGGTAGTGTTTGGCATCGCTAAAGTAGCAAGCCCAGCTCTATGTGCCCCAAAGCCACTTGCATCAGCGCTCTGGAGCTCCATGGCAGCCTCCGATGCCATCCCAAACTCGACCTCCGCCAGCGATGACGTCTGCGGTGGTGACGACGCCGGCCATCTGGGGACGTTGCTAGAAGACTCCGCTGAAGTGCTTGGCCTGTCTTGGCTTGTCCCAGGATCCGAGCGGAGAAGAATCAGCGGAGCGTGTGACCTCGTCTGACCTTCTGAAGTGGAGCGGAGTCGTCCCTGAAGATCCGTGACAGGAGAGGGAATAGCCTTGCTTGATGTCGCTGGGGTGCGGAGATTCTTCCGTGGAGCGGCGGCTGAAAGCTTCTTCCTCTGCGCCGGAAGACTCTTGAATGCGGCTTTCTTAACCGGAGCTTTTCTTTTGCCTCTTTTCGTAGGCGACGATCCGGTTGGCTGATTGCGGGGCCCGGAAGTGACTTCTGATTGGCAGGCGGAGTTCTCGTCGGAAGAATCACCTTGAAGCTCCTGGCGGCAACCCACAATGACGCGCTTGATGTCATCCAGACCCGCCTTCTCCTGAAGCCATCGTAGGACACGGACTGATAAAAGCTGCTGACAGACCGACAGCTTATTGGCCCGTGTGTGAGGCCATCCGCCGGGCGTCCCCGATCGATATCTGCCCGAAAGTCAGCCAGATGCCAATCAGGCAAGTTAAAATATCCCGTCGGATCACGATCGCATATCTTCGTGGATGCAGTCCCGTGATCTGACCGGCTGTTTGGCCTCCATTCTGATCCGATCGTTGGGCCCTAGGGCCCACATTCAGATCAGCCTTATATCTCCCACTTCAATGTGGGCACATCGGGGAAAGATCCACTCGTTTGGTGATCTCCCTGTGTATGGCCGCCTTTACTGAACAGTAACTCCTTGCAGCTGCCCCAAAGCTGTACCCTTTACACCTCCCCAAGTTTCCTATTGGGAAATGACCTTCTACATGGCAGGGTTCAGTCATGTGCAATTGACTATTTATTGCTCAAAAATGCATTAGCCAGCGTTTTCGAGCAATGATTGCCTGAATAATGAGTGCAGTTGTGATTACAGGCAATTACTACAGTATATGAAATATTAATAGGCAGTGTGAATCCAAACATTTTGTTTCCTGCCTTGCGAGCAGTTTAATGCAACAAAACACATGACATTGCATCAACCAAGTGCTATTATCCTTAGATGAAAACATCTCTTAAGCTGGCCATATATGTTGAGATTTTGAAAAGACCAGATCCTGATCGTGAGACCACGATCTTCTTGGAACGATCGTACGAACGTACGAATTTACCGTCAACTAAAAAGACCAATTTGCCAGGAAAACAAAGGGGAGCTGCCTGCTTGGCACTGCAAACATAGATACATTGCACTGGGACCAACAAAGATTTTTTGACCTGGCCGATCAATTTCCTGAAAGATGTCGGCCGAAAAATCGTAAGATGTACAATCGTTCGAATCCCACTAACCGCGCGATAACATTACAGAAATATTTTTTTATCCAGAAAACTCCAGGTCTTGAGCATTCTGGATAACAGGTCCCATACCTGTATTAGCCAGGGACAGACACAGCCTCAGACAGACAGACAGACAGACCTCGGCCCTTACCTACCCAAGAAGCACTACTCTGCTAAATGCTTTCTAAAATATCATTACTTGTACATAAACCTCCTCATGTGTGGGGCTGTGGGCTTGCTCTCCTGTCTTCTGAAATGCCTGTCAAGTCACAGTTAGTACTTCCCAAAAGTAGGAACCAAGCAGCTCACTCCAATTCATGATTGTATAACTACAATTTTAGAGAAGACACAGAAAATAAATCTGTATTTAAGCACATCAACAAAGTATCATTGAATTTTGGTAACGTCCTTGTTTTTGTTTCATTATTGGGGGAGGGAGAAGCAGATAAGAGTTAGGGAGAGAAAAAATGGGGGGTAATAAGGGTCAAGGTCTGTGTTCCATTTGCAGGTACCTGACGTTGATTAGATAGTGTTGCTCACTTTCAAACATTGTGGTCTAGTTGCATTAAATATGGTAGAGTCAAGCATATGTAAAGTGGTAGTGGTCCAAAAAGTAATCAGATCCTCTTCCTTCCCTTTGGCATTTCACGGATTTTGTGTCGCATGCGCAGTTGTTAAGAATACCGGACTGCTCCAACTGCAGATGTGCCAAATACAGAGTTCCCTTACAGAAGAAGATCCAAAGATGGTGTCCATGAACTCCACTGAGCTACTCTATATAAATTATGCGATTATGCTGTCCAGGGGTGCTGTGGGGAGGAAACAGGGAGGGGGGACTATCTAGGGTAGTAGGTGGGGCTTTTCTTATTGGGGGGTTAGTACTCCTTTAAGTGTCAGCAGAATTTCGCATTTCATTTGTACTTAGAGCCAGATGTTTTTTGAATATTTTATGCTCTCTCAATTTAGGGGCTTTTTCGGGGGGGGGGGGGTTACCTAGGGAAAACTATAAATTTCGTTTTTAGGAGATCTAGAGCTTTTTGTGTATTTCCACTTCTGAGGTCTACTGATTACAGTTAGATGCCCAATATGCATAGATTTACCAAACTATGTGGCGTACAGAGACCCCCAATCTAATATTGCAAATTAATTTTTACATCTGACACACTGGCTGCTGCAATCTAAGCACCTGATATATGTATTATGTGCCGAAAGCCCCCCCCCCCCAACAATACAGAGATCCTAGAAAAACATATATTTTCGGAAAATACACATTCTGGCAAATCTAAAATGGGTAAATATATCTTTCTACTGCAAACTACTGTAATGGTTAAATTTACTGTAAGAGTTACATTTTGTCTAGCAGGAATGATTCAGTATTCACAGAGTCCTCCTTGTAGATTCATGTCCCCCTTCACTAGTCAGTTCTGTTTTAAGTCGACCATCAAGGACACAGTGAAGCAGTTACAAATTACCTCTTCATTGCTGCACCACAGATGTAACATCTCAAGAGCTGGAACTTATCAGTACTATGTATGGCTTCATTGTTTCATGGTTCTGGGGCCCTTCAAGGTTCCTATGTACGGCTCCCACATAGGGTTGCCACTTGGCTTGTATTTTACCGGCCTATCTGGTAAAACTAATGGTTGATCCCAATGTTATTAATAGGGAAAAAAGATAAATACTGTATATGGGAGGCCGGTATCTTTTTCAAGAAAAGGTGGCAACCCTACACACCATTGTTCCATCATCACTGTTTTTCCATCTTGTAACAGTGTGTTGTGTGAAGGGGTATAAAACCCCCACCTTGTTCTTTGTTCTGTATTCTGCCTGCAGAATCCACGCAGCTTGTGTCAATAAACTTCACTCCTTACCTCAAGTGATCTCCCAGTTTTGGTGAATTCCCACAACACTACCAAGCTGTAAAGCTATGCTGAACATAGAGGTTTTTATGAAATTTCTGAAAATCGTCACAAAGCTTGCATTTTAGCCAGTTATATGCCCTACATTTCGTAACATAGCAGCATAAAACATCATAAATATGAACGTCCTGGGTCTACTGAACACTTTGATGCCCAATATGCACAAATTTAGCAAAACACGTGGCATATACATTGTTATTTCAGATATGTGGATGATATTTTCATTGTTTGGAAGTCTGGTGAGTCTGAACTGGTACAATTCATTGAATATATCAACTCCCAACATGACTCCATTAAATTTATGGCAGAGTTTGATCAGACAAGTATACATTACTTGGATGTACAGGTGACCAATACCAATGGACAAATCAACACTGATTTATACTCTAAACCTACTGAGAGGAACAACATCTTGAGACCTGATAGTTACCATATGCCGAATACTGTAAAAGGCATCCCCAAGGGCCAATTTTTGAGGGTGAGACGCATTGCCTCAAATGATGAAAAGTACCTTTGTAGTACTAACAAACTGATAATTAAGTTTGTGGAAAAAGGTTATAATTACCATTCTCTGTGCAAAATAAGAGATGAGGTTCTCAAGATTAACAGGAACAGCCTACTGACAGGCAGTAAGATTAAAACAATTGCTGAAAAACGTATCCCGTTTGTAAGCAAATTTGGACCGTTGAGCAAAAGATTAGAAAAAATTGTTTTACGCCATTGGTCCATTCTTCAAAAGGACTCCATTGTGGGAAGACATTGCAGGTCTATTCCACTTTTTTCTTATAAAAGGGGTAAAAATCTTGCTGATAGACTGGTAAAAACTGACATCCAAGAGGTGAAGTCCAATACCAGGTTTCTGAGCACTCCTAAATATGGAACTTTCCCCTGCCTAAACTGTGGGAGTTGTAGTTCTATAATCAAAGGTGACAACATAACGCATCCTCACAAAGGGCACAAGATTCCCATTAAGGACTATCACACATGCAACTCAGATTTTGTTATATATGCCCTTAAATGTCCGTGTGGTAAAATGTATATTGGACAGACCACAAGACAGGTAAAGATCAGAATCAGGGAACACAAATACTCGATTTCTAACTATGATCCACAAAACAAAAAGACACATACACCAGTGGGTGAACACTTTTATTCCAATAAGCATAACGCAGCGACACTAAGATGGCTGGTTTTGGAAAAGATTCATGCACCCCAGCGAGGGGGTGATCGTAAACGTCTTCTTTTACAAACTGAAGCACGTTGGATACACAGGATGGACACTGTGGAACCTCGAGGAATGAATGAGGCAATGAGCTATAAATGCTTTTTATAAAGAACTTTATTACAATAAGTATAATAAGTGGCTTCATTGATAAAATGATTTCCTTTCTTTACAGCCGCTACATGGATCATGTACCGACTAGTTTTACTTCAGACTACATTGAACGAAATGTTACTAAACTGGTAGGAAACTACTTTAAACTACTATTGATTACATTGTTACCAATATGCTACATTTTGTATCAATTTACACTGCTACTCATTTAATGGTGTTTACTCTAAGTAGGCCACATGATGGCAGTACTGATATAATCCAGATGTTTACTTGCACCTGGCCAGACTATGGAGCTGGTGCAAGAATTGTTGGTGGGGTGAAAGGGTAAATAGCTTGTTTTTTTTCACTGTAATTTATGCACCTGATGAAGGCGATTGTAGCCGAAACATGTTGTGCAGGATTGTCTGCGTAATAAAGATGAAAACCTTTTAATACATAAAGGTGTGCTCTCCGGCTATTCTTTGATTCACGTGGCATATACGTAGAGGCGCCCAAATGAAAATAGTGCATATGAATTTTCACGGCTGACATTTTGGCTGCTGCAATTAGGGTTGCCACTGGCCAGTATTTTACTGGCCTGGCCAGGAAAAATTATGGTTGATCTGAATATTATTAGTAGAGAAAAAGATAAATATATAGGATGGGCAGTATCTTTTTCCAGAAAAGGTGGCAACTCTACTCCCACACCATTGTTTCAACATCACTGTTTTTCCATCTTGTAACAGTGTGTTGTGTGAAGGGTTATAAAACCCCCACCTTGTTCTTTGTTCTGTATTCTGCGTCTTGCGAGTACAGAATCCACCCAGGTCATGTTAATAAACTTCACTCTTAACCTCAAGTGATCTCCGGTTTCTGATTAATTCCCAAGACCAAACCATGTGGCATATATGTAGAAGCACCCAAATGAAAATATTGCATATGAATTTGGCCTGGCTGATAAAAACGATGGTTGATCGCAATGTTACTAATAGGGAAAAATATACATACCTCCCAACTGTCCCTTTTTCCGAGGGACAGTCCCTCTTTTGACAGCTCAACCTGCAGTCCCTCATTTGTACTGAAAAGTCCCTATTTTCTCTGCACTGAACAGCCAGAAAAAGAAACAAAGTTTCTCACTTAATTGGCTTTTAGCAGAGAGCACAGAACAGCTAACAGGTGCAAATAAGATACTTTGTAATAATTTTGAGACACAAAAAAAGAGTTTTAGATAAGGAGAAATATTTTTAAACTTTCATAACCTGCCAAATTTTGTAAAATTAACATGGTAATTAGGGGGTGTGGCCACAGAAAGGGGTGTGGTGAATTTTGCTGTTCTATGTGGGAGGTATGAATATATAGGAAGGCTGTAGTGATGTGCGGGCCGGCCCAATACCCGCAGGACCAACAAGTTTACCGACTGACCTCGCACCAGTGCACCACCCTTTCCGGCGACTTTCCAAATTCCGGCTTCCAACTTTCGGGTTGAACTTTTATAGACGCCCGTCTCTCTCGGCCTGCCCCTTTTGTGATCAGAAAAATTCCAGCAGCACACTGAATAAGGTTGCAATAGTGTTGAAAGATGAAAATTTATCAAGCCCAATATGCAAGAAGGCAACGTTTTGAGCTATTCTCTGTCCCTAGCCTACCAGGCCCTTTATCAAGCCGGTTTGGGAAAAGTCCGACCTGCACATCACTAGAAGGTAGGGTTGCCACCTTATAAAAAAATCTTCACTGGCAGGTGGAGGGGGCAGGGTTAAAAGGGCGGGTTGTGACGCTAAAGGGGGCGGAAGGGTCGTGACATCAAAGGGCGCTTTTGGCAAGAAGTCCAGGAAAAAAGGTTAGTTTTGAGCAGGCTAGGGGCAGGCCACAGGCTTTTTTTAGGTGTATTACAAATTTACCGGCAGCTACATTGCTGGTAAATTTGTAATACCGGCCCAGGCCTTGGCTGGTGTTTTACAGGCTAGGCTGGTAATATACCAGCAGGGTGGCAACACTACTAGAAGGCAGGTATTTTTTTTCCAGAAAAGTAGCAACCCTAGCACTTGGTATGTGTATTATGTGCCATAAGACCCCCTAACAGTACAGAGACCCTAATACCATATACAGTGGCGGAACTACTGGGGGAGCAGGGGGTGCAATTGGGCCAGGGTCCGCATCCCCTCAGGGCCCCCCGGCAGCTTGCGCACTGCCGATTTCTGGCCATAACGGGCAATTTAGGGGAAAAAAAAATCTGGTACGGAGGGGGACGGGGGCCCAGCCGCACGTCCCGCACCAGGGCCCGCCCCCCTCCAGTTACGTTACTGACCATATATTCAGAAAGTACACATTCTAACCAGATGAATTGCAAACTGGAAAGCTGCTGAATAAAAAGCTAAATAACTCATAAAAAAATAAAAACCAATTGCAAATTATCTGAGAATATCGCTCTCTACATCATACTAAAAGTTAATTTGACAGTGAACGACCCATTTAGTATGATAAAAACTACCAGGACAGCCTTCCAGTGAAAACTGGACAGTCGACAACCCTATTCTGGTGACAGAGGATCCTACTTGTTATTGCTATTTTTTATTACTCATCTTTCAGGCCTCTCCCATTCATATTCCAGACTCCTATTCAATTCAGTGCATGGTTGCTAGGGTCATTTTGACCCTAGCAACCAGATTGCTGAAATGGAACACCAAGAGCTGTAAAAAAAAAAAAAAACGAAATAACTGAAAAACGACAAATAATCTAAAATGAAAACCAATTGCTCATTGTCTCAGTCTCTCAGAATATCCCTCTCTACATCAAACTAAACACTGAAAACTCAAAGGTGAACCACTCCTTTAAAAAAAATCATAATAAAAAACAAAATAAGTCCAATATCAAACTGTATCAGAATTTCAGATTAGAAATAGCGCTTTACAAGTACTGAGCGCTGGTATTTTTAGCAGTTTAGAGTTATGGTGCCAATAAAGTTTATTGTAAAAAAAAAAAAGTGACAGCTGAACGCGTGATCATTGTAAATAAAGTTTGTTGAAGTGAAATGTATCCTGTGAGCAGGAAGCCAAAATAGACCAGGAGGAGGAAGAAGAAGGAGAGCTTCGCTGGGAGGGAGGAGCCGGTGTGTGGGTGAGCTCTAGCAGGCAGTGTGAGACGGGTTAGAGCTGTCGGCTGCTCCGATCCCTCCTAGTCAGTCTGCTTCAATTATTATACTGCTCTGCTATAACATCATTTTATTAGCGGAGAGACTGCACTGACTGACTCACGCTCACATATAGCATTGTCTGTGCCGAGAGACTGCATGTCATTGACCTGCTTGGAAGTAGCTTTAATCTCCTTTTATGTAAAATTGGTGCAACAGTCTCTATATATGCTGTGCCAATAAGTCCAGATGGTTATTCTCTGTCCCCAGTCTCCCGGCTGGAATGTCTCTCCTGTAGGATATCTGTTACCCAATGAATCCAGGAAATGTATCCAGCACTTTCAGCCTTATCTTTCTGTAGTTGAGCCAGGCCTTCTTCCCATGAAACCTTGCCTTTCCCTACTACTTGCTTTTCCCTACTCCTGGCCGTTCCCTACTCCTGGCCGTTCCCTACTAATTGCTTTGTGCCACTGCTCCAGTGATATGGAAGCTTGCACTGATAAAGTGTTCCAGTTATTCTGAATTGTCAGCAAAAAAACCCCCAAAATTCTGCATTTGGCATCTCTACCTGATATATGAGCAGCTAAGGCTATGGGCACACAGGCTGTTGTCAGTGGCTGTAGTCAGACTGCGTAATTTTGCAGGCTGAAAGAAGCAGATCTGCTCAGTGCCCCTGCTTCATTGATTTCAATCTGATCAGCCTGTGTGTGCTCACATACAAGCTGAAGTCAGCCCAAATATGCAGACTGAAAACAGCTGCTGGCAACAGTGAGCCTAACAGCCTAACAGTGAGAAATGCTATTTTTTTTTCAAATTCTATTTATCTTAGTTCAAATATGATTCTGTTCCATGTCAGTCCTGGTATGAATACACATTGTAGCTTTTGTAAACTACTTGTTGCACGCTGGGGGTTAACCTTCTTGTTTGTTCTTGAAGTATGGGAGGAACATATGCCAGCATAGGAGAATATAGAAACTCCTTGCAGATAGTGCCCTGACTGAAATTCAACCCAGGGCCCCAGTGCTTCAAGTTAGCAGTGCTAAAGTTTTTGTCAAAATTTCCTGTGGTTTCCCCTGTATATGTCAAGGTTTAGTATATATGATTCCATGAAAATATAGACAGACATCCTTGGATCTGAATCCATTTAAAATATGTCACTTCTATAAAATATGACACTGCTAAATGTGACTTCAAATTTTTTTATTTGTTTTTGAGTTGTAGGTGCTCTAAGTGCAAGGATGATAAAATATTTGGCATTCCAAGTAACAGGCTTAACAGGCTGTAGAGGGAACAGAGACACAGATTAGTATCCATGCATTTAAAATATAAGAGACTTTAAGACCATGTTCAAAGTAGTTTAGATGGGGTTATAGATACACTTTTGCTGGGATGCACAATTTTCTTGCTTTTTTTCCCCCTCTACAGCAAGAAAGGATCATGGCATCCAGGGGATCCGGCACGTCACTGACAAGAAAAAACTACAGGTTGACGTCTGAATCTGAAAAAAGAAAGGTCACAGGTAACCTACCAAGAGTCATCTGCTAGAATATATTTCATAATGATTGCCCCACTTTTAAAAGGGCACACTGATCTTAGAAGACTTACTCCTAAAAACAGTTAAAGGACCAGTAACATCAAATTTTTTTTTTTAAAATTTGTTAGTATACAACGAAAAATAAACACCAAGACAAATTAAACTTTTAAAGTGCAAAGCCTTTATTAAGAAATAACTTATAACTAATCCAATCCTGTGGTGCTACTGATCCAAGGCTATAGTTTTCATCTTACAACAAGGTCAGAGCTTAGACTGGGCTTTACACCATTGCTTTGTGCCCATTCTACATCTGCGAGATCCCCATCACTGCTGCCCCCTGGCACTCCGCCTTTCAGCACCAATGATGCAGGCGTGTTACTCTGTGGCAGACCCCAATGCTTTAGGGGTCGTGCCATACCTGAGCCAACAGAACTACTACAGGGGTGCGGGCACCTATGGGAGCATGGCCACCCAATGAGCGTGTACATGACTCACAAGCAGTACACTCACCATCACCAACTGATGGCACCCACTCACCATCGCCAACTGACAGCGCTCAAGGACCTGGTGAAGTCGCTGTACAGTTACATCGCCATCATCACCATTGCCAGCCAGAACGCCCCAGTCCAGAAAGCCCAGTCTAAGCTCTGAGTATAGCCTTGGACCAGTAGCGCTTCCTCAGCCGCAGCTCAAATTCGGCTCTTCCATACAGAGCTCTTCTCCTTCCACCGCTCAGCCTCAATCAATGGCAGTAGCTTGACTCTCGGACACACCATTTATATTGAGGGACAGGTTGTGCCTGATGCTGTTCTGCCAGCCCTGCTTATTCTCCCTGTAGAAAGGCAAGCGATCCATGATGCACTGGTAGATGCCATTCAGGGTTATCATCTTGTCTGGGGTGTTCTGGATGGTGATGAGGGCGATGTAACTGTACGGCGGCTTCACCAAGTCCTTGGGCGCTATCGGTTGGTGATCAATTGGTCATCATTATTTATTTTATGTATAGTTTTTGAATGATTTGCCATCTGCTTCTGACTCTTTCCAGCTTTCAAATTAGGGACACTGACTCTCAAAAAAAACAAATGCTCTGTAAAGCTACAATGTTTTGCTATTGCTACTTTTGTTTACTCATCTCTATTCATGCCCTTGTCTATTTATATTCCAGTCTCTTATTCATATTAATGCATGGTTGCTTGTGTAACTTGGACCCCGTCAACCATATTGCTGGAGTTGGAAGCTGGAGAGCTGCTGAATAAAACGCTAAATAACTCAAACATAAAAATAAAAAACTAAAAACAATTGCAAATTGTCTCAGAATATCTACACCATACTAAAAGTTAAATCAAAGCTAAACAACCCCCTTAAAAGCAAACTACTGTACAGTTTCATCAATATGCATAAAAGGTAAAATATATAAAATATTTCCATTCAAAGTTATTCTGTTGACATAATTATTTATGTTTGTTATAATTACAGCAAATTGTGTAAAATGTGTTTTAGTAGTCCTACAATGTATCCTTGTGGTCTGAGACTTGCCAGATAATGTTTTTTACCAGACATTTCAAGTGTTAAATGTTGCATTAGTGCAGTGTGACTGATATGAAGAGACAAGGGGACAGCAGTGTTTCCACATATTGCTGCACTTGACAGGGTCTTTAACTGGAATGTCAAATTTTGGAGCCTTTATGATCCTGTATTGAGATCCTTTTCCTGATTTTAAATGTTCAGTGTTTTTTTTTTTTTTATTTGCCACATTCAGACTTCTCTATTCTACCCTCGTTGCTAAATGATTACGTGGCAAACATTCACAAGGATAGGTACCTGCCCTATAGAACTTACCAACCAAAAAGTGACTATTCTTTATTGCTCCCAAAACTGCAGTTCTTTCTATAACAGCAATTGTTGGTTGCTGTGGGGAGATGGCTCACAATTTGTTAAATGTTTTGTTAGGTATTGTGAATGAGAGACTACTAAATCAATATCTGCAACGGATATTCCCTGCCACAGATGGGACATCGCATGGTGCTGCATACAGGTACAGTATAGCTGGATTATTATCAAATCTAGCACTTTGCCTAGACATTGCCTATTGTGCTATTGTCATTACATGTTTGCATCTTTTCTTTGTACTCTTATCATGGAATTCCACTCTTATAATACGTTAATTAAAATGTGTTGATATGCAATTTTGCTGTGGTTAAAATGCACAAATAAATGTTTTAAGTGAGAAGCTGTGCATGTCTTTAATGTATTACAATTGAAGTGGACCTGTGCACGGCTCTTACTATATGGATAGCATCTACCCCAAAATCCTTAAATAATTGAATTCCACTCTTACCAGCAGTGCAATTATAGAGGAAGTAGGCTCCACTAACTGATACACAGTCAACCTATGTCTATGACAAATGTCTTCTTTCCAAAGTTTGGGGTGCTTAATTGCGCCAGTGCAGTAACCCATAGCAATAAATTTTGCTCAGTACACTTTATTAAAAAATAAATCTATAACATGATTGATTGCTATGCGTATCAGTTTGGCACTCTGTAAGTAGAATGCACAAGCACTGAAGTCCAGCTAGAAGAAATACTATATAAGGGTGGTGGCGGACAGGGAGATTAGTCACCCAGCAACAAATCTCCTTTACTGCGGGCGTCTAATCTCCCCGAACTGCCCTCCTGCCGGCAAGAATACGAATCTCCGTCGGGATTGCTTCGGATTTTCAAGTTGCCTCTGAACTATTCATTGCTATTGAAAAATAAACTTAAATGCAGATAAATATCCAAATTCAGAAAAGCAGAATTCTGTGATCAAATGGAATTAACATTATATAGTGAATAAAGTACCCCCTCTTGTAAACTATAAGGATATTATAAGTTACCGAGGAGTTTCATGACCATATAAAAACACGAGGCTGGAGGCCATGGAACTCCGAGGTAACGTATACTATCCTCATATTTTGCAACATGGGGTACTTTATTTATGATAATACACACGTTTTAGTGAGTCATATGACAAAAATGACATCATTGCTCACCGTTTATAACTGATGACATCAGAATTTACGGTTTACAAGGATATAATTCACAAGATATTCGTGGCTTTTGTGTATTATAAGGCTATAAAAATCATCCTTTGCATCAGTAATGGTTCTTGTAGAGACATACAGGTAACAGATGGAAGGGACCTGCCAGTAAGCTCAGTATAATAGCATGAATGCCGTTTGTGTGAGTACAGTTGTCCATCCAGGATGTCCTTCAACGCTTCTAAAAATAATCCCTCAATGCTTTAATGCCCTTCTTCAGTTACAGTACAGACTTAGCACCAAAAACAAAAAGCCAGTTCAGTTGCATCTATGTCAAAGGCTGTGAAGAGATATGACCTTTTCATCTAAGAGTCGGCACGTTCCCACTTGGAGATTTATTCTCCCTTTAATTGTTGTATTGCTGTTAAGTATTTTGGGTAGGGATGCACCGGATTCGGCCGAACCCCTGAATCCGTTGCGAAAGATTCGGCCGAACAACGAGACGAATCCTAATTTGCATATGCAAATTAGGGCTGGGAAGGGGAAAACATTTTTTACTTGTTTTGTGAAAAAAGTCACATGATTTCCCTCCCCGTCCCTAATTTGCATATGCAAATTAGGATTCGATTCGGCCAGGCAGAAGGAATCCTGCTGAAAAAGGCCTAATCCTGGCCGAATCCTGAACCGCAACCTGGATTCTCTGCATCCCTAATTTGGTGCATATTTATTAAGGTTCGTATTGGATTTTTGGTCAAAACTCACAAATTCAAATTGGGAATAATCCTAATTCGAATTTTCGAGATTTATCATACCGGGATCCTGGGAACAATTCGAATTAGAGCATTCGCCGCCTAAAACCGCCCGACTCATGTAGAAGTCAGTGGGAGAGGTTCAGTGACCCATTTGAAGATGCTAATAACCTTCCTGACATTCAAGCTTTTTTCTGAGAAATAAACTTGATACGAGTTTAGTTGAATTTGATTTGAGTTTTCTAGTCGGTAATATTAGTTTGAGTTTTAGATATGAGTTTTTTCTTAAATAAGATAAGAGGTCATTCGAGTTAATTCGAATTAAAAAAACAACTCTAACATTCGATCTTTGATAAATCTGCCCCTTAACGTCCATTATATTCCATGTTTAGAGAATTATCATGTATTAGGTGCAGTTGTTTCTATTAAACATTAGCAGCTACTAAGAAACCCTTTTTGATGCTGTTATCCTCCACCCCTCCCCGAAAAAAAATATTTTATGATATGTTTTGTAACAGAATTAGTCACAAGCTGTGGTGTGCTAAGGTTTTAAGTGCAAAAAAGATTCTCCATAAAGTGGAAATACTTATTTCTCTGACGTCTCCGGGGGACACAGGAGACCGATGGGTAAAGCACCATCCTTCAGGAGGCAGGACACTTGATTGACAGATGAAAAGAGGGCGTGCCAGGACTCGGGCTTTACCCCTAGCACTTCCTCTTTTAACTCAGTTTTTCAAGTGTCCTGTCCACAGGAGGATGGACCCATCGGTCTCTAGAGAGACACAACTAGAGAAGCTCCGGTCAGTGGGTAGCACTGACACCCGGGGCCAGACTTGGGTTAGGGTCACCTATACCCAGAATAGTTAACCCCCGACGTGGGAATACTACAGTCCCGGGGCCAAGAGCTCACCTTTAGGGAGCGGCCTTCCAGATCTTAACCTGCCCCCTGAGGGGGGTACAGGGACTCTGGCCGGGAGACACATGCGGATAAGGTAAGAGGAAGTTTTCTCCTGACGTTGTCGCATGTCCGATATCTTAATGCGGGTCACTAAGTGTGTGTGGGTGCGCGCGCGCACAGTGTGTCTATGAAACTCCTAGCAACCGCAACTCCTCTTATGCCAGGCCGCTCGCCTGTTTTCGGCTGACATGGTGCTGGAACAGCGCGGTAGCGGTGAGGAGGGGGAGAGAGCGCAAATCTCGCGCACCTGTGAGTCCCATCGGCGGCCATCTTGGTACAGAAGGCGCAAAGCTGAATTTCAGCTTCAAGCGGCGGCCATTTTGGATTACTGAAGTGCGGAGAAGCAGAGCAGCTTTCTCACTAGCGGCGCACAGACCTGCCGAACATCAGTAATATTCAGGTGTCCACACTCCGACTTCACCCCTAGCACTTCTAATATGGCTGAAGGTAGGAAAGGGGGACTATTTACTAGGAGTGGAGGGGGACGTGCTGCACTAGCAGCAGGGTTGACACAGGTTACATATTTGGCGTGTAATAAATGTCAGGCTAAATTTCCTTTGGGACAAACAGATCCGCTGTGTAGGTCATGTTTACTGGAGTCAGAGGCTCCGCCAGTATCCTTTAGGGATGCACCGAATCCAGGATTCGGTTCGGGATTCGGTCAGGATTCGGCCTTTTTCAGCAGGATTCGGATTCGGCCGAATCCTTCTGCCCGGCCGAACCGAATCCGAATCCTAATTTGCATATGCAAATAAGGGGCAGGGAGGGAAATCGCATGACTTTTTGTCACAAAATAAGGAAGTAAAAAAGGTTTTCGCCTTCCCACCCCTAATTTGCATATGCAAATTAGGATTCGGATTCGGTTCGGTATTCGGCCGAATCTTCCACTAAGGATTCGGGGGTTCGGCCGAATCCAAAATAGTGGATTCGGTGCATCCCTAGTATCCTTAGAGCTCCCTTCTAATCAAGAGGGACAAGTTTTTCCTCAGTATGCGAATGCTCAGAGTTCTGAAACTAGGGCTCAGTCAGAGATAGCAGCTCCATCATGGGCTTTACAATTGTCTCAGTCACTAGCTTCTCTCCAGCAGTTACCCTCTCTTGCCGACTCTATTGCCAGCTCTATAGTCGAGACTATTGAGAAGTCTATGTCAAAAATTCAGGAAGGGGCTGGGGAGAAACGTAAGAGATCTGCTAAACACATACAATCTCGTTCACCAGTGTCACTAACTCTACAACCATCAGAATTAGAGTCTGAACAAGAGGGAGAAATTTTTTCCTCTTCTTCTCAGTCAGAGGATGAAGAGGAAGGGGAGATGGATAACGAGATACACCATGATGTGGAAGCCATTATAAAAGCAGTTATTACTACGTTGAAAATAGATCCACCTACAGACCAGCAAACACAGTCCAAAGGTCTGTTTAAGAGACAACGCAAAACTACAATTGAATTTCCTTCACATGATCAACTAACAGCAGTAATACAAGATGAGTGGGACACTCCAGACAAAAAGTTTCAACCAAACAAAAAGTTTGCTAAGTTGTATCCATTTCCAAAAGAAACAGTAGATAAGTGGGCAATACCACCTGTGGTGGATGCACCAGTTTCTAGATTGTCTAGGAATACCACACTACCTGTTACAGACGCAGCTGCTTTTAAAGACCCGACCGATAAAAGAATGGAAGGATTCCTTAAAGCGGTATTCTCAACAGCAGGTTCGGCAATTCGTCCCGCATTAGCCACAGCATGGGTCGGCAGAGCTATGGAAGCCTGGTCCACATCCCTAATGTCAGGTCTTCAAGATGGGACCTCCAGGGCAAGTCTCATGGACATAGCACGAGACATGGCAAAAGCCAGCGCATATATTAGCGAAGCTGCACTTGACGCAGCACAACTGACAGCACGTTCATCCGCCCTAGCGGTTGCCGCTCGCTGAGCACTATGGCTCAAAAACTGGTCAGCTGACCTCAGTTCTAAGAAGTCATTAAAGGAAAACTATACCCCAAACAATGTAGGTCTCTATTAAAAGATACTGAGTAAAACAGCTCATGTGTAAAACCCTGCTTCATGTAAATGAACCATTATCATAATAATATACTTTTTTAGTAGTATGTGCCATTGGGTAATCATAAATAGAAAATTGCCATTTTAAAAAATAAGGGCCGCCCCCTGAGATCGTAAGATTCACTGTGCACACATACAAACCACATGTAAGGTCACATGAGCCAATTAACAGACAGAGTTCTGCCTTTTGCTTCCTCACTTCTTCCTGTTACAGTTAGTGTTGTAGTATTTCTGGTCAGGTGATCTCTGAGGCAGCACAGATAGAGTCACGAAATGGGGGTTCAAGGCAAGAGATGTAAAAGGGCAATATTTATGTAAATATATATTCCAGTTTGGTAAGATTCTTTAATATGTCATTCAATTTGATATAAACTATCTGTTGCTTAAGTATTCATTTTGGGGGTATAGTTTTCCTTTAATTGCACTGCCGTTTAAAGGCCAACGTCTATTTGGAGAGGAATTAGAGAAAATAATTTCTCAGGCCACAGGGGGCAAAAGTACCTTCCTCCCCCAGTCAAAGTCACGCTCAGCTAATACATTCCGTAGGGGAAAAAATTTTCGTGGCCAAAGTAATAGAACAACAAGACGTTCAACCTCTCCACGCAGAAACAATTTTCGCAATCAATTCTCCGACAAAGCAACCAGACCAAGTTGGAGACCTAATAAATCTCAGAACAAGCCCACCCAGGACAAGTCCAATTCGGCATGATGGGGCGAGCCCCTTGGGGCAGCAGGGGGCAATAGGGGGCAGATTACAGCTATTCCGGGAAACGTGGGTTCAACACACTTCCGAATCCTGGATAAGAGAGATAATTACAGAAGGATATCACCTCGACTTTTGGGCCATGCCCCCCAGAAAGTTCTTCATGTCCACAATACCCACAGATCCGAACAAAGCACAAGCTTTCTACAACTGTGTGACGACCCTTCAAAGAACAGGGGTGATAATTCCAGTACCCCCGCAACAGAAATTTTACGGGTTCTACTCCAATTTGTTTGTGGTTCCGAAAAAGGAAGGGACTTTTCGACCTGTTCTAGACCTAAAGGACTTGAACAAATTTATCAGAGCCGCGAAATTCAAGATGGAGACGTTGCGATCAGTCATCAGGGGTATGGAACCAAATCAATTGCTTATGTCTCTGGACATCAAGGACGCTTACCTACATGTCCCAATTTGGCCGGGCCATCAACGCTACCTGAGAACACTACCAATTTGTGGCACTACCCTTCGGACTGTCGTCAGCCCCAAGGGTATTCACAAAGTTGATGGCAGTCACAACAGCGTCAATGAGACTCCAGGGAATTTCAGTGACTCCATACCTGGACAATCTTCTCATCAAGGCCAATTCAATAGAACAAGCACAAGCGGCCCTGAAGCGAGCAACAGAGATAATCCAGCAATTTGGTTGGTGGATCAATTGGAAGAAATCACAGATACATCCATCCTATCGGATGATGTATCTGGGGTTGGAATTCGACACTACAGCACAGAGAGTGTTTCTGCCACGGGACAAGCAGATCAAGTTGAAGAAACAAGTATCCAACTTATATCAACTATACATCAGGCCATGAAGGTTCTAGGTTCGATGGTGTCGACCATAGAGGCAGTTCCATTTGCACAAATTCATCTGCGACCCTTACAGTCCAAAATTCTGCACTGGTGGAAGAGGGGATCACTGATGCAAACCTTTCCTCTGTCCCACAAGACCATATCCTCTCTGAAGTGGTGGCTTTGTTCGAATACACTGACCAAAGGCCAATCATGGGCAACCCCAGACTGGACTATCCTGACAACAGATGCCAGCCTTTCCGGATGGGGGGCGACATGGCAAAAATACACAGCACAAGGGAAATGGTCACTAAAAGAAACCAAGATGCCAATAAACCTGTTGGAACTGAGGGCAATCCGACTGGCTATATACAATTGGGCGTCGGAACTGAAGGCACAGGCGGTCAGAATACAATGCGACAATGCCACAGCTGTAGCATATATAAACCGTCAAGGAGGCACCAGAAGCAAGGGGGCCCTAAAAGAGGCAGAAATGATTGTTCATTGGGCGGAGCAAAACCTAGTACAGTTGTCAGCCATCCACAAAACCTAGTACAGTTGTCAGCCATCCACATTCCGGGAGTATCCAACATCCAGGCGGACTTCCACCATATAGACCCAGGGGAGTGGGAACTGCATCCCGAAGTATTCGAGGAACTAGTACAAAAGTGGGGAATTCCACAAATAGACCTCATGGCGTCAAGAACAAATCGCAAGGTCAACCAGTTTTTTGCTCGGTACAGGGATCCACTAGCAGACGGGATAGATGCCATGACCCAGTCGTGGAGGTTCGATCTGGCATATGTGTTTCCACCGATTCCCATGTTACCCAGAGTCCTCAAGAAGATCCGCCACTCAGACCTCCTGGCAATTGTAATCGCCCCCTTCTGGCTGAGAAGGACCTGGTTTCACGACCTTCAAGATCTGTCGGCAGACGCATATATCCCTCTACCTCGCAGGGGGGATCTACTACTACAAGGTCCCATTCACCCCCCCAATCCAATGCTCTTCAATTTAACGGCATGGCTATTGAGGAGTCCATCTGGAGAAAGAAGGGATTTTCTGAGGAAGTAATTGCTACATTACTGCAAGCCAGAAAAACAGTTTTGGTGTGAATTTATCACAGAATCTGGAGGAGTTACTGGTTATGGTGTCAAGATAAAAGCATCGATTTTGAGACTTTTTCCATACCATCTATCTTGTCCTTCCTACAAAGAGGTCTCGATATGGGACTGCAGCTGAATTCTCTCAAAGTACAAAATTCAGCTCTGTCATTGCTCTTTCAGCATAAGATTGCCTGGGATAACACAGTTCAAGAATTTTTGCAAGGAGTAGCTCACATAGCTCCACCACGTCAACGTTCAACACCTAGCTGGGATCTAAACGAGGTTCTCACAGCACTTGTGGATCCTCCGTTTGAACCTATTTCTTCACTTGACCTACAATGGCTTACTTGCAAGGTCTTCTTGGTAGCAATATCATCCGCACGCAGAGTGTCAGAGCTAGCAGCACTTTCATGTGACCCTGAATTCCTAGTGTTTCACAAAGACAAAGACAAAGCGGTGCTTCGAACTAAGTCTTCATTTCTTCCCAAGGTGGTATCTTCCTTCCATATCAACCAAGAAATAGTTGTACCGTCCTTTTGTCCGGATCACAAGAACCCTAAGGAAAAGAGACTGCATGGTCTAGATGTAGTTAGAGCACTGAGGATATATACCAAACGTACTAAAGAAATCAGACAATCAGATTCTCTTTTTGTTATTCCATCGGGGCCACGAGCAGGTCAACCAGCATCCAAGTCCACCATATCTAGATGGATTAGAGAAGCCATTGGGAGAGCATATATAGCTAAAGGAAAGACTCCACCCTTTCGAATCAGAGCACATTCAACGAGAGCAATGGGAGCCTCTTGGGCCTGGCGAAACTCTGCCTCGGTGGAACAGATCTGCAGAGCAGCGACCTGGTCCACAATTCACACTTTTACAAAATTCTACCGCCTAGATACATTTGCATTGGCGGAGGCGGTATTTGGCCGCAAAGTTCTACATGCAGTGGTGCAAGCCTAAAGGCAAGCATTCACAAATCTGTTGCCCTCCCTGCTGTTTTGTGGGGCTGCTTTGGTAAGTCCCCATCGGTCTCCTGTGTCCCCCGGAGACGTCAGAGAAAATAGGATTTATTTACTCACCGTTAAATCCGTTTCTCTGATGTCGACAGGGGGACACAGGACATCCCACCCGGTTCATGCTTGTACATAGTTATAAGTTAAATGGTAAACCTGTTCTACCTTGCTTTTGGTTCTTTTTGCTTGGTGGCCAGTTATTTGGTACCAACTGAGTTAAAAGAGGAAGTGCTAGGGGTAAAGCCCGAGTCCTGGCACGCCCTCTTTTCATCTGTCAATCAAGTGTCCTGCCTCCTGAAGGATGGTGCTTTACCCATCGGTCTCCTGTGTCCCCCTGTCGACATCAGAGAAACGGATTTAACTGTGAGTAAATAAATCCTATTATTGTTTATCTTTGAAGTATCCCTTTCTTATATTAACAAATAACAAAGCTCCCCATTATATAAAGTGCTAGCTTATTAATCACATTTAGTGGGGAGCATTGTTTGATTTTTTTTTTTTTTTATAGTAACCAATCCAAGAGGCCCAAAGTGCATTGTGGTTATATAAGGGATCTTGTAACCATGCTGCCATGTGTTTAATGTGCTGAATATAACTAAACCTGGAAAAAATATTAAGGCGAGAGATGCTGACAGCCAATTAAAGCGACCTTTCTTATGGCTGCTAGAAGAGGAGGTAACAGTTGCTGCTACTGTCAGAAGAAATCTCTACATCAGTGGGCTATTTCTGGGTGTGCATACTGGCTTCCATAGCATTTAGGAGGCAATGTAACAAACCACATTCCAGTAGTCTTTCACAGTAGGACAAATCCCTCATAATACAATTCCTTTTCAAATTAAACATGAAATCCAATTTCTATTTTGTATCAAAGCATTCATAACTGTTGTAAGCTCATTTAAACATCTGTCAATCAAATATTGTCTGCTCCTCCTCTATGCCTTGGGCATAGAGGTGGGGCAGACAATTACTTTCACTTTCCATTCAGCACTTCCTAGATGTCATTGCTCTCCCCACATTCTCCCTCTCTCTTTACTATTAAATAGTGTAGCCAGGGCACAGGGATGGACATCAGGTCCCCCATTCTGGTGCACAAAGAAGATTCTGAGATGATACAAGGCTTGTCTTAATAACAGTGTCCACAAAATGGCTGCTGCCTGCTTACTATAATTATGAATTCCCAGACTGAAGGAAACAATTCAAATAATTTATATAGTGTAATTAAAGTTCATTTTGCTTGACTAATGTCATAAAATAGGATTTTGAATAATATGTTTGGGTTCTGGGTCCCCTTTAAAGGGGTTGTCCACCTTTATGTTCACTTTTAGTATGGTGCAGGGAGTGAAATTGAGACAATTTGCAGTTGGGTTTAATTTTTTACTATTTGTGGTTTTTGAGTTATTTAGCTTTTTATTCAGCATCTCTCCAGTTTGCAATTTCAGCAATCTGGTTGCTAGGGTCCAAATTACCCTAGCAACCATGCACTGATTTGAACGAGAGACAGGAATATGAATAGGAGAGGCCCGAATAGAAAGATGAGTAATAAAACTTAGCAATAACATTACATAAACTATATATAAAAAAAAATAATGAAGACCAATTGAAAAGTTGCTTAGAATTGACCGTTCTATAAAATATTAAACGTTCACTTAAAGGCGAACCACCCTTTAAACAGAAAGTTAGCCTCATTGGGATTATTTTGACTCTATGCAGGATTAAAAATGTAAAAGTGTTTGCAGCAACCCAGAAGCAAAAAGATTGTGGTATGCAATATTGTTCGAGTCCTAGTTCTTGCCCTTTACACTGCAGGGGGGCTAGGGTGACTGACCTTGGCACCGATCTACAGTAGATGTTTAAATGATGATAAACGGACCAGCCAAAAAAGGCAATCATTTTAGTATACGCCTGTCATACAACATTCTACAAGATAATGTTATTGTTTATAGGTAATGGATCATACCCTTAACCCTTTAAGTGCCAGCAGAATTTCACATTTTGGTTACGCGAAATGCCAGCCGTTTTTGAAACATTTTGTGCTCTCTCACTTTAGGGGCATTTTCTGAGGGGAAACCTATAGTTTACCTAGGAAAACTATACATTGTTTTTTTCGGTAGAAACTGGGCTTTCTAAATCTGCCTGAGTTTTCATGTATTTACACCAGTGCAAAAAAATTTATAGTGCCAAATACCAAAAAAAAATGAAAAATTACCATTTTTCATCGTATATCAATTTATACCAGAAAAATATTTCATTTTACGGATGAAAATCCAACTGATTTGGAAAGCCTTATGTCTCTCGAACGTGCCAATACCAGATATGTATAGTTTTAGGGAAATTTAGGATTTCTGTACAGCAAAAACTCCCGGCAGTATATTACCAAATTTTGAAAGCACTAAGGCAGAAAACGGCATGCTTTAGGTTCCAAGGCAAAAAATCCTGAAACCGTAGGTTTACCCCAGAAAACCATACATTTTTGAAAAGTACACATTCTGCCGATTACAAAATGGGTAACTATGTCTCTCTACTCCCAACTACCAAACATAAAAGCTTGTCTGAACATAGCGGTTTTTCAACAAAAAATTCAAAATTCTGAAAAATCATTTCAAAGGTTTTATTTTGCTGCTCCGCATATCCCAAACTATATTAGGTACCAAGAAAAAGCACCTGAAATATGATTGCCAGGGGTCCACTGAACAATTTGATACCCATTATGCATAGGTTTACCAAAGTATCTGGCATTTAGAGACACCAATATGTAGTTAGCACATCCAAATTGTTCAGGACTTTACTTCAGCTACTGAGAAATCAACACATTGACTGCATTTTTTGTGGGGTAAAAACACAGAAATATATGTTTACCCCCCAAACCCATATATTTTTGGAAAGTACACATTCTACTGAATCTAAAATGGGTACCCATGCCTTTCTGCTCCAAACTACTGAGTCGCAAGGCTTTCCCAAAGTTGTCGGTTTTGGTGAAATATCTGAAAATTGCCTCAAAGCTTCAACTTCCCAGCACCATATCACCCATGTGTCATTACGTACTAAGAAAAAGCACCCTAAATATGATTGCCAGGGTTCCTCTGAACATTTTGGTGGCCATTGTTCATAAGTTTACCAAAGTATCTGGCATTTAGAGTCCCCAAAATGAAGTTAGCGCATACAAACAGTCCCGTGGGTAACTTCAGCTAATGAAAAATCAACACATTGACTGCATTTTTGTGGGGTAAAAACACAGAAATATATGTTTACCCCCCAAACCCATACATTTTTGGAAAGTACACATTCTACCGAATCTAAAATGGGTACCCATGCCTTATTGCTCCAAACTACTGAGTCGCAAGGCTTTCCCAAAGTTGTCGGTTTTGGTGAAATATCTGAAAATTGCCTCAAAGCTTCAAATTCCCAGCACCATATCACCCATGTGTCATTACGTACTAAGAAAAAGCACCCTAAATATGATTGCCAGGGTTCCTCCGAACAGTTTGGTGGCCATTGTTCATAGGTTTACCAAAGTATCTGGCATTTAGAGGCCCCAAAATGAAGTTAGCGCATACAAACAGTCCCGTGGGTAACTTCAGCTAATGAAAAATCAACACATTGACTGCATTTTTGTGGGGTAAAAACACAGAAATATATGTTTACCCCCCAAACCCATACATTTTTGGAAAGTACACATTCTACCGAATCTAAAATGGGTACCCATGCCTTATTGCTCCAAACTACTGAGTCGCAAGGCTTTCCCAAAGTTGTCGGTTTTGGTGAAATATCTGAAAATTGCCTCAAAGCTTCAACTTCCCAGCACCATATCACCCATGTGTCATTACGTACTAAGAAAAAGCACCCTAAATATGATTGCCAGGGTTCCTCCGAACAGTTTGGTGGCCATTGTTCATAGGTTTACCAAAGTATCTGGCATTTAGAGGCCCCAAAATGAAGTTAGCGCATACAAACAGTCCCGTGGGTAACTTCAGCTAATGAAAAATCAACACATTGACTGCATTTTTGTGGGGTAAAAACACAGAAATATATGTTTACCCCCCAAACCCATACATTTTTGGAAAGTACACATTCTACCGAATCTAAAATGGGTACCCATGCCTTATTGCTCCAAACTACTGAGTCGCAAGGCTTTCCCAAAGTTGTCGGTTTTGGTGAAATATCTGAAAATTGCCTCAAAGCTTCAACTTCCCAGCACCATATCACCCATGTGTCATTACGTACTAAGAAAAAGCACCCTAAATATGATTGCCAGGGTTCCTCCGAACAGTTTGGTGGCCATTGTTCATAGGTTTACCAAAGTATCTGGCATTTAGAGGCCCCAAAATGAAGTTAGCGCATACAAACAGTCCCGTGGGTAACTTCAGCTAATGAAAAATCAACACATTGACTGCATTTTTGTGGGGTAAAAACACAGAAATATATGTTTACCCCCCAAACCCATACATTTTTGGAAAGTACACATTCTACCGAATCTAAAATGGGTACCCATGCCTTATTGCTCCAAACTACTGAGTCGCAAGGCTTTCCCAAAGTTGTCGGTTTTGGTGAAATATCTGAAAATTGCCTCAAAGCTTCAACTTCCCAGCACCATATCACCCATGTGTCATTACGTACTAAGAAAAAGCACCCTAAATATGATTGCCAGGGTTCCTCCGAACAGTTTGGTGGCCATTGTTCATAGGTTTACCAAAGTATCTGGCATTTAGAGGCCCCAAAATGAAGTTAGCGCATACAAACAGACCCGTGGGTAACTTCAGCTAATGAAAAATCAACACATTGACTGCATTTTTGTGGGGTAAAAACACAGAAATATATGTTTACCCCCCAAACCCATACATTTTTGGAAAGTACACATTCTACCGAATCTAAAATGGGTACCCATGCCTTATTGCTCCAAACTACTGAGTCGCAAGGCTTTCCCAAAGTTGTCGGTTTTGGTGAAATATCTGAAAATTGCCTCAAAGCTTCAACTTCCCAGCACCATATCACCCATGTGTTATTACGTACTAAGAAAAAGCACCCTAAATATGATTGCCAGGGTTCCTCTGAACAGTTTGGTGGCCATTGTTCATAGGTTTACCTAAGTATCTGGCATTTAGAGGCCCCAAAATGAAGTTAGCGCATACAAACAGTCCCGTGGGTAACTTCAGCTAATGAAAAATCAACACATTGACTGCATTTTTGTGGGGTAAAAACACAGAAATATATGTTTACCCCCCAAACCCATACATTTTTGGAAAGTACACATTCTACCAAATCTAAAATGGGTACCCATGCCTTATTGCTCCAAACTACTGAGTCGCAAGGCTTTCCCAAAGTTGTCGGTTTTGGTGAAATATCTGGAAATTGCCTCAAAGCTTCAACTTTCCAGCATCGTATTGTCCATGTATCATTACCAGCATAAAGCATCCTAAATATAAACATATGGGTCTACTAAACAGTTTGATGCCCAATGTGCATAGATATACCAAACTATGTGGCGCACAGAGACCCCCAAATGACAATATGTATAGACATTTTCACGGCTGACGCGCTGGCTGCTGCAATATAACCACCCAGTGTGTGTATTATGCGACATTAGACCACCTAACAGTACAGAGACCCCAGAAAACCATATATTTTCAGAAAGTAAACATTCTGACGAATCCAATATGGGTAAATAAGTGTTTCTACTGCAAACTGCCAAACTGCAAAGCAATGCTGAACATAACGGTTTTTATCAAATTTCGGAAAATCGTCACAAAGCTTGAATTTTACCCCGTTATATGCCCCACATTTCGTAACGTATCAGCATAAAACATCCTAAATATGAACGCCAGGGGTCTACTGAACACGTTGATGCCCAATATGCATAGATATACCAAACTATGTGGCGCACAGAGACCCCCAAATGACAATAGTGTATATACATTTTCACGGCTGACGCGCTGGCTGCTGCAATATGAGCACCTGGTGTGTGTATTATGCGACATTAGACCCCCCTAACAGTACAGAGACCCCAGAAAACCATATATTTTCAGAAAGTACACATTCTGACGAATCCAATATGGGTAAATAAGTGTTTCTACTGCAAACTGCCAAACTGCAAAGCAATGCTGAACATAACGGTTTTTATCAAATTTCTGAAAATCGTCACAAAGCTTCAATTTTACCCCATTATATGCCCCACATTTCGTAACGTATCAGCATAAAACATCCTAAATATGAACGCCAGGGGTCTACTGAACACGTTGATGCCCAATATGCATAGATATACCAAACTATGTGGCGCACAGAGACCCCCAAATGACAATAGTGTATATACACTTTCACGGCTGACGCGCTGGCTGCTGCAATATGAGCACCTGGTGTGTGTATTATGCGACATTAGACCCCCCTAACAGTACAGAGACCCCAGAAAACCATATATTTTCAGAAAGTACACATTCTGACGAATCCAATATGGGTAAATAAGTGTTTCTACTGCAAACTGCCAAACTGCAAAGCAATGCTGAACATAACGGTTTTTATCAAATTTCGGAAAATCGTCACAAAGCTTGAATTTTACCCCATTATATGCCCCACATTTCGTAACGTATCAGCATAAAACATCCTAAATATGAACGCCAGGGGTCTACTGAACACTTTGATGCCCAATATGCATAGATATACCAAACTATGTGGCGCACAGAGACCCCCAAATGACAATAGTGTATAGACATTTTCACGGCTGACGCGCTGGCTGCTGTAATATGAGCACCTGGTGTGTGTATTATGCGACATTAGACCCCCCTAACAGTACAGAGACCCCAGAAAACCATATATTTTCAGAAAGTACACATTCTGACGAATCCAATATGGGTAAATAAGTGTTTCTACTGCAAACTGCCAAACTGCAAAGCAATGCTGAACATAACGGTTTTTATCAAATTTCTGAAAATCGTCACAAAGCTTGAATTCTACCCCATTATATGCCCCACATTTCGTAACGTATCAGCATAAAACATCCTAAATATGAATGCCAGGGGTCTACTGAACACTTTGATGCCCAATATGCATAGATATACCAAACTATGTGGCGCACAGAGACCCCCAAATGACAATAGTGTATATACATTTTCACGGCTGACGCGCTGGCTGCTGCAATATGAGCACCTGGTGTGTGTATTATGCGACATTAGACCCCCCTAACAGTACAGAGACCCCAGAAAACCATATATTTTCAGAAAGTACACATTCTGACGAATCCAATATGGGTAAATAAGTGTTTCTACTGCAAACTGCCAAACTGCAAAGCAATGCTGAACATAACGGTTTTTATCAAATTTCTGAAAATCGTCACAAAGCTTGAATTCTACCCCATTATATGCCCCACATTTCGTAACGTATCAGCATAAAACATCCTAAATATGAATGCCAGGGGTCTACTGAACACTTTGATGCCCAATATGCATAGATATACCAAACTATGTGGCGCACAGAGACCCCCAAATGACAATAGTGTATATACATTTTCACGGCTGACGCGCTGGCTGCTGCAATATGAGCACCTGGTGTGTGTATTATGCGACATTAGACCCCCCTAACAGTACAGAGACCCCAGAAAACCATATATTTTCAGAAAGTACACATTTTGACGAATCCAATATGGGTAAATAAGTGTTTCTACTGCAAACTGCCAAACTGCAAAGCAATGCTGAACGTAACGGTTTTTATCAAATTTTTGAAAATCGTCACAAAGCTTGAATTCTACCGCATTATATGCCCCACATTTCATAACGTATCAGCATAAAACATCCTAAATATGAACACCAGGGGTCTACTGAACACTTTGATGCCCAATATGCATAGATATACCAAACTATGTGGCGCACAGAGACCCCCAAATGGATATATAGTAGATAAAATTTACAAGGTAAAACAAAATAAGGCAGTAAAGAGTGAAATGCAAAAAAATCCAATAAAACCACAAAAATCAATGTTTTTTTTCCAGACTAGTGTTATCGGTCGTCAGAATCACAGTTTGAATACTTTAGCTGGGCCAAACAGGTTATACGGCTAGAAACAAGTGAACACAACATACGCAGAGCTGAAAATGCAATAGAATGGCTAAAAATTCAATAAAATGGCTAAAAATGCACCAAAATACCCCAAATTGCAATATAATCACCGAAATAACATAAAAAAGATATTGCACAGTACGGTTAGCGAATACGCTATTCGTAATGGCAATAAAACATTTTTTTCAGCCAAAAAAAGAGACGATGCGATAAGAAAAAAAAAAAAAAAGCCACAATGCCATGTATGTGCGTGTGCGTGTGTACAAATGGTAAATTACATGTTATGTGTGCGTGTGTGCGTGTGCACATGTGTGTAAGTGCAGTGAGTGTAAGTGACCCCCCCAATCCCCAAAAATGTATGTGTAAGTGTGTGTAAGTGTGAATCTAAGTGTGTATTACTGTAATAAGTGTGTGTTGGTGTGTTTGTGTGTGTAATTGTTGCACTAACCTGAAAAAATCGCTGGAGACTGTTGCAGGCGATCAGGAAGAGCCCCTGGAAGACATCTGCCTCGTGGTTCCTGTCTGTGTGCTGTGGGGGCGGAGATCGTCGATCCGGTGCAGGCTGCAGCAGCAGGACACGTAAGTAGCACGTGCCTGCTGCTGTTTTTGGGCCCCTGGGCGATCGCGCCCCAGGGGCCACTCGATCCCCTGCTCTGCTCGTTGCCTAGGGGCAGGGGATCGAGCAGGAACGGAGCGAGCGGCTCTAACAGCCGCTCCTCCGCTTCTGAACCCGGAAGTGCTGCAGAACGTAGAATCTACGTTCTGTGGCATTTCAAGTACCTTTGCCACAGAACGTAGATTCTACGTTCTGTGGCACTTAAAGGGTTAATTAACAGCTTCCACTTGATTAGAACTGCGGTCTAATTTGATCAGTGTAACTTAATAAACGATTTCAATAAGAGAAAGGAAAGAACCCCTCTTCTATCAAGTACTACAAGATACATTTGTTACACTTTTCTTTTAATACATTAATGTGAGCTATAATAGGAACCTATAATTGTGTAATTTATGTAACTCTGTATATTTACTCCATTAGTCTTTCTGGCCATGTATTCTTCCTGGCTGAGTATGCTTGAAGTTTTTGTTTATAGTGGGGTTTTTTTTTTAAGATTGGAATTTTACTTCAGTGCTTTAAATTATATTTAAAAAGTTAAATGTCTGTGTATATATTTCAGCTTTATAATATGTGAACTTTTCTATTCTGTATGTGCAGAAAACCTCTCACTTTTCAGAACCTGGATGAACATTTGGAAAGACATGTGTCTGCTGGGGAGACAACAGAAGAGGATACTGGTGAGTAGAATTGTTTACCAGCCAGTAATTCATAATACACTGATATCAGCTAGGATTGTAGTGCCACCATGCATGTACCTTAAATCATATGGAACGTTGTCTATGAAGATTTTCATTTATCCAGGTCTTCATATACAGTATTTAACAGAATTGAGTCTAAAGCAATTGGGCTTTCAGATGACTGATGAAAATGTTTACTGCTCACCAGATTGTCTTGTTCAGGTTGTCCTTATTGTGTAAATTAGTATTTCCGTGCTTGTCCACAGGTTGCAGTCCCCGTGTCGGAGTGTGTGAAATTCCAAGTGAATATAAATAGTACCGGAGAGCACTCTGTTTCTTTAAAATGTCATGTCTTTATTGCAGAACGTTGTGCACTACATGTTTCTGCCTTCATATGCACCTGATGAAGGCTGATGAGCCGAAACATGTAGTGCACAATTTTCTGCAATAAAGACATAACATTTTAAAGACAGAGTGCTCTCCAGGTACTGATTAGTTGTTGCTGAATGTATTAAAATGATTGGGTAGGCTCTACCTTACAGTTAAGCAGAAGAAGTCGCATGACTGATGAAACATTTTCAAAAATCATCAGAAAGTCCAGTTGCTTTAAACTTAATTCTACTGGTTTCTGCATATGAGATCTTGCTGGTAAATGACTTGCATTGCATCAACTGGGAGGGGAATGATTCAGACAGAACTGACTTCCACTATCTCTGTCTCAGATCAGGCTGCGGAGGGACGCTTGGGACCTTCCACAGTAGTACTAGATCATACCAGTGGCTTTGAAGGATTGTTGCTGGTGGATGATGACCTTTTAGGGGTAAGTATAAAAGTTAATACCAGCTCTCATAGCCTATCCAGAATATGTAGAAAAGTGTGTTCTGTGACTAGTGTTAGTAACATTAACTTATTCTTCCTGCAGGTAATAGGACACAGTAATTTTAGTTCCATCCGGGCTACCACCTGTGTGTACAAAGGTGAGGAACAAATAAGGGGCACACCTATTTATGGTAGACCTTGTGATCCTATAATCCTGAAGCTGTAATTCTGCTTATGATGTCTCACTTTATTCTTCCTTTCATGACTGTTTCCCAATTCCTGTCTCCTACTTCTGCTCATTTCTGTCTTTTATCACCTCCCACCTTCATTTACATTTCTATGAATTTATTCTCGTCACGTTTCTCGTATTCCTATCTTTCTTGGCCTTTTTTTTTTTTTCTTGTCTCTTTCTGATCAGGAAAGTGGCTTTACGAGGTCCTCATCTCCTCGCAGGGTCTGATGCAGATCGGATGGTGTACTCTAAGCTGCAGGTTTAACCAAGAGGTATGGAATATAACAATGTATGGAAAAGTTAATCATGGGTAGCCAGGTCTGGACTGGGAGTCAAAATAGGCCCTGGCATTCCAAGTATAAAGAGGACCAAACAGATCCCAGCAGTTCACTAAATAGTGACTTTCTATGTCACCTGATAGCCCCTCTGGCATTTGCCAGAATCCACCGATTGCCAGTCTGGGCCTGTGAATAGCTACACAGTAATGGGCTATATTGAATATATTATATTTGTGGAGTATTGGCAGTGAACTGTTAAACATCAGAATTTCTTTTGTTGTCAAAGTGTAACTGTTATAAATAGGCATTAAAGGAGAAGGAAAGCTACAGAGGCATTTTATTGCCAATAGATTAGCTGCAATAGTGCAAGCTAGAATGCTATATTTATTCTGTAGAATGTTTTACCATACCTGAGTAAAAAGCTCTAGAAACTCTGTTTGTTTAGGATAGGAGCTGTAGTATTAATGTAGTGTGACATCACTTCCTGCCTGAGTCTCTCCCTTCTCTGGGCTCAGATTACAGTAGAGAAGGGAGGGGAGGGGGAAGAGGAGCAAACTGAGCATGCTCTTGCCCAGGGCAATGAGGTTTAAGCTGAAGGCAGGAAGTCTGATACAGAAGCCCATGAGTACACAATAGAAGGAAAGAAATGCAGTGTTTCTTTTGACAGAGGACTCAGAGCAACATTACTTTGGGGGTTTACTGGTATATTAAGATGGACCTTTCTGATAAGGCTTAATTAGTTTTAACCTTTCCTTCTCCTTTAACATTTCTATGTGGTTCACCCATGAAAACTTGTCCACTCTAACTTAAGTGGTGTAAACATAGAGCTTAGAATCTCACTAAATATACTTTATTTATAAAGGAAGGTGTTGGTGACACTCCTGACTCTTTTGCTTATGATGGGAACAGAGTGCGCAAATGGAATGTGACTACTACAAATTATGGAAAGGTAAGTGTTGTGTCTTAGGGGCAAATTCACTAAGCGCCTAACGCTAGCGTCAATTCACTAGCGTTGGGCATTTTCGTTACTTCGTAAATTCACTAACGAACGCTGGCGTAACTTCGCTAGCGTTACTTCGCACCCTTACGCCTGGCGAATTTGCGCAGCGGACGTAACTACGCAAATTCACTAACACGCGCATTGTACTGAACGCTACCTTTTACGCTAGACTTCCTCCGCCACCTCAGACCAGGCGAAGCGCAATAGCTCAGAGTATATAGGGATTGCTTCAAAAAAAGTTCAAATTTTTTCAAAGTCCCAAAAAACGCTGTCGTTTTTTCTATACTATAGGTGATAGGCTGAAAAAGATTGAAATTTTTTTTGGGGGCTCCCCTCCTTCCCCCCTACATTTCCTAACTCATGGAAACTTAACTATACAGTGGGCACATGTGTAGGGCAAAATAAAAATTTTATTTGCTGTTTTGAAGGTTTCCCAGGCATTTGTAATGCTGCTACATATTCCTCCATTGAAATTTGAATTTGGTGCCATATGCAAATTAACCATCGCTAGCGTAACTTCGCTTCGCTTAGCGAATCAACGCTAGCGCAACTTCGCAACCTTATGCTACCCCTGAGCGCAACTTCGGATTTTAGTGAATTAGCGGAGCGCTGGAGAAACTACGCCTGGCGAAGTTACGCCTGGCGCAACTACGAATCTTAGTGAATTTGCCCCTTAAAGTATGCCACTAATTTTACTAATCGGAGGATCATAGCCTCCTTTTATAGTACTATTGGAGGAATGTCTAGTCCAGTTATTTGTGGGAAATGGTGGCAGGGCTGAGTTAGGGCTCATACTGCACTTGTGCAATTGCTCACTATAATCATTTTTTCCTTTTTTATTTCACAGTCTTGGGCGGCTGGGGACATTGTCAGCTGTCTCATAGACCTGGATGAAGGGACCATTTCTTTCTGCCTGTAAGGACCAACTTCCTGGGCTTTGGCTAGAGAATGCAGGGATCTCGGCATTGTATAAAGGCTTCAGGCCTCCCAAATTTTGCAGGGAAACTTTAGATCAATACCTGGCCAGACATAATACTGATGTGTCTTAAACAGAATAAGTGTAGCAGTAATTTAATATTATAATTAAATGAATAATTATGCAATGGCTTTTTCTCGTCAATCTCCCCTCCATCTGTTGTCAAACACCTTGTTTACTTTAGCCTAGATCTGGCCTTGCCTACAATATTGCCACCAGAATGAGTATTGTTTTTTCCCTCCTCCAGGAATGGTGTATCCTTAGGCACAGCTTTTAGTGACATCTCTCGGGGATCTGGGATGGCCTACTTTCCTGCAATCAGCCTGTCATTTAAGGAATCTGTTGCATTCAACTTTGGATCTCGCCCCCTTCGATATCCTTTGTTTGTTTCTCATCACTATATAATTTTTTATTCATGTACTTTATGCACTTTCTAAAATTCCACCAATTTTATTAATGCGTATATGCATATTTATATATAAGATGGCAGACCACAAAACTGAGTTGCTTGCAGCAGGACCCATGAGCCATTCATCTCTCAAAAACCATTTAAATAGCATTTGTGAAATATAACTGAACACATGGGTTTCTTTTAGCAATGATACTTCCTCTTTAGGAGTTTTTTTGGGTTATCCTTAACTTTCTTGTGTACTTATGCTGTAGAAGGGTACCGCCCCCTGCAGGATCCCCCCACTGCTGACTTGCTGAAATCCCAGAGACTGATGGGTTATATCAAGAATGTCCTTAGAACTGGAATAGATGTTCAGGTAACATACTATTGCACTACATCTACACTTCCACTTATTTGCTAACATATCATTAGCATATGCATTGTTTTTTTTACTTTTTTTAAAGATCTTTTTTTAGTTTAGTTTTGTTGCAAGATATTTGTTGGGTTTCAAAATCTAGGAAATATCAAATCGGCAACTGTCCATTCCTTTGATGATGCAATATGCTTATTCAGGGCCAAGTCAATATAAGGGGGGTTGTTTTTGTGTGTGCGCACCAATGTGTCTCATGCCCCACATTTTCATTGGCTAGGTGTGTGCTAGGAGTAAGGTTGTGCCAGGAATCTGTAGAAAAGTAGATGGGGTGGTAAGGTAAAGCTCATCTTTTCTTGGGCTGGTAACAATGTGCAAAATATAATGTTGAGCATTTCCATCCTGTTCATCTTTAATTCTCTTTTAATATACGAGTTCCACAAACTTGGTAGTCCTTAGAATTGTGACAGATGTTCTTATCTCCAGGAAGGAAAGCTAGTGGATAAGGACCTGAACACATGGCAGCTGCAAGGGGAACCTACAGTTCTGATTACATTGGCTCATATATTCAACCAGTTTGCTCCACTCATGGTGAGTAATTCTTTGCTGCTATTTATTCTTTAACCTTTCTCCTGATTTTGAAGACCAGAAGAAGCATCTCATTATTATTATTATTTTGGGTACCAACTAAATCTGTGCAGTGTCCTCATTATGCAAGATGCCACAAGTCTTGGCCCAGCAGCTGCAAATAAATACATAGAACTGGGTATCTACTTTTACTTTTCTTGTTTAGTTTACAGTATTTGAATTAGTATTTGAATATATATGCAGATATTTATAGATATAGATATATATAGAGATAGATAGATAGATAGATAGATAGATATAGTACAAAAAAAGACCAGCAATTGATATACTTTGTGAAAAGATAGTTCAAGTGTATTGAAAATGCATGAACAGCCAACATGACGTTTCGGTCCTCTCTGGGACCTTTCTCAAGGCAACCATGCCTGTATCACAAATCAATTTAAATACCCCAACCCCCTTGTCAATAGGAAATGACATCATCACATCAAAGTGCTGTAACATAATGAATATAGTGAAATAATATGTAGCATTGTATCAATATCCATACATTCACTCATTGATAAAGAATAACAAATTGTGTCCCATATCCACCTAGATAAGTTACAAACATTATATAAGTTATTGATTTAAAGTGCATCAAATGCATATTTTAATCAAAAATTTTTTTTTTTTTTTTTTTACTTTATTCCATAATGAAGATCTCTTTTCTTATAGTACTGAGCTGTATGGAAATATGTGCTAAAGGCCAATTTAATGCTAACTAAACCAGTGTTCAGCACTAATGCCTTTGTATGTGTGTGTATTGGCCATGAAATTCTAGGACAAAAATCATACCTGAATAACATCAAGTATAATTTGGAGCAAAGTAGCTTTGTAGGCACTTCTGAATCAATGTCACCTTTCAGTTGCGCAATACCATATTGTTTACATACAGCAAATATTGCAGTGCTTCTTGTTTGACTTTTCCTTTATATAGGGAATACTTGCAGTATATTTAGGTATTCCTGTATATTTATTATGTTTTGTATTTAAAGGGGAACTATCACGAACTTGATGATTTAATATAAGCTTCAGCATACTGAAATAAGAAACTTTTCTAAATGCAATCAATTAAAAATTAATTATGTACTGTTTTGGAAATAATCAAGTTTATCTTCACTATATCCCTCTCTCGGCATCTGTTTCTCTTTTCATGCAGGAGTTGGGTGTCAGATGATCATTGACAGTTATATCCAATATATCTTATAGGGGGGCTCCTTTTGCCTAGAAGATGTATTCAAGCTCACTCTATTAAAATCAGCAGACATCATGGCGCAAATTCACTAAGCGCCGAAGCGCCGATCGCTAGCGTTAATTCGCTAGCGTTAATTTGCTAGCGTTTGGCATTCATCGTTACTGCGCAAATTCACTAACGAACGCTGGTGTAGTTTCGCTAGTGTTACTTCGCACCCTTACGCCTGGCGAAGTTTTGCTAGCGATGTAACTACGCAAATTCACTAACGCACGCAGTGTACTGAAAGCTACCTTTTACGCTAGACTTCCTTCGCCACCTCAGACCAGGCGAAGCGCAATAGAGTAGATAGGGATTGCTTCAAAAAAAAAAAAAAAAATTTTCTAAGTCCCAAAAAACGCTGGCGTGTTTTCTACATTATGGGTGATAGGCTGAAAAAGATCGAAATTTTTTTTGCGGCTCCCCTCCTTCCCCCCCTACATTTCCTGACTCATGGCAACTTACCTAGACAGTGGGCACATGTGTAGGGCAAAATAAAAATTTTATTTGATGTTTTGAAGGTTTTCTAGCCATTTGTAGTGCTGATACGTATTCCTCCATTGAAATTTGCATTTGGCGCCGTATGCAAATTAGCCTTCGCTAGCGTAACTTTGCTTTACTTAGCGAATCAACGCTAGCACAACTTCACAATCTTACGCTACCCCTGTGCGCAACTTCGGATTTTAGTGAATTTGCGGAGCGCTGGCGAAACTACGCCTGGCGAAGTGCGGCGAAGCTCGGCGAAGTTGCGCCTGGCGAAACTACGAATGTTAGTGAATTTGCCCCCATGTCTCTATATGCAGAATTTGTGCAAAAGGCAGTTACTTTGTTAGATTTTGTTTGTACTGGAATCAGTTACTTTAATATGCTCTAATACATCTGCTAGGAAACGAAGCCCCCCCCATAAGATATATTGGATTTAATGACTGACACCAAACTGCTGCATGAAGAGAGAATAAGCGAAACAGATGCTGAGAGAGGGATATTGAACATAAACTTGATTATTTCAGAAATGATGCAGAATATTTAATTGATCGTATTTCGAAAATGTCTTATTTCAGTATGATGAAGCTTATGTTAAATTTTCATTCTGGCGATAGTTCCCCTTTAAGGAAGGTCGATGTGTCTTTTAAAGTAATCCTTTTAAAGCAATCTAGTAATGGCATCAACTGAACTATTATTTGTTTTTCTGGTTTGTAGTGCAAGGTGTTTCTTGTGGAGGATGTGCTAATGAACTTCCTTTTGGGGATCCTTGAAGAAGGTGGAGCAGTGGACGAACATCCCCTCATCCAGCACCTCCTAGACCTTATGTGGTTGCTTATGGAGGTAACTAGCATTTCCTATGGAAAAGAGAGAGGCCTGCTTGTTGTCCGCACTAACACATTCCCTCCTAACAGGACTATGAAATTCACGAGTGCCTCAAACAGTTAATGATGTCACTTCTTCGAGCTTATCGATTCTCTCCTATAGTGCCTGATCTGGGATTGCAGGTGGGGACTTTGTTCTATCTTTGTATTTGGTGTGTCCTCTTTATGTATACTAACAAGTGGAATCACATATTGATTATTTGTTGTTTCTTCTGTGCAGATTCACTACTTGCGTCTCACCATCGCCATACTGAGACATGAAAAGTCTCGCAAGTATTTGCTAAGTAATGTTCTGTATCCTTTTTTAGTGGGAGATTTTTTTTTTGTGTGTGAGGCTTGTTGTACCTCTATTTTATACAGAAATGTATCTCGGGTGTTTACTGTTACCTGTGCACTTCCAGGTGAGATGGAGACAGAAACAGAAGCATTTTGTCTTTGTTGGCTTTATGGTCTGTAGAAGGCTCTGCACATTGTAAAGGGAAGAATTTCCATTCTGATGTGTTCAGTATACCTCACATGTTATTGCATGACTTGCTCATGCTTGTACTGACTCAGAAGCCAAAAGTAACTTGTATACAGATCTTCCTGAAATGTGAGAGAAAAGACCTTTATTTACATAGCTGGCCTGATGAGTTGACGGCAGCTTTTGGAGTGCAATGGGTACTTCTTTTCAACCTCATAAAAAACCAAACGACTGAGCCAGTAGCAATGGGGTTTGCATTAGTTACTTGCATCATTACTCACAGAAACAAAGTCCTATACAACATCTGCCTGTAACCGTTTAAGTGAAAGCAGAATGTCCCATTTCATTTGCCCTCAATGCCAGCCATTTTTTACTCTCTAACTTTAGAGGCATTTCCTGGGGGTATTTTGTTTACCTATGAAAATTATATATGAGCTTTCTAAATCTGTGGGAGTTTATGAGCAAGATTTAGAAATCTAAATACCAATACCAAGAAAAAATTCAAAAATACTATTTTTCATGATATATGGGTTTATACACAAAAAATGTAACTGATTTGGAAAGCCTCATTCCAGATATGTATAGTTTTATGTTGATTTCTGACTTTTATAGATCAAAATATTATAAAGCAATAAATTACCGAATTTTCAAAGCACTACAGCAGAATATGGAATACTTTACATTCCAATGCCCAAAATCCTGGAACCAATAGGTTTACCCCTGGAAACCATATATTCATTTATACCAGATATACACATTCTGCTTAATCCAAAGTTGGTCATCAAAGCTATTCTGAACTTAGCTGTTTTTATGAAAATTCATAAAATCCTCTCAAATTGTTCACTTTGCAAGTTTTTTGCAAGTTCGTATCTCCCACAAAGCATAAGATACCAAGAAAAAACATCCTAATATGAATGTCAGAGGTCCACTAAACAGTTTGATGCCCATTGTGCATAGAATTACCAAAGCTTAGAGCACCCCAAAATGAATTAGTGCATACAAATTTCCCTGGAGGTCACTTCAGCTGCTGAAAAATGAACACATTTACTGCATTTTGGTGGTAAAACCACAAAAACCTACCGTATATACTCGAGATTAAGCCGAGTTTTTCAGCATCCAAAATGTGTTGAAAAAGTCTACCTCGGCTTATACTCGAGTCAACGGGCAGTAGCTGAGATTGCAGTCACTTTTAATCATTCCTATACCAACAGTTCGCTTGGAGAGAGACTGCAATATCACACAGCGCCCTCTGTTGGTTATATGAAAGTATAACAGTGCGCCCTCTGTTGGTAAATTGACCCCAAATCCATATATTTTTGGAAAGTACACATTCAGACGAATCCAAAATGCGGGTAATGCTGTTTTGATAAAGTACCTGAAAATTGCCTCAAAGCTTCAATTTTCTAGCAACGTATCTCCCTCATAGCATTAGGTACCAAGAAAAACATCCTAATTATGAATGCCAGGGGTCTACTGAACAGTTTAATGCCCATTGTGCATAGGATTACTAAACTATCTGGTACTTAGAGACCCCAAAATGAAGTTAGTGCGTACACATTTAATAGCATACTGTATATTTCTACTACCAAAATAAATACTGCCTGATTTATGTGGCGTAAATTAGTAAGTCAACCCCAGAAAACCATATAAACTGAAAACACACATTCTGACGAATCCAAATGGGTAAATACAACTTTCTACAGCAAACTACCAAACTGCAAGGCCATCGTAAGCTTAGTTCTTTTTATGAAATTTCTGAAAATCGTCACAAAGCTTGCAATTTGCCAAATTATATACTAGGGAGGCACTGAATCCAGGATTCGGTTTGGGATTTCGGCCAGGATTCGGCCTTTTTCAGCATGATTCGTATTCAGCCGAATCCTTCTGCCTGGCTGAACCGAATCCGAATTAGGGGTGGTGAGGGAAATCTCATGACTTTGTCATAAAGGAAGTAAAAAATTCTTTCCCCTTCCCAACCCTAATTTGCATATGCAAATTCGGATTCGGTATTCAGCCGAATCTTTTGCAAAGGATTCGGGGGTTTGGCCGAATCCAAAATAGTGGATTCGGTGCATCCATATTATATACCCCAGATTTCATAGGATACCAACATAAAACATCCTAAATAAGCAAACCAGGGGGTCTACTGAACACTTTGATGCCCGATATGCTTAGATTTACCAAACTATAGGGTGTACAGAGACCCCCAAATGGATATATAGCAGACCAAATTTCCATGGGCAAAAACAATTAACAAAGAACTAGATGAAATGCAATAAAACCACTAAAATCCAATAAAAACACAAAAATCAACACTTTTTTTTTCCTCGCCTAGTATAATCCACAATTAGAATCACAGTCTGATTATTTTGGGTTGGCTAAATAGTTTTTACGGACACAAACAAGCAAACACCTACACACAGCTAACAAATGGCTAAAAATGCAATATAATGGCGTCAAATGTACCAAAATCCCCCAAATCGTCATATAATCATCAAAGTAACATACAAAAGGTATTGTGTGGTTCGCGAATAAGCTATTTGCAATGACAATAAAAAAAATTCAGGCAAAAAAAGTTGTGCATTAGTGTAAAATGTGCACTTACTTGTTGAAACAGGCAGGCTGGAGATACAGGAGAACCACTGCAGCACGAGGAACTGCTCCATCAGGAAGGGGGTCCACTGGGAGGGGCGATCCTGGAGGAAGAGGAGGAACTGCTCTCTAGGGGCCCCTGAGTGATTGTGCTCATTCCTCACTCTGCTCATTCCTCATTTCTGCACATTATCTAGGCCAGAGATCCCCAACCAGTAGCTCGCGAGCAATATGTTGCTCACCAACCCCTTGGATGTTGCTCCCAGTGGCCTCAAAGCAGCTGCTTGTTTTTAAATTCCTGGCTTGGAATTGCATAAAAACCAAGAATACTGCCAAACAGAGTCTCCTGTAGACTTCCAGTCCAAATAAGGACTACCAAATAGCCAATCACAGCCCTTATTTGGCTCACCACGAAGTTTGCATGCCTGTGTTGCTCTCCAACTCTTTTTTTTATTTTTGAATGTGGCTCACGGGTAACAAAGGTTGGGGACCCCTGATCTAGGCGCTGGGGAACGAGCAGGGAGCAGAGGCACAGCTTTACAAGCTGATTCTCCGATCCCAAACCAGGAAGTGCTGCAGAACCTAGAATCTACGTTCTGTAGCACAAAGAGCATTTTATCCACAGAACGTAGATTCTATGCTTTGTGGCACTTAAAGGGTTAATACACCTGCACCATCAAAACCTGTATAAATTGCTTTGTTTTGATGTGTTGATTTAAAAAAAAAATCCCATAAATGCTGCAGATAATTGTAATTCAGAAATTTTCCAATCAAACAAGAGCAACAAACGGTTTGTATGTGAATGCATTTCTGATCTATCTATGGAATGGATATAGCCAATGTATTTGTTCTGTTAGAACTTGCATTCATGTTATGCTACTTGTACTTTGTTTTTTTCCTTAACATCAATTTGCAAGATTTGATGTCCTTCGTTCTGTAGTGTTCTTCTTCATTAAGTGCCCCCTGAGAGTGGAGGAGGCTGGGCTGCAAGAGCTCATCCCAACCACTTGGTGGCCCAACCGCTTCAACAAAGAGGTGATAAAGATTTACATTTCATATACAGTAAATACATTCCAAATCCTTTAGTGTCTTGGCACTGTGAGCTGTCAATTTCAGACTAGTCTAGCTCTTGTTTAATCATGTTTAAACTCATGTATGCTTCTTTTGCAGTTGATGTTCATTTTCTATTTTGACTTGTTTTCTGATATATTTGTGTTTTATGTATTTTAGACAGCTAACGCCACTAAAAATATTAAATATGTCTGTTTCAAGTGCTCAGATAAGTTAACATCAGTTCATTTGGGGGGGGGGGGGGTTAGATTTCCTTTGCTTAAAGGGGTTGTTCTCCTTCCAAACATTTTTTTGTTTTCTTTTTTTTCCCAGTTAAGTTGTTTTTAGATTTGACAGCAGAAATAGACTTTTTCAATTGCTTTCATATTTTCTAATTTTCTGGTGTTTCAGTCTGGCCGCTCTGTGATTGAGGCGCAGATTCTGAACTGTTACAGTTTGCTACATTTAGTTGCTACATTTCTGAGCAGTATCTTTTGAGTATTGGCAACTATTTTATCAATTTCCTTGTGAGGCAACTTCGGAAAACCAAAGAGATACACATGCCATCTTGCCAGTGATTTGAATTCTTGTCAGCAAGAAGGCGATTTGGGATATTAGTCGCCTGCAGTAGAGAAGCTGCCTTTAATGAAACTCAGGGATTCTGCTCAGCAGGGACCAAGATGAGAAATGTATCAACTAAATGTATCCATTTATAACAGTTTACAGGGTCCACGACCCCGCCGGAACTCTTTTAGAAAGTGGAAAATGACACTTTATACTTCAATACCACACACTTGTTTCTTGTAATTCACAATTAATAAAATCAAATAGTATAGAGGTAAATTACTAATGACAATTTATTGCACAAAGAAAAAGATAGTAACCCCAAACTATCTGAATAATCGGTTTCGATCTAAATTCTCAAAACTACCACTTTAGTCCTGTGCAGACTGTGAAAAGTGCTATGTGCTGATTAGTATCTCTTACTAATTCATTAATCGTATGTAATCAATTGATTCGATTAATAAATTCATTCCAATATAAAGTGTCAGTGCTTATAAAACGAATAAATAACAATTGCTTTGTATTATAAATCCATTTAAAAAGTATCACTTAAGCAGTTAAATCAAATAATTAAAGTGCTAGTGCATGTACAATCATTGTTGCATGCACTAGCACTTTAATTAATTGATTTAATTAATTGAATCAATTGATTACATACGATTAATCAATTCGCATGAGATACTAATCCACACATAGCACTTTTCACAGTCTGCACAGGCCTATAGTGGTAGTTTGAGAATTTAGATTGAAACCGATTATTCAGATAGTTTGGGGTTACTATCTTTTTCTTTGTGTAATACTTTATACTTCAATATTCTAGAAAGGGTTGCAAATAGAAAATAGAAAGTAGTTGGAAAAAGTCTTTCTGAAACCAACTGAACTGAATAAAGTGTTGGATGGTGAACAACCATTTTTATATAATTTCTCTGTAATGTATTTGTAGTATCCATTGAGACCTACCTCAGCATCAGTAACATAACTTTCTGCCTGAGAGCTTTAGAGTGAGGACAGATTGGCCTTTTATGAAAGGCGATCTTAAAATAGTCTGTAATTTGTGCCTTTATAGAGATGTAGGTTTCTGAATTAACTCTAATACTCTAAAGGGGTTGTCCACCTTTGAGTTAACTTTTAGTATAATATAGAGAGTGATATTCTGAGACAAGTTACAATTGGTTTTCTTTTTTTAATACTGTTTTTTTTTTTTTTTTTTTTTAGTTATTACGCTTTTTATTCAGCAGCTCTCCAGTTTGCAATTTCAGCTATCTGGTTGTTAGGGTTCAAATTACCATAGCAACCATGCACTAATTTGAATGAGACTGGAATATGAATAAGAGAGGGTCTGTATTAAAAGACGAGTAATAAAAAGTAGCAATAATAAATTGTAGCAACCCCCATTTGAAACCTGGGTAAGAGTCAAAAGAAGAACGCAAATAATTAAAAAAACTAGAAGACCAATTGAAATGTTGCTTAGAACTGGCCATTCTATAGCATACTAAAATATAACTTTAAGGTGAACCACCCCTTATCCATCAGTGCTTCAGTTTGGGTAAAACAACGTCGGTTCTTCTCTTGCATGTGTTTTCTGGCATTGATGATTTGTCTTCTACGTAGAATATATTTTTTTTCAGAACTTTTATCTGAACTCTTTAAAATACTAGCAGCAAGAAGCAGTTGGGAAAAGAGGACCTCTTTGTGCAACACACATTTTATTATATTATATTTATCTAGTCACAGAAATAAGTACAGGGTTTTTCATGTGCACCAGAGATGTGCAACCTGAATAAAATATCAATACAATGTAGACTGCAAATATGCTCTAAGGGAGTTGAGGGACTTGTAGTACAACACCAGCTATAGCGCTTTACGTATTTGACCCTTTATTAAGTTGAATAAAGTATATAATCAGAATTGAGTTTAGGACACTTAGGAAGATGTGCTTCCTCCATGAACTAAATGATCTTATGTTAAGTAATTTGAGTCAAATTTCCCAAGTATTTCATATTTTTACTTGTAGGGGAAAGAAATCCGAGATACATCAGAGGAAAGTGGAGAAGAACGACTTAGGAGGAGAGCATATGAACGAGGTTGCATGAGGTTGAAAAAACGAATTGAGGGTGAGTCCTGTATCAGCCTTAATAATTATGTCCTACAAGGTGATATTGTGGCTGCGATTAATTACAGTTACTTACAGCTAAGCATTGGTGCTCCATCAAATAAGAGCTAGTTCTAGTGTTTTTTAGGTGTAGTTTGGAGATGGGGGCAGGCTAGCCAGTTACTCTCTGGCAATCAATACTGACGTCTAGCCTGGCTTATAGAATTACTCACAAAGTTACATTAATTGCCCACCACCTTAGGATTAGGCTGAATCCAAGCCCTAATTTGCATATGTAAATTAGGGAAAAAGGGGGAAAGAGAACCGAGCATGCAATGCATGGTAAAGACATTTTTGAATTCCTTGTTTTTGTGACGAAAAGTTGTGCAATTTTTTGGATTCGGTTCAGTCAGGCCATTGGCCATCTGAATCCTGCTGAAAAGGCCGAATCCCAACCAAATCCTGGATTTTGTGCATCCCTTCTTTAAAGTAACACATCAATGTTCCTAAAATAATTTATTCAGGCTTATATGTTATAGTGAGTAACCTAATTTTTTTTTTTTTTTTTTTTTTTTTTCAATTTTTATTTGCTTGCTGAAATTCCTGCAGCATGACCTTACACTGTCATGAGGAAAAGAAGTACCACACTTCCTGCTAAATTAAAGTGTTTGATTTAATAATCTTTCTCCTTTCATCTTTACTTAGTGGTGGAAGAACTGCAGGTGCAGATTTTGAGGCTGTTGCTGAACAACAAAGACAAGGGAGGGGTAAGAAAGCCCAGGAGACCTTGCACTATAGCATATACATATAGCTTTTTTGCAGTGGGTGTTTCCCCTCAGAATGGAATATGAATATACGTAATTAATATACATTTCTAAATTATATCTGCCCACGTCTGCCCACGTCTGTAAAGAGCAGTAATCAATAGGCAATTTAGTAGCCTATAACTGTTAGCAGGGTGGTTCACTTTGAAGTTATTTTTTAGTATGTTATAGAAAGGCCAATTCTAAGCAACTTTTCAATTCGATTTTTTCGTTTGACTCTTTCCAGCTTTCAAATGGGGGAAACTGACCCCATCTAAAAACAAATGCTCTGTAAGACTGCAAAATGTATGGTTATTGCTACGTTTTATTGTTCATCTTTCTACTCCGGCCATCTCCTATTCATTTTCCAGTATCTTAGTCAAATCAGTGCATGGTTGCTAGGTTAAATTGGGCCCTAGCAACCAGACTGCTGAAAATACAAAGTGGAGAACTGCTGAATAAATAAATAGCTACTTAACTCAAAAAACTATCTCTGAATATCACTCTCTATATCATACTAAAAGTTATCAACCACTTTAAAGCATTGTAATCTATCTCCATATTTCATATTTATTTTCATTCCTACTGGCAGGGTGAAGCTTCCAGGTATATTTTTCTGAACAAATTCAGAAAGTTCTTACAAGAAAATGCCAGCAACAGAGGGGTATGTGTTTGTAGAAATACTTAAGAGATGACCACTGTTTTTACTACTTAATTTAAAATGGTTTCCCCAAGGTTTTCATGTTTTTTCAGCAGAAGCGTGTGCATAATGTAACATGTAGTTTGTTATGGAAAGTGGGTATGCCTGTAGCCGCCTGGTTGCCACACCACACAGTGATACTAGTCATGTACCTGCTAACCATGGCTGTCTGTCTTTTTCTTAAAACATGCACCAGCCCAGGGTACTATAGTCTATCTACTATATTCAGGGCTGCAACACCATTGTGCAACACATGCATGCACCCTCCTAGAACGGACACGGGGACACCTGGGAGGTCCAAATACATGTAGACCTTAAAGAAACAGTAACACCAAAAAAGTTTTAAAGTAATGAAAATATCATGCAGTGTTGCCCTGCACTGGCAAACTGATGTGTTTACTCCAGAAACACTACTGTAGTTCATATAAACAAGCTGCTGTGGAGCAATGGTGGAAATTGAAAAAATGCTATTTGGCACAGGTTAAATAGTGGATAACGGATAACACCATTTTCTCTGTCGTCTTAGGGGGACACAGGGACCGATGGGGTTAAGCTCCATCCTCCAGGAGGCAGGACACTTGAAGTAATTAAGGGGCGTGGCCAACGGGCTTTACCCCTCACACTGTACATTCCTATTCAGTTTTTTAAGTGTCCTGCTACCGGGAGGCTGGATCTGCGTTTGACGCTACGTTCAGCTCTGTCTGATACCCGGGGTGAGGCCGAAAAAGCAGGGTTACCTGTTTTTTGTATCGGCAGCCCCCTACGTGGTGCTACACACCGGGGTCATTATCTAGCATAAAGCTATACAGACCACCTAGACGTTGCCTGTACTGCAGAAACCAGTGCAGAGGGTCTAGCCGGTGTGGGGGGAAAGGTAAGTGGCATTTTACCTGTTAACAGGAACGTTGCCTAACCTTGGTTTCCCCCCCATTGCCCCCCCACTCCCCCCCCTGACCTCCACCGACGCTGCCCTTCTGGGGTGCTGGCCACAGTATCCGCTCTATAGCCTGTGTGTGTTGGGCGCATGGTCCGTTCTCCGTGTGAGGGGATGGAAGCGCCGGTTGTGCAGTTACTTGCGCTGAGCCGGGAGCGCCTGAGAGTGGAACGCATATGCGTTCCACCTTCTGATGCTCCGGCGGCCATCTTTTTTCGGCGCGAAATAAAGCGCTGGTGCGCATGCGCGCACGTATTGGAACGCATACATGCGTTCCAGGCGGCCATTTTATAGCATACAGCGCACCGATAAGCACGCTACTGACAGGCTCTCCAAGAGAAACACTCTCTGTGATCTTCTGGCGATACCCCACACACTATACCTTCTTATATAACATGGCAGAAGGTAGGCCAGTGGGAATATTCACGAGGTCGGGGGGGAAGGTCCCTACTTCAGCACGGGTGAGATACCTGGCTTGTACAAATTGTCAGAATAAGTTCTCAGGGGGCCAGGGGGAGTCGCTGTGCAGGTCTTGCACGCAGGGGCAGGGTGCAGCCAGCGCCTCAGGGAGTATTCCACCGGCACAAGTGGAAAATTCTCCTAGAAGTGACACAGAGGAACCAAATCCTAGAGTTCCAGTTGAACCTCCGCCCCCTCTATGGGCTGTTCATTTGTCCCAATCCCTAGCATCTCTACAGGGGTTACCTGCCATTGCAGACAACCTAGGAAAGGCTCTAGTCAGACTTAGTCACAAATCCAGTGCTAAACGCAAACAGTCAGATGACACAAAGGATGATGATGTCAATCCTACTAGATCTGATGAGTCATCTCCTGAGCGACAATTATTCCATTCTGAAGGTGAAATTGATTCTTCTGGGTCTTCTTCTATGGATGAGGAAGACTATCAGGATGAGGGCAGAGACCGTGAAAATTTACACGATGTAGACAATATTATCAAGGGCGTGCTTGAGGTACTGAATATTTCTCAAAAGCCCAAACAGACTGATAACGCACCTACGCTATTTAAAAGACAGCATAAATCAACAGTATGCTTTCCAGAAAATGAGCAATTACAGAGTCTGATCCAGGATGAGTGGAATTCCCCCGAACATAAATTTCAAGCTACCAAAAAATTCTCAAAGTCATATCCATTCCCAAAGGAATTGGTGGAAAAATGGTCTAACCCACCGGCAGTAGATGCTCCAGTGTCTAGACTTTCAAAATCCACCACTCTTCCAGTCACTGACTCGGCAGCATTCAAAGACCCTTCGGACAGAAGGCTCGAAGGTTTTCTAAGGGCGATTTACACCTCTGCAGGGTCGACGTTGCGTCCCTGTTTGGCATCAGCATGGGTGTCCAGAGCTATTCAAGCATGGTCTGAGGGCCTAATTAAGGACATTCAGAATGGAACGTCCAGACAAGAATTGTTAACCTCTGCTCAAGCCATAGCTGAGGCCTCTAGTTATCTCTGTGATACCACTTTGGATACATCTCAAATTACGGCGCGCACTTCAGCTTTATCCATTGCAGCACGCAGAACACTGTGGCTCAAAAATTGGTCTGCGGACCTTAGTTCCAAGAAGTCACTAACTTCACTGCCCTTTAAAGGTCAACGTCTTTTTGGAGAAGAGCTGGAAAAGATCATCTCGCAAGCAACAGGGGGCAAGAGCACTTTCCTACCACAAGCCAAAAGCAGAGCGGCCTCTTCACATAGAAAGGGGAAATTTTTTCGTGGCCACAGCGGCAGATATACAAGACGTAACAGTTCCCCTCAAAGATCTCACTTTCGACCTAAATCCAACGATAAAGGTCGGCCAACCTGGAAGAACAATAGACCTCACAACAAGCCCTCAGGAGAAAAGCCCACGTCAGTCTGACGGGGCACTCCCTCCGGAATCGTTGGACTGGATAGGGGGCAAGTTACTTCGATTCCGGGAGGAATGGACCCGGCATTCTACGGATGCTTGGGTCAAAGAAATTGTGACGGAAGGCTATCATCTAGACTTCACAACTGTTCCACCCAGGAGGTTCCTCATGTCCAGAGTACCTCACAACCCCCAGAAGGCAAAAGCCTTTCTACAGTGTATAGACAAGATGGAGAGATCCGGAGTTGTAGTTCCAGTACCCTACACGGAGAGATTCTCAGGGTTTTACTCCAACCTGTTTACAGTACCAAAGAAGGATGGGGGACTACGACCAGTACTCGATCTCAAGGGTCTCAACAAATTCATTCGGTCGATACGCTTCAAGATGGAAACGTTGAGGTCTGTAATTCGGGGGATGGAACAGGGTCAACTGATGATGTCCTTAGATATCAAAGATGCCTACCTACATGTACCGATTTGGCCTCCTCATCAATCTTATCTCCGATTCGCATTCAAAAACAAGCACTATCAGTTTGTGGCACTTCCGTTCCCCAGAGTGTTCACGAAGTTAATGGCTGTAACAGTGGCCACGTTGAGGCTACAAGGGATTTCAGTGACCCCCTACTTGGACGATCTTCTCCTGAAGGCCAGATCAGAGATGAGGGCCAAGGAGGATTTACAGAAGGCGGTACAGTTGTTACAGGACTTCGGATGGACCATCAACTGGTCGAAGTCCAATCCCCACCCCAGCCACAACATGTTGTTTCTGGGCCTGGAATTCAACACGATTTCGCAGACTGTAAGTCTACCCACAGAAAAACAGATCAGGATCAGGGATCAGGTGCGGTCACTCTTATCCAGCCAATGGATAACGGTGCACAGGGCAATGCAGGTTTTAGGGACGATGGTGTCGGCCATCGAGGCGGTACCTTTCGCACAAATACACCTTCGACCGCTTCAAGCAAGCATTCTTACTTCATGGAAAGGGGGTCCGCTATCTCGACTCCTTTCATTATCACAACCGACAAAGAAAGCATTGCGGTGGTGGCTGAGTCCGAAGAACCTAGCAGTAGGTCAATCCTGGGCAACTCCGAACTGGGTTGTGATATCAACGGATGCCAGTCTTCAGGGATGGGGTGCGACTTGCTACAATCAGTCAGCACAAGGTCTATGGTCTCCCGAGGAATCCAGACTATCGATAAATATCCTAGAACTAAGAGCAGTAAAGCTAGCCCTAGCTCAATGGACGAAACAGCTCGCAGAAAAACCAATACGCATTCAAAGCGACAATAATACATAAACCGTCAGGGAGGCACGAGAAGTCGGGCAGCACTGACGGAAGCAAGACAAATCCTACACTGGGCAGAGATCAATTCAGTGCAGCTATCTGCAATACACATTCCGGGAATATCCAATACAAAGGCAGACTTCCTCAGTCGAAATCATCTGGATCCAGGGGAATGGGAACTACACCCAGAAGCGTTCGAACAGCTCACGAATCAATGGGGCATTCCCAGCATAGACCTAATGGCTTCCAGAAGCAACCGAAAAGTAACAAGGTTTTTCGCCCACTACAGGGATCCGTTGGCACTGGGGGTGGATGCCATGACCCAGCACTGGAATTTCAATCTAGCATATGTATTCCCTCCACTTCCTATGTTACCGAGAGTGCTCAAAAAGATCAAACAATCTCAATTGACAGTAATTGTGGTAGCATCATATTGGCCTCAGAGAACGTGGTTCACCGATCTACGGGAAATGTCAATCGCTCAGCCAGTTCGGCTGGAGTCCAGACCAGATCTTCTGCAGCAGGGGCCCATAACACACCACAACCCCGGACTGTTCTCTTTGACGGGATGGCTGTTGAGATTTCCATCTGGAAGAGCCAAGGATTAGCTGAAGAGGTCATACCTACCATGTTGAAGGCTAGAAAAGCATCTTCGTCCAGGTCTTACCACAGAGTGTGGCACTCGTACTACAATTGGTGTAAGGAGTCAGACTTTCCTTTCCTTGAACTACAGTTACCACGAATACTTTCCTTTCTGCAACAAGGATTAAAAATGGGCCTCAAGCTTAGCTCTTTAAAGGTTCAAGTGTCGGCTCTGTCAATCCTCTTTCAATCTCGCCTAGCGAATGAAGACATTATACGTACGTTTTTGCAAGGAGTGGCACACATCATGCCACCATTCCGCCCACCCGTGGCAGGCTGGGACCTCAATCTAGTGCTGGAAGCGTTACTCGATCCACCGTTTGAACCATTAAGTTCAGTATCTGATACATGGATTACTTATAAGGTGGTATTTCTGGTGGCAATTTCATCTACTAGAAGAGTATCGGAACTTAGCGCCCTTTCGTGTGAACCTCCATACTTGATATTCCATAAAGATAAAGCTGTTCTCAGAACGGTGCCGACGTTCTTGCCCAAGGTTGTTTCTGCCTTTCATGTGAACCAAGAAATTGTAGTTCCTTCTCTCTGTCCAGATCCGAAGAATGATAAGGAACGCCGACTACACAAGTTAGATGTTGTCAGAGCATTGCGATGGTATATTGATCGTTCCAAATCCTTTCGGAAATCTACAGCTCTGTTCGTTCTTCCATCTGGTCCCCGCAGGGGTCAGCCAGCTTCAAAATCAGTCTTGACTAGATGGATCAGAGAGTCGATTAAACAAGCTTATTCTGCAAAAGGAAGACCTCCTCCAGAAGGACTCAGGGCTCACTCTACTAGAGCGGTGGGTGCTTCCTGGGCATGGCGTAACTCAGCTTCCTTAGAGCAGATCTGTAAGGCGGCTACCTGGTCCTCTACTCATACATTTGCCAAATTTTACAAAGTCGACACATATTCTTCCGCTGAAGCTTCTCTTGGACGGAAGGTGTTGCAATCCGTAATCAAATAACTTCATATATGTATATACAGCTCGCTCCCACCCTGCTGTTGTTGGGACTGCTTTGTTAAGTCCCCATCGGTCCCTGTGTCCCCCTAAGACGACAGAGAAAACAGGATTTTTTGTTACTCACCGTTAAATCTGTTTCTCTGTAGTCGAAAGGGGGACACAGGGCTTCCCACCTCGGCGAGCTGGTGACCGCTTGGTCACGTTTGAATAGTTCCTTGGTTTACTTTCTGTTACTAGTTTTAATAATTACGTTAGCAGCTTTGGAACAAACTGAATAGGAATGTACAGTGTGAGGGGTAAAGCCCGTTGGCCATGCCCCTTAATTACTTCAAGTGTCCTGCCTCCTGGAGGATGGAGCTTAACCCCATCGGTCCCTGTGTCCCCCTTTCGACTACAGAGAAACAGATTTAACGGTGAGTAACAAAAAATCCTGTTATCTCCACTACAGAGCTTATCTGCTGTGTAACCTGAGCCTTTTCTCCTTTGAATGGCTGTGCCCCCATTGCTACCATTGCTACACAGCAGCTTATTTGTATAAACAGTATTGTTTCTGAAGCAAACATAGCAGTTTTAATAGTGCTGGACAGCACTGCATTATATTTGTATTACTATTAAATTTTTTGACTGTTCCTTTACAACTTGGCACCCTCCCAGTGATTATATCTTTCCTTCTCCTTCTCTTTTTACGTAAGGTTGTTACATGATAACACCGATTTTTCATAATTCCTTTTCTACACTTTTACTATAGATTAAGCTCCCTAACTTTCGAAAGAGCTTAGAAGAACTTCCAAGTGCAGTAGCGTAGTATATTTAAATATACCTTAAAGAGCAGAATTAACTGAGCCTGCTTTGTGTTGTTTAAGAGCAACACTCGTACAACAGCACTGTTAACTGGTGACCCCACAGGTGGGTATATTTTTGGATTGTTTCTTTACTCCCTCCAGCTTTTGTTTAAGCCTGCACTATGAATACAGAATGCTTGCATTGCACAGTTACATGATAGCAAGCTAGGGATCCATGCATAGACTTGGCAAAGTGCAGGTGTTAGAAACTGCTCTCAAACTCAACCAACTTTGAGTGAAGTCCACTGTCCATTGTAGTGTCACATGCAAATTTCCATGGTTGAGACATACTACATGAGGGAGAGGTCAACAAACCTGAATAATTGAATTACTGTTTTCATAAGATTAACGGGTCTTTTTTTTTTCCCCCCAGAACCCCACAGTACTTTGTCCTCCTGAGTACATGGTATGTTTTCTGCATCGCTTGATCTGTGCTGTGAGGTCCTGTTGGGATGAAAACAAGATAAGAAACCCACTAGCCAGCTGCAGTGACGGTAAGAAAGGGTTAGTGGTAAGTTGTGCCTCTATTTAAAATTTGTGGTTACAATTTAAAGCCTTTAGCCTCCAAAGGTATAAAAAAAGTAATGGAAATCAAAGGGTGGCTCACCAAACTGTTTTAGCATGATGTAGATATTTGCAGTTGTTTTTCATTATTTATGTTTGTGGATTTTGAGTTGTTTAATTTAACTTTTCCAGCACCTATTTGTTTGCTTGTGTCCAATTTACTCTAGAAATCAGACAGTGGTTTCAAATACAGACTGGAAGATAAATAAAGTATAGCTTCCCATTTTGTTGGATATCAGGGGGGTCACAACAGCATTTTGTTTAAAATTTCATTTTGAAAAATTCCTAAGAATAGACTATTTTACAACTAAAAGTCTGCTTAACGGTGAAACTGTGCCTTTTAAGGAAAAGTCTTACACATCACTTTTCCTTAAACAGCTTTTGACACATTAATAGACATTGCTAGATCCAATCTATTGATATATATCATGGGTCTCAGCTGAATGGGCAATTACATTTTCTTTAGTAAAGGTCCCCATAGACGAGACGATTCTTCTTGCCGAACAACCGATTTTAGGGAAGCCCGACCAATCCTTTGAAATTATCGCGTGGTTAGTGGGATTCGAACGATCGTACATCTTGAGATTTTTCGGCCGACATCTGTCAAGAAATTGATCGGACAGGCCAAAAAATCTTTGTCGGTCCCAGTGCAATCTATCTATGTTTGCAGGGCCAAGCAGGCAGCTCCCCTTTGTTTTCCTGGCAAATTGGTCTTTTTAGTTGATGGTAAATTCATACAATCGTTCTGAGAAGATTGTGGTCTCACGATCAGGATCTGATCTTTTAAAAATCTCAACATCTATGGCCAGCTTAACTGTAATGTGCCAAGAAACAATAGGTTAAGAGGCCTGATTTGACCAATAAAAAATGTGAAAGTGAAATCCAGGATTTTCTGTTGCAGGACTATGCCTAATTTTCCAAATATTAACACCCTCCATAAAACTCCATTGATGATCAGTTATGTAAACTACAAAACAAGGTATCTGTTTAAATATTCCATGTTATTTTCAGCCAACATAACATTATATTTTTTACTTTACAGAAGCCTATGTCCCCCCACAGCTCTTCTACAATGGGAAGGTAGACTATTTTGACCTACAAAGGCTTGGAGGGCTACTCTCGCACCTGAGGAAGACACTAAAAGGTGAACATGTTGTTGCAGTCCTCTGTTCATGCAATTTTAATCATGTGATTTGAGCACTTTTCGTTCCTGTGGTCTTTCTCAGTACTGTCTCTGTCTGTCCGTTAATAGATGAGCTAGCATCTAAGGCCAATATCGTGATCGATCCCTCGGAGTTGCAGGCCGTTACAATGGATGATCTAGAGGAGGAAGATGAATCTGCTAATACAACTGCACAGGTAAGTTGAAACTGTCATTGTATGGTTCAGTTCATTTCACAAACCATATAATTTAATGTTTTTATACTCCTTTTATCCACAATCTTTCATGTTTTTGTGTTTTTTTTTTTTCAATTATGTTTACTTTACCTGTTCTCTTACTCTTCATTCAGAGGTCCAGTGCTGCTCTGGCCATTGGGGGAGCCCTTGCTAGACCAAGTTGGCTTAGCTCCCCAACCCTTGGGAGAGCAAACCGTTTCCTGAGCACAGCTGCTGTGAGCCTGATGAACCCACGTCGTCCCTTGGGTGCTTTGGATAAAGTCAAGGTGCGCAGTCTTAGTGTGGACCAGCGCACAGAGGATGACAGTGAGTAAGGGCAAAGTGAAACCGAGCTATTCTAATTTTACTCAGTGTTTGTTATTCTCTCATTGGTTGTTACCGGTTTACCACTTCGTTCGATGTCTAGCATTTTATATATGTTTTTCTTGCTTCATTTTGCTTTACTTGTGGGCTTGTATCGACTACTAACAAACATTGTGGTTACCTGCAGTGCATTGTGTGTGTGTGGTTCAATGGCACCTTTGTTTTATGATTGTAGTTGAAGGCCAACATGGAAATGATGGGCTTTTATTGGGTAGACCACCAGAGGAAACGGATGCTGTAATCACAGAAAATTCCTTGTTGGAGATCCTGGATGGTGCAGTTATGATGTATAACCTGAGTGTACATCAGCAGCTTGGAAAGGTATGTATAGATAATTGTTTAGTGAAAGATGCAACTCCCCCCCCCCCAACCAGACCTGGCATAGTAGGTCTGCACTTGCAGGGGCAACAAACTTTAGTGGGCAAAAGTGACAGTAATATTTTTAAAATTACCTGACTGTCATTGTATTGCACAATTGCATCGCACAATGATCTGTCTTTCCTACATTACCTGCAATGGAGATACAAGGGTGTCATTACCTGCAATGGAGATACAAGGGTGCTTTATAAGGTCTATGCTAATGATATGTGGCTAGGATGGGTCACCATGTGAATCGCGGTGACAAACAATTGCACAGGATTATCGACAATAATATTTAGCTACCATGTTTCTTTTATAGATGGTTGGAGTTTCAGATGATGTGAATGAGTATGCACTGGCCTTAAAGGATACAGAGGAAAAGATTAAGCGCTGCCCAAAAAGGGTAAGTATTTATTAAAGGGGCATTATATATCTATAGACACCATTGCTCTGCATAAGCACATTTATTGGAATTTGTGTTAAATATGAATTCTGTTGGCGTAGCAATTCTAGTTAGGAAATCCCTTTACTTCCACCTCAAGAATTTGGTATCAGATTGAGGCAGTCGGTACTTATTCTTAAGGGACATATTGTTGGGCAAATATAACTGATTGTAAACCTCTACTCCCCACTGCCCGCAGACCCACCGCTACTTAATCAGGCGACTCAAAAAGTGGCAACACAGGGCCCCTACCACACCCTTTGGGCAGGTGATTTTAATATGGTTCTTGACCCACAGTTAGATTGGCTCCACCCACAGGCAAATTAGTCGCAGGCATTGATACACTGGGTGGCTGCGCTGGGGCAAATTGATTCCTGGAGATGGTTCAATCCCCACTCCCCACTCTAAACAATAGCCCTGTTACACTGCAGCCTCTGGGGTGCTTTCCGCATAGATTATACATTGATAAGCTCAGATCTACTCCAAGGCCTTAAATCCACAACATTTCTCCCAAGGGTTTGCTCAGATCATGCCCCCCAACTGTCTGAGTTCACTTGGGGCGTTAAAAATATGCAATTACAATGGCGTTTAACTCCTAAATGGCTGAATAACAAGAATATAGCAGAAAAGTTCTCTCCTCATTGACCCAGTACTGGGAGATAAATGCTGAGTTGGCCCCAGAGGCAGTCGTGTTGGATGCCAGCAAAGCCTATTTAAGAGGAGTTTACATATCTCTAATAAAAGATACTAGAAGAATGTATGGTGCTGGCCTTGCTTGTGCAATGGATGTACTGGTGAAGGCTGAACAAAAGCTCACTGATGATCCCACAGAGATGCACCAGGCCCAAGTAACTGAAATGCAAAGAAACGTTGATCTTATCTATACAGATAAAATCACACAGAGAGAACTCTACAGAGTGGCCCAATGGTATGATAAGGGAGATGAAAATGGTAAATTGCTGGCTATGCTGGCCAAAGGAGATAGCCCCCCCCACCTAGTTATTTGGGAAGTCCAAAAGGAGGACCAGACCCTTACTTCCAACAAAGAGGAAATTGCACATTGCTTTAGTCAGTACTATCAGAAGTTATATGAAGGGACACATTATTACAACTCTTCAGATATGCTCCCTGTTTTGGAAAATCTTGATATAACTTACATTACAGTGGGTGTAGCACAGCAACTAGATGCAGATATAACAGTAGAGGAGATTGAGGAGCCTATAGCCAGTTTACCCACTGGAAAAACATCTGGCCTGGATGGAATGAGCTGCTGAGTGGTACAAAAAATACACAGAAGTATACATACCCAAACGTAAAGATTTACTTAATTGGATAACACCAACCTACTCCTGAACTCAAATACAAATTTTGTACTGATTCCAAAGGAATGGAAACCACCACATAGATGTGAATCTTACAGACCCATGTCGCTTTTAAACTGTGATATGAAACTCACAGCCAAGATACTGGCTACCAGGCTACGGGCAGTGATAGGGGAATTGATCCATCCGGACCAGACAGGGTTTATGCCAGCCAAGGCAACCGATATAAATCTAAGACACCTCTGGTCATAGTATAAAAAGTCTTTTACTTCTCTGCATAGTAGCATTACTAGTAATCAGTGTCACTTGAACCTTGGTTTTGGTCTGAGGGCTAGATCCTCCCCCGCACTGGCTTTTAAGAGAGAGATGTAGGTACCTATCGCCATGTATTCTGGGGTTGCCCCGTATACAGAGCTTTTGGAGTTAAGTATTGGCATACATAGAACGCATGTTAGACCTAACCAGTATCCTGTCTCCCAGCTTATGTCTCCTGGGGATCATGGGAATACTACCCATGCGCAATTACACAAAACTTTGCTACCTACAGCTATTTTACTTTGCTAAGAATATGTGTTTAATAAAACTGTTACTTTTTTTTAAAAAAATATATGAATTCTACCTATTTAATTAATAAAAATCCGTATTTTTCAATTTCATTTTTTACTTAACCCCTTCCCCCTTTTAAAAAGGTATTTTTTTAAAAATATATTTATAGTGAGCTTTGTGTGAACAAATGCCTTCCTTTATTAGGCTTTGGACCTGACAGAACCTGAAAGTTATAAAGTCAAAGTGGTTTCAATTTCATGTTTGGTGCATGAAATCGTAGCACTTTCGTTGATATCATAGGAAACAGACCCAAAATTTCAAATAATGCCTGTCAGTACATATATCAAAGCCGAGATCTTGACTGCATACATTGACAAGAAATACAAGGTATTTACTCTTCTGCATTAGATAAAGAAGAACATGCTAAATGAATATGGAGAAATAGTAGAGGAATTCATATTGGGAAATTTATTTTCTTATTTGATGTTTATTAATAGACATTTAAGCCAATAATTTTTTTTTAAATCTAATTATCTGCTGTTTCCTCTCCTCCATCCCAGAGAGCAGATATTATGGATGAGTTAGTGAAAAGTCAGCGTGTATTCTCTGAGAAGCTAAATCACCTGAGCAGGCGTCTGGCCTGGATCAATGTTACAATCTATTCCAAGGTAAGGAATGGTACAGTAAGGATGTTTAGCTTACCTCGCTGGTGCGATAAGGTAGGGGAAATCCGTGTAATGGCACTGATTTCATTGGAAAGTGAATTGATTCTAGCTATGAGATTTGTTCAGTAAACAGGTTTGGTTGGCCTTAATATCTATTCAAATGGGCTGTGTAGTAGGGATATGAAGTTCCTGAGCAAATGTAAGCTTGGAATCCCTGACATTTCTGTATTAAACTGCGTTCAAAAAACCTTGCTTTGAGAGCAAACCCAAATCATGCTTAAGAGGAGAAGTTTGTTTGCATTTGGGACACCAGGGATTGTTGTTTTCTTGTTGTGAATCCTGTATTGGATAAGGTACATTTTATAACAATATTCAGTCTTTGGCTTTGTCTCTAATACTGAGTCCTAAGTTGATTATAAGGGCGTGGTTCATAACAAAACTGAAAGGGGTGTGGGTAGCCCTCATGTTTGTTCCAGACAGAGGCGCTCCACCAATGAGACAAGTTGAGCAAGGGCCCCACTAGGTACCAGGGGTGGCAAAAATGCTGCTTCTGGTACTTTAAGAGCCGAATTTCCGGATAAAAACAGAAATTTGGATCTTCTATAGCGTAATTGTGCTCTTTGCGCTAGCGTCCTGGCCCCCTCCGCCGCCCTCATGGACCCCTCGGACAAAAAATGTGAGCGCCCCGGGGTAAGGGGGGCAGCAACACCAAGCTGCCTCAGGCGGCAGAGGGGCAAGGATTGCCCCTGGTTCCAGATCTGTTCATTTAGGGGATGTTACGATCTTTGGGATTGTCTAAATTGGAGTAATTGAAACACTTTTCTGTTGGGAAATTTATACTTCTGTACAGGGAGGTTAATTATGTTCTGTCGGTTGATTACATTCTCAGTGTACTTATCTGCTGAGGGAGAAGCATGCCACCAAGCAGTGACTAATTTAGCAACAAAGCTATATAAACAGAGATATGATGAAGAAATTGACACATTTGGGGAACATTACCAACTTCAATAGGTTTATTTTTCTAATATCCACGAGGACAAGCAGGGACCATAGATCAGTTTTGCTGAGAGACTGGAGACATTGAAAGATATTTGTGTCTAAACTTTGAGTCTGTTGGGATTATTGTGGATTCTGCCTAGTATTTTAACGCTGTGTAAGCTGGGTGTTGGTTTATGGGTTCAAGGCTACAGCTAGAAAATCCTCGGAACTTTAATTTAAAAAAAGCTTGGCATAAACAGAAATCATTTCAGTGATATTTAGCAATGCTGACATTTTAGCATGCCCACTTGAAATTTCTATATTTCTCTAGTCAAAACGAGCAATTTTATCTTTGCTTTAATATTTTATTTTTTTCTAGTCTGTATTCCTTACCTTTAAAATCTACAAAATAATGTGTGATGTAGTGAAATTTTGTGAAGCATGGTCCCAGGGCCGGATTTACATAGTGGGCACCCCTAGGCCAGATGCCATTCTACACCCCTGTCCCCTCCCCATCATTTGTGCACATGCACAAATTTTCATCATCAGGACAGGAGCACTGGGGATTGGCACATGGGAAATTTAAAAAACTATTGTATCTAATGATCATCCCCAGAGCTTTTGAACCAATGTGGGTGTGGTTGACGTTCATGCCGCCCCCTAAAATAATGCTGCCCTAGGCCTGGGCCTTGGTGGCCTTTCCACAAATCCGGGCCTGCATGGTCCGTTTTGCATTTTTGTAGAAATCAAAGATTAGTTACAGTTCCACTTTCTGTTACATATGATGAATTGGTTCTCAATCAAATACAGATGTAGAATCCCTTATCCGGAAACCTGATATCCAGAAAGCTCCGAATTACGGAATGGCTGTCTCCCATAGACTCCATTTTATCCAAATAATCCAAATTTTTAAAAATGATTTCCTTTTTCTCTGTAATAATAAAACAGTAGCTTGTACTTGATCCCAACTAAGATATAATTAGTTCTTATTGGAAGTAAAACCAGCCTATTGGGTTTATTTAATGTTTAAATGAATTTCTAGTAGACTTAAGGCATGAAGACCCGAATTATGGAAAGAAAACCCCAGGTCCTGAGCATTCTGGATAACCGGTCCAATACCTGTAATAGTAATACCAATGATCTATTCTGCTCCCCAAAGACAGTATGGAATTTCTTGTAAATGGTAATGTCATATGTGTACAATGACTAAGTGGCACAATATAATTCCTAATAAGCAGCACATACATTATCAGTAGCAATGTATTGTGTGTTAATATATTCACTAATTAAGGGATATGGAAAGAATATTTCTGTACTTACATTACTTACTATAAACACTCAGCATGGAGGACGCTGAATATATGTTTTCTGCCCCCATGCAGGAGAAGATGCAAGACATATACTGGCTTCTTCAGGTGTGTTTACGCAGTATTGAACATGCTGACCGTACTGGATCCCTCTTTGCATTCATGCCAGAATTTTACCTAAATGTGGCTATGAACAGCTATAATGCACTCAAGAATTACTTTAGCCCAGTAAGCAGTATGGAGGAGCTCCCAGGTATGTTTGACTGGATTTGCATGATTCCTTTTTCCCACGTGTTTTGGTTCATGTGCTCGACTCCAAAGGTGGCCATACACGGGCCGATAAAAGCTGCCGACAGACCGAGTCGGCAGCTTATTGGCCAGTGTATGGGGCCCCCTGACGGGCTTCCCCGTATGGGACTAAAAATCTCGTCGGATCGCGGCCGCATCTGTTCGTTGATGCAACCCCCATTAGGCATCGTTAGGATCCGATCGTTGGGCCCTAGGGTGGGCATATCGGTGGACATCGCCAAACGAGCGGATCTCTCCGTGTATGGCCACCCTAACCAGAATTCTGAACTTGCTTGGGCTTCAAGATTTTCTCAATGATCAATTTAAAGTAAAAATAAAGTATAATAACATAGAAATAAGTTATAATCCATTTTAAAGGCTGCACTGGAAAAACAAAAATATATAATTTTGTGTTGTAGGCTATGAAGAAACGCTAACACGTTTGGCCACCATCCTGGCCAAGCACTTTGCAGATTCAAGAATTGTGGGAACTGGTGAGTAAAGGCATTGTTGGTTTTCTCTAACCACTGATCCAATTTTTACTTCCTGTCCATGGGTTTGGCTTTTTTTGTGTGTGTGCGTGTGTTAAAAAATGTTTAAGGAAATCATCTAAAACCTCCTGTTTCTGCCAGACATTAAGGATTCACTTATGCAGGCTCTTGCAAGCTATGTCTGTTACCCACACTCCCTGCGTGCAGTTGAGAGAATCTCAGCAGAGCAGTAAGTCAGACTTCTTTTTAACATATAATTAATGTAGTCTCTTGACGTGGCTCTAGCTGCACAGACCTGCTAATTGGCGTTTATTTCTTCAGGCAGATTAGCATGATGAAGAATTTGCTGGCTCCATACGAGCAAAGACCATGGGCTCAAACCAACTGGATCCTTGTGAGGCTATGGAGGGTAAGGAAAAAGGGCCAGTGGGTGTAATTAGATTTTTATTGCACAAGCAGAATGTGGCTAACATGCTGTGGGCTGATTACCCCTTTCCTCCTTATTCATTTTTCTTTCACTGGCAGCCAAGATATGACACACTGCAGTGTCTTTATTAATTGAAAACCTTTCCACTCTTTACTCCTGTATCCCCTGCCTGAACAGCTTTATCCACAGACTGTGATCCATCCTAGTTAGAAACAGAACTAACCGTGTATATAAACATGATGAATGCCAGCATATTGCTTATATTTATACAGGTAGGGGAACCGCCAGAAACTTTAGAGCTAAGCTTTAGTGTATATTGAATTTTCAAGCCAGGAGTTTGGATTGGGAAACTTGCTATTAGCCACGTGTCATTATGAAATAAAGTTAATATGTACATCTTGTTTTCCCTGAAGAAGCATATTGTGCCTTGAAAACCTATTAGGTGTTAAAAATACAGATATACACTATATGGCCAAAAGTATTCAGACACTTGCCCGTCCAACATCTCATTCCCAAACCAAGGTTATTAATATGAAATCAGTCATCTCTTTGCTGCTTTAACAGCCTCTGCACTTATAGGAGGACTTTCCACCAAATACTGGAAATTGTTACTGAGATTTTCTTCCATTCATCAATTCATCAGTAAGGTTGAGTAAGACTGCTGATGTTCAGGATGAGGAAATGCAGTTGCCATTCCAGTTTCATCCCACGGGTGTTCCTTTCAGTTGAAGTCAGGACCAAAGCAAGCCAACAAACTTCATCCGCTCTAATCTTTGCAAAGCATGAAGAATAGACCTCACTTTGTGCACATGGGGAATTGCTGGGCTGAAACAAGAAAGGGTCTTTCACAAACTTTAGCTACGATGTAATACGCAAAGAATGTAATTGTATGATGTAATAGCACCTGTATTGGCAATAATGGCTGTGTTTAGTCAATTCCAATAATTGCTGGCCTATTTTGTATATGTCACATTAAAAGATAAAAGAGCTCAAATGTATTATGTGTAGGCAAACAAGCAAAGCTCATGGGTCTGAATCCTTAACAATAAACTGTTAAGTGCTGCAGGTGTTTGTTCAATATACCATTACCGTAGAGAGAATAAAGGCCCATAGTATACCTATATGCATACGTGTTCTGCTCACTGGATTTCAATGCAGTTTTTCATTTTAAGCAAAGATTGGTTAATCTCAATGGATTGTTTGCCCCAGTGCAGTAAACGTAATCAACCAATTGGCTTTCCTTAGGGCTCTGCAAGCTGAATAAAGAAAGCTGATTGTTGGTTGCTATAGGTTTACTTGTTTTGCACAGACAAACTTAAAGAACATGTAAGGCCTACATTTTCCTACCATGCATATGCACCTTCCCCACCCAAGCAACATCATTCGTACTGCATATACCCCCTCCATTTGCCAGCGCTATCATATTTTCCTAAAACAAATAGCAGATTTCACCTGGCGGCCATTTTCCCCCTTACACATCATCGGTGACATGTGCAAACAGGACATATATGCTGTATATTCATGCAATGCAGACTGCAGGTTACACAGGCACAACATACTCTGATAAAAAGTTCTGCTGGGGATGAGCACAGTAACGGTTAAGCTGAACTCAGGAGAGGTGGTTAGGAGAAAAAATAGGATCAGTCAGCTAAAGTTTCTATGGGAACCAGCAATGCTATCTCTTCATTGGCTGTTAGACTGGAGGGTGTGTTTAGTGAGCTGAGAAGAACTGAGCATGCTCATTAGCCAACAGCCAAAGTAAATTCCTTAGGGAGTGGATTAGAGGAGGAGAAGGATTTCTAAGTCATTAAGAAGATGCTGCAGCCTTACTGTTAACCTTTTAACAACCAGTGTTGCAGTTATCTTAAGATTTTAAAGGGGCTCTTCACTGATTATTTTTTTGTGGTGGGGGGGGGGGGTTACATGTTTTTAAGACAATGGGGCATATTTATTAAAGTGTGATAAATCTCACCAGAGTGAAATTCCATGACATTTTATGAATTTCTTTGGAATTTTTTTAAAGCGTTTTTTTCAAAAGGTAAACTCACTTTCATCCATTGATAAATATGGCCCCCAAAATAACAGAAATAAACAGAGAGCTGCAGAATTTCACTCTGACTTGTGGTGAGCTCTAGTTTCACCATCTAATAAAAGTGCCACAATGTCCACCAAATTCTAGAGGTGAAAAAATTCTCTTTAATCCAGTACTGAGTGTTTTAATTTGTTTCCACTTCATTTATATTATCTATTTATTTACATTGTTATATTGCATCACTTAAAGTTTTTTCTGATCCAAAATCTGTTTTCACCCATCTTGTTAGGGCTGCGGCTTTGGTTACAGATACACACGACTTCCACACTTGCTGAAAACTAAACCCGAGGATGCCAACCTGCCCAGTTTGCAGAGTGAGTAAGAACTATGTCTTATTGTGTTTATGTTTAGATATTTGACGGCCTTTATGTCAACCAGTTTGACTGATTTTTATGCCAGTTTTTAATTTCTTTTTCTGCTATGTTAGAGCCCTGTCCGTCCGCTCTCTTGCAAAACCACATGGCAGAACTTCTTCGAGGAGACCCAGAACTGGCATCAAGCTTTCTCAACAGTGTTCTGAATCAGCTAAACTGGGCCTTCTCTGAATTCATTGGTATGATCCAAGAGGTAAGTGAAGACTGGCTTTAGAAGGAGACTTTGAGGCCTGACTAGATTAATGACAGCCAGCTCAAGATGATGAGAAGTGGTTGTGATGCTGTGGATATGGAGTAGAGAAAAACTCCCGGAAGTGGTTAAATGACCAGTAACATAAATTTTTTTTTTTTTTTTTTTTAAATCGTTAGTACATAACGAATAAATAACACCAAGACAAATTATACTTTAAAATTGCAAAGTCTTTATTAAGAAATAACTCACAAAAACTCAGCTTCCGCTCCTCTTCAGAAAAGGTGACTGGGTGACCATCCATCCAGCGGCGCTCAATTTCTCCTCCCTGGCTCTCTGCTGCTGGATCCTGCTGGCCGCTGACTGATGCTCCAAACTGGCAAAGTTTTCCCGATGTGCCCCAAGCCTGCCAGCGCCTGAGTGCAGTCTTCTTCCACACATTCACAAACGGGAATGGTTTGTACTTTGTATAAGCGCTGCGGTAACCCTGCGCTAATGTGTAGCTGTGCTGGTTGTGTGTAACTAAGGTAGTAGGTAACTCTCATGCCCTTGACAGATGTGGTTATTTCGGTAGGACTTGGACTCTTCCACTGTATGCACAGAGCACACATCATTTGCAGCTTTTATTGTGTCTGCAATCCCTTCCCATTGTAGGAAGGCTGCTAGTTACCGTGTTTCATAGCCTGTGCTTGTGTCTGTGTGTGAGACGCGTCCTTGCTCAGAACTGTGCAATTGTGTCTCCCCTGGCTCCTGAGCTCTGCCCTGGTATGTGGTAGTGCAGGAGTGGGTCGCCCTGTCGCCCTTTTCTGAAGAGGAGCAGAAGCTGAGTTTTTGTACGTTATTTCTTAATAAAGGCTTTGCAACTTTAAAGTATAATTTGTCTTGGTGTTATTTATTCGTTGTGTACTATGTTTTTAAAAAAAAAAAATTTGATGTTACTGGTCCTTTAAAGGGGGGTTTCACCTTCCAAACTCTTTTTTAAGTTCAGTTGTTCCCCAGAAATAAAGACCTTTTTCAATTTATTTCTATTATTTATTTTTTACTGTTTTTTCCAAAATCTGAGTTTAATGACCCTGTCTCTGGTGTTTGAGTCTGGCAGCTCAGTAATTCAAACGCAAACTCTAAACTGCAATTTTGCAACATTTAGTTGATACATTTCTCAGCAGCATCTCTGGAGTATTAGCAACTATTGTATCAATTCTAACAGTTGCCTGTAATGAAACAGAGATTCTGCTCAGCAGGGACACAGATAAGAAATGTATCCATTTAGAACAGTTTACAGGGTCGGCGACCCCCCCTGCCAGAGCTGCATTAGAAGGTGAAAAATGACACTACAGTTCAATATTAAAAAAACTATCACACATAGAAAGTCATTGGAAAAAGTTGTTGTTTCTGGTGATCTATCTGAAACCAATGCGTTGTTTAAAGGTGAACAACCCCTTTAATTACCTGCCACTCTCAATTCCCAGGTGGCTAATTCAACCTGAAGGCAACGTGCTGTATGCATTTGGAAAGTGGCATAGGCTGCACAGAGTATATTGTAGAAATGTGAAAAACCACAAGTTTGGCGTAGGCCATGGGAGTATTTATGAAGAGAGTCTAAAAAAATCAAATTAATATTCCATTCTAGAGGCAATAGGTATTGGGAGGCAGCTTGTTGAGAAAAGAGGCACAATAATCCTTCTTGCTTCTCTTGCCCTTTCAGATACAACAAGCTGCTGAACGGCTGGAGAGGAACTTTGTGGATAGCAGGCAGCTAAAAGTTTGTGCCACCTGCTTTGACTTATCTGTCAGCCTCCTGCGGGTTTTGGAAATGACAGTCACCCTTGTACCTGACATCTTTCTGGACTGGAGTCGGTCATCATCTGAGCTGCTTCTAAGGCGCTTGGCTCAGGTACAAACACTGTCTCCACAATCCTAGAAGTAACATGGTGTTGTTGAAGTATAGCGAGTTCTTAAGAGGAATAAATGGATTTATTATTCTCCTTTCAGCTTCTGAATCAGGTGCTAAATCGTGTGACAGCTGAGAGAAACCTATTTGACAGAGTGGTTAATCTCCGGCTTCCAGGTAATTATGTGAGCCAAGTTTTTTTTTTTTTTTTTTTTTTTTTCTTCATTGTATGCTGAGCCTGAAGTTCCTTTGACTAAAATTAGAAGTCGCTGCAGAGATACCCGTGTGTCCTGAATCATGTGAGGATTTTTTTCCCCCCTCTTAACCCTTTGCTTATATCTTTACCTGGCAGGGCTAGAAAGTGTGGATCACTATCCAATTCTGGTTGCTGTGACTGGTATCCTAGTTCGACTGCTTGTTGATAGCTCCCAAGGGTAAGAGACATACTTTCTATCGTTTCAGGGTTAGTTTGTTACTTTTGTTTGCTCTGTATAATGAAAATGAGCGGTCTGTTGCATAAAGGAGAAGGAAAGTCACAATCACTTGGGGTTGACAAAAGTTAGGCAGTCCCAATTGATTGTAATCACTTAACTAATACTTCTGGCTCGGTGCTCCTGTTAGCAGGAGACATAGGGGCAAATTCACTAACCTTTAAGTTGCGTTAGCGTCGCCTAATTTGCATACGGCTGGAAGTAAAAGTTAAATGGACGTATATGTTGCAGCAAATACATTACACTACACAAGCCCAGGGAAACCTTAATAAAATAAAATAAAGTTGTTATATTGCCCTATACATGTGCCCAGTGTATATTGTTTGTGCCATATGAAGGGAAATGTAGGGGGGAGCCCAGCTACCCAAAAATAATTTTACAGACTTTTGCAGCCTATCACCCTGAAAAAACGAAGAAGCCATAGTTTTTTGGGACTTTTTTATTTTTCAACTAAAAATTGAAGAAGCCCTATACACTTGATTGCACTTCGCCTGGTCTGAGCTGGCGAAGGAAAGTCTGGCGGAACAGGTAACGTCCAGTAAAATGCGCATCTTAGTGAATTTGCGAAGTAACACTCTTTCACCCGAGCGAAACTTCGCCTGGCGTAAGAGTGCGAAGTATTGCTAGAGTCTATCTCCTTCTCTAGCGAAGTTACGCCAGCGCCCATTAGTAAATTTGCAAAGTAACACTCTTTCGCCAGACCGAAACTTCTCCTGGCGTAAGAGTGTGAAGTATTGCTAGAGTCTATCTCCTTCTCTAGTGAAGTTACGCCAGCGCCCGTTCGTAAATCAGTGAAGTACCAAAATGACGTCATGCTGGTGAATTTTCGCTAACGTTAGTCACTTTAGTAAATTTGCCCCATAGTGAAGAAGAGAATACACATTTGAGCAATAATATTTAAAATAAGAACTGCCTTGTTAGACCAACGCTTTCTCACTGTTCTGCTCAACTGCACCTTCCCGACAGTTAATGGGGTCGTTCACGTTTAAATTAAAGTAACTTTTTTGTAGAATGGTCAATTCTAAAAAACTTTTCAATTGTTTTCATTTCTTTTTTTTAATTTTTTTATAGTTTTTGAATTATTTGCCTTCTGATTCTTTCAAGCTTTCAAATGGGGTTCACGGACCCCATCTAAAAAAAGAAATGCTCTGTAAGGCTACAAATATATTATTATTGCTCCTCTTTTTATTCCGGTCATCCACTATTCATATTCCAGTCTCTTAGCATGGTTGCTAGGGTAATTTGGGCCCTGGCAACCAGATGCTGAAATTGCAGAACCGCTGAATAAAAAGCTAAATAACTCAAAAACCACAAATAATAAAAAATGAAAACAAATTTCACATTTTCTCAGTATATCACTCTACGTCATACTAAAATTGAACTCAAAGGTGAACAACCCCTTTCATGTATGTCAGACATGCTACCCATTCATATGTAGGGACCAGAGTAGAATCGAGCAGTGAATTAGAAAGCACATCTCTCCATTCTGCATTTTCAGGCATTAACCCCCAAATACAGCTGCAGGTTTCTGCATAATTGTGACTAGTGATTTTTATTTTTTCTTACCCTGTGATATAAATGAAATGTAATGTAATTCTGAATTACACTGTGTATGTTATATGATTTGAAGTGTATGACATAATACACAGTCAAACAGTGATGCGCCAAAGGTAGAGCTGGGGGCGTTTATAGCAGCCCATTGTTTAAAATCAGACCAATAAGATTTCCTCTATGTATAACCCATTCTCAGGCTTTTTAAACGGTGACTTGATAAACTTTGTTTATTTAAATACACTATGAGATAGTTGACCTTGATGCTGCGACCTCACTGAAAATTGATAAAATAGGGTCAGCCCTGCTTTAAAAAATGAGGAAAACAACACTTTTGGTACCCCAGGGGTTAACATAACGGATTCTTGAACTGGAGTCTTGAAGATCCTCTGGGGTCATTAAGTGTGATTCTTTCCAAATTGTGGCACAGATTTAAAATACACAACACTGGTGCTGCAGAAAGTGCCATGAAACTTTATCCAAACACTTGGGGGCAGTTACTGCGCAGACTAAATGACAGTGAGTGGCCATAGAACCCCCATCCTTGTTAAAGGGCAGATAAGAGGCGGAGGTAAAAATATAAACATTCCATTTGTAACTACAGTGGTGTGCAAAACTATTTGCCCCCTTCCTGATTTCTTATTCTTTTGCATGTTTGTCACACTTAAATGTTTCTGCTCATCAAAAACCGTTAACTATTAGTCAAAGATAACATAATTGAACATAAAATGCAGTTTTTAAATGAAGGTTTACGTTATTAAGGGAGAAAAAAAACTCCAAATCTACATGGGCCTGTGTGAAAAAGTGATTGCCCCCCTTGTTAAATAATAACTTAACTGTGGTTTATCACACCTGAGTTCAATTTCAAAGGTTATAAAGCCATTTCTAAAGCTTTGGGACTCCAGCGAACCACAGTGAGAGCCATTATCCACAAATGGCAAAAACATGGAACAGTGGTGAACCTTCCCAGGAGTGGTCGGCCGACCAAAATTACCCCAAGAGCGCAGAGACAACTCATCCAAGAGGCCACAAAAGACCCCAGGACAACATCTAAAGAACTGCAGGCCTCACTTGCCTCAATTAAGGTCAGTGTTCACGACTCCACCATAAGAAAGAGACTGGGCAAAAACGGCCTGCATGGCAGATTTCCAAGGCGCAAACCACTTTTAAGCAAAAAGAACATTAAGGCTCATCTCAATTTTGCTAAAAAACATCTCAATGATTGCCAAGACTTTTGGGAAAATACCTTGTGGACCGACGAGACAAAAGTTGAACTGTTTGGAAGGTGCGCGTCCCGTTACATCTGGCGTAAAAGTAACACAGCATTTCAGAAAAAGAACATCATACCAACAGTAAAATATGGTGGTGGTAGTGTGATGGTCTGGGGTTGTTTTGCTGCTTCAGGACCTGGAAGACTTGCTGTGATAGATGGAACCATGAATTCTACTGTCTACCAAAAAATCCTGAAGGAGAATGTCCGGCCATCTGTTCGTCAACTCAAGCTGAAGCTATCTTGGGTGCTGCAGCAGGACAATGACCCAAAACACACCAGCAAATCCACCTCTGAATGGCTGAAGAAAAACAAAATGAAGACTTTGGAGTGGCCTAGTCAAAGTCCTGACCTGAATCCTATTGAGATGTTGTGGCATGACCTTAAAAAGGCGGTTCATGCTAGAAAACCCTCAAATAAAGCTGAATTACAACAATTCTGCAAAGATGAGTGGGCCGTAATTCCTCCAGAGAGCTGTAAAAGACTCGTTGCAAGTTATCGCAAACGCTTGATTGCAGTTATTGCTGCTAAGGGTGGCCCAACCAGTTATTAGGTTCAGGGGCAATTACTTTTTCACACATGAAAATGTAGATTTGGATTTCTTTTCTCCCTAAATAATAAAAACCCTCATTTAAAAACTGCATTTTGTGTTTACTTGTGTTATCTTTGACTAATAGTTAAATGTGTTTGATGATCAGGAACATTTTGTGTGACAAACATGCAAAAGAATAAGAAATCAGGAAGGGGGCAAATAGTTTTGCACACCACTGTATCTTATCACTACTTTATTTAAAAGGGATTCTGTCATCGGAAAACATGTTTTTTTCAAAATGCATCAGTTAATAGTGCTACTCCAGCAGAATTCTGCACTGAAATCCATTTCTCAAAGAGCTAACAGATTTTGTTATATTCAATTTTGAAATCGGACATGGGGCTAGACATTTTGTCAATTTCCCAGCTGCCCCTGGTCATGTGACTTGTGCCTGCACTTTAGGAGAGAAATGCTTTCTGGCAGGCTGCTGTTTTTTCTTCTCAATGTAACTGAATGTGGAATGTGTCTCCGTGAAACATGGGTTTTTACTATTGAGTGTTGTTCTTAGATCTACCAGGCAGCTGTTATCTTGTGTTAGGGAGCTGTTATCTGGTTACCTTCCCATTGTTCTTTTGTTTGGCTGCTGGGGGGGGTGAAAAGCGAGGGGGTGATAGCACTCCAACTTGCAGTACAGCAGTAAAGAGTGATTGAAGTTTATCAGAGCACAAGTCACATGACTTGGGGCAGCTGGGAAATTGACAATATGTCTAGCCTCATGTCAGATTTCAAAATTGAATATAAAAAATCTGTTTTCTATCAGTGCAGAATTCTGCTAGAGCAGCACTATTAACTGATTCATTTTGAAAAAATGTCTTTCTCCCATGACAGTATCCCTTTAAGGAATGACACACCATCAGAGATATATATGGGTGTAAACTGGGCTGTCTGACCTGCAACCATTCGGGTGTTGCTTGACTACAACTCCCACAATCCTTTGTGCCTGTTTTTGTAATATTGAAGTGTAACATGTCATTTTTCACCTGGGGGAAGGGGGGGGGGGCGTTGTCGATGCTGTAACTGTAAATTCATACATTTAGTTGATACATTTGTTATTTTTGTCCCTGCTGAGCAGAATCCCTGAGTTTCATATAAGGGGAACTCCGGCTTTCAAACCAAAATCTGATTAAGAGGCCCACATAACACAGAAACCCCTAATATACCCATAAGTGTTATCTGTTTCTCCATAAAGTATGAATAAATGCCATGTTCTAGGCTGAAATCCTGCTGGTCAGCCAGCTCAGCAAAGTAATCAGATAGATCAGCAAGAGAGCAGAGGGCTAGGCTTAGGGAACTGTTCCAATCCATTAAACATCATAAAAAGTCTGCATATTTTTAAATTGATGTATATTGCAAAGTTGCTTGTAATTATGTTTACTTTTCAAAAGGCTTAAGTAATGTTTTTTGTGGAGCTCCACTTTAAAGGCAGCTGTTACAATTGATACAATAGTTGCTAATCCTCCAGAGATGCTGCTGAGAAATCAATCATCTAAGGGGGTCATTTATCAAAGGTTGAATTTAAGAATTTTTTTTTATACCTCGAATGAACTCGCAACTAGAATGGTTTCTAATTTAAGAAAAAACGCTAATGGAAAAAACTTGATTAAACGAGTTTGAGGTTAAAGGAGAACTAAAGCCTAACTAAAGAAGTTGGTAGAAATGTTGTACATTATGTTTTAGGCTTCTGTACCAGCCCAAGACAACCACAGCCCTTTAGCAGTAAAGATCTGTGTCTCCAAAGATGCCCCAGTAGCTCCCCATCTTCTTTTCTGCTGATTCACTGCACATGCTCTGTGCTGCTGTCACTTACTGAGCTTAGGGACCCACTCACAATATACAGTACATATAGAATAGAAATGTCACAATATATTATAGGCTGATTAGTACAGATTAATACAGATAATTACTACATGGCAGCACATGCAATTAGCATCAGAATTTAATAATCTGCCCTGTAGCATAAGTTTATATTACAGACAAACCTCATTTTCTGCTTGATAATTAGTGACGACCCCTAAGCTTAGCTTCTCAACAGCTGCTCAGAGCCCACTGAGCATGTGAGTGTCACAGACACTTTCCAAGATGGTGACCCCCTGTGACAAATTAGAGGAGGTCCTGGATCATTGCTGCTATTGACAAGCTGAAACTTTAGGCTGGTGCAATAAGTTCAATATATAAAATATTGCATTTTCAGCCACATTAATTTTTAGGGTTTAGTTCTCCTTTAACTTTAATGAATCAAGTTTTCAACAGGAAAAAAACTCGAATCACTCGAATTGATTGAGTTTTTGGGCAAAACCCTCTGAAAAAACACTTTGAAATGGTTCAAGAGACCTCTGCCATTGACTTCTACATGACCTCAATAGGTTTTAGCTGGAGTATTTTCGGATTCAAGCTATCTCCAGGACTGGGGTTTTTTTTTTTAAATGCGAAAATTAGATTTTTGACCCAAAAAAACCCATCAAACTTGAGTTCTCTTGGAAAACACAACTCGACCCTTAATAAATAACCCCCTAAGAGTTGCAAAATTGTAACCGTTAAGAGCAGGGGTGCCCAAAAGTTAGATCAGGATCTACCAGTAGACTTTTAGCTGGTGATCAGTAGAGCTCAAGCCACTGTCAACAAACAGCTTGTCTATATCGCCCTCCTATTTCATGCTTTTCATTCAGATATTTATTATGTTAAGGTTACATAGAAAATAGTTGTTTGTTAAATATAACAATATACATGTTCCCCTAAATCAATATTTAAGTAATATTTTCCATGGAACAGAATGCTAACAATGCTTTTATGGATGTAGATCATAATGGGGCAACATCACTAAAAGTAGACCCCACATTAGCAAAGTATGGGCACTCCTGGGTTAGAGTCTGCACCTGAATTACTGAGCTGCCAGTCTGAAACACCAGAGACAGGAACATTCAACTTTAAACTTAGATTTTGGAAAAACAGTAAAAAATAGAAAATGGAAAGTATTTGAAAGAAGTCTTTATTTTTGGGGAACAATCTGAAAACCATTCAACTGAAAAAGTGTTTGGAAGGTGAACAACCCCTTAAAGTTGAATGTGTATGTTGGAACAGGAACATTTACCTAAGAAATGCAACAACAATGTTATCTTAACATAGTATTTATTTTTACCTTTCTTTGCTCTGCAGTAGACAACACATGACAGATGGGGTTGGGGCGGGTGGTTTATTAAAGCTAAATGCTAATGAAAGAGAAAAAACCACAGTACATTACTGTAATAGCCTCTGTTTGTATATAAGTAAGACATTACTCGCTTTTAACTAGATACTGTAAATATGTTGGCTATGATGAATATGGCAAGTGGTTCCTCCATTTTTTTTTATATAGTGGGATGTGGTCATTTGACTTGGGTCATTTATACAGGACAGGAAAAATTCTTGTTTGAGATGTGGTTGAAGTAGAGATGCACAGAATCCTAAAGGTGGCCATAGATGCAAAGATCCTCGTTTGTCAACATCGCCAAACGAATGGATCTTTCCCCGATATGCCATTAACAAACATGGCTATATCGGGTGTTATCTGATTGTTCTGCCGTATGGCCAAACGATCCTATTATGATGTGCCGTGGTTTCCTGGCGAGATCGCCGGTCGAAAGATGTCGGCACACACGATCCGAAAATCATACGAATCCTCGATTCGTACAATAGGATCTGTGTGTCTATGGCCACCTTTACTTTTGGGATTTGGCCAAATCTTTCACACCATTTTGGTGGAATCCTAAACTGAATCAGAATCCTAAACTGAATCAGGACCCCGATTTGCATATGCAAACTGTCATGATTGGAGGAGACGTGCACTTCTGCCAGTTGGGATTTCGACATATTGGTGTGGCCATGCAGACAAAGAGGGCCCGAATACTTTTTGTGGCAAGTAAATATCAGAGCTCCATTTAATGCTTGAGCATTTGACTAGTAAAAACTAGTAACTTCCTGCTGTTCATTTTTCTCCCCCTCGAGTGGGGTTTTAAAAAAAAAAAAAAAAAAAAAAAACTTCACCTAAACCTTCCAAGCTTTTTTTTGTTGGGGGCAGGAAGGTGACATATTCAAATGAGGAAAACAAGCAAGAGATTAGGAACTCTCGTGTACAGTATTTTTACTAGTCGAAAGCTCAAACCCAAAGGCTCAAACCTTCTTAAACGGGGTCCTAAATCAACTCCAAGTGAAAATAATAATGAAATAATAACACTCTCAGTGTGTGATAGGTTGTGAGGTTGTGTGAAACAAGATAGTGAAGCCCACAGGAGACTATGTAATAAGTTTTCAAGGTCCTATGACTTCTTGTCTAGTAGTGTCTTTCACTAATAAGGCCAGACATATTGAAACAGAATGTTGTCACATTGAGGACATAGAGCCAGCCAGATCAGGTCATTACAATACACAGCTCATTGTTCTGCTTACATGAAAAATCTGTGAAGAATAGAAAAGATCTAGAGAAATAACTAGTCTGCAACAATATAAATATGTACAGTCTTAATCTCTTCTAGGAAATATTTATAATTTGAATATGGGGTTTTTAGATGCATGTGACCACTGTTATGTAATCTCAAAGAAATACAGTACTGTCCAGAGAGATTAGCTGCAGTGATGAACCCCAGCAATCGGCTTCCTCGTATCATTTCCTTAAAGGGGACCTGTCACCCTAAGAAATAATTCCAAATTATTTTTGATCATGATAGTTGCACAAATTTAAAGTTTACTTACGCTGTATTTATTATTTACATTTTGTTTCCTTCAGTCTTGAAATTATACAATCACAGCAAGTGTATCACCCCAAAATCTTGTGTTAGCACCAGAATGGGGGACCTAATGCCCATGCGCAGTACCCTACACAATTATAGAGCCCGAGGAGGGAAGGGGAAATGTGGGGAATGCAGTGACATGTAGGAATTGTTGAATGGAAAGTGAAAGTAATTGTCTGCCCCGCCTCTATGCTTCAGATAATTCTGATTGACAGTTTAGATATTTAAATACCTTTATAGCATGGATAGATCCTTTAAAATTAGTGTCCCATGTTTAATTTGCAAAGGACTTTCATTATGCAGCTTTTTATGTGTAGGTGACAGGTCCGCTTTAAAGGAAAACAAATAGTTTTCTTAATTGTAAAATAGATATAGACTGGAGGGAGGCAACATGTAACTCTTAAAATGATTGTGCTATTGTATGCTTTAGTGGAACTGCCATATTGTTTCTCTTTGCATATGTCCTCATATATACTGTGCATACATGGTCCATACATGCCTACTAGGGATGCACCGAATTCGGGATTCGGGACTTTTTCAGCAGGATTCGGGTTCGGCCGAATCCAAATCCGGGAGGGAAATTGCGTGACTTTTTGTCACAAAACAAAGAAGTAAAAAATGTTTTCCCCTTCCCACCCCTAATCTGCATATGCAAATCCGGATTCGGTTCGGTATTCGGCCAAATCCTTTGCGGAGGATTCGGGGGTTCGGCCGAATCCAAAATAGTGGATTGGGTACATCCCTAATGCCTACACTGTTTATAGAGCCATTTAACAGGGTAGACGTTAAAGGGGTGGTTCACCTTTAAGTTAACTTTTAGTATGTTATCGAATGGCCGATTCTAAGCAACTTTTCAATGGGTTGTCATTATTATTATTTTTTATGTCGTTTTTAATCATTGCCTTCTTCTGGCTCTTTCCAGCTTTCAGATGGAGGCTGCTGATCCCTTCTAAAACCAAATGCTATGTAAGGCTACATGTATATTAATATTGCCGCTTTTTATTATTTATCTTCCTATTCAGGCCCTCCCCTATTCATATTCCAGTCTCTTATTGAAATCAATGCACGGTTGCTAGGGTAATTTGGACCCTAGCAATCAGATTGCTGAAATTGCAAATTGGAGAGCTGCTGAATAAAAAGCTAAATTACTCAAAAACCACAAATAATAAAAAAGCCAAATACAAATGGTCTCAGAATAGCACTCTCTACATCATACTAAAAGTTAACGCAAAGGTGAACAACCCCTTGAAGAACCTGCCAGTTTGCCACGTTGCGTTCTTAACCAGTATTTGTCAGAAATCATTTTGAAGGTGACTTGGGTTGTGAAATCTTGAGTGCATCCTGGTACTGACCCCTGTTTTCCCATCTGCGGTATCATCTGTTATCAAGTGATGGAGTCAGCATTAATGTGCTTACACATCAACGTGCAGTGACCCAGCCTCTAAGTGCTAAAGTGTTTTTGCATTAAGGCCTAGTCCCTCGGGGTCTCCATCCCTTTCTCAAAACCATCCCCCATCCTTCACCGTCCATTTTCCCCTCCTATACTGATACAGCCGAGGCAGCAGAAATTAGGGACAGTACAATGCTTCTAGTGTTGTTTAGAAACTTCATGCTGCGTGCAATAACTAGTCTGTATTCTTCAGCAGGCGCTTTTTCTTTCTGTGCTTCTAAAGAATTCACACCACAGCAACATAAAAGAATGCTAAGACAGAGCTTTATTATAGTGAAAATAAGCAGGCATTGTACCCTAGCATAAACGAAACATATTTAAAGACCTAGGAGAGCCGCTGTGGAGCCCTGTCATACATGCTGCATGCTGAGACTGGTCATGCTCAAGTTCTGTGCAACAGCAGCAGCTATAGTAATAAAGCCTTACAGCCTCTGCAGAGTTTCCATAAGGTCTTCTGAGGTTGCCTTTCTCTTCTTATTCTTAAATTAGATGATAGAGATTATACTTTGCTAGAGTAAAGCCACCACTGCTTTTCAATTCATAATAAAGCATGGCCAGTCTCCTTCCAGATTCCTACAATCCTGTTTCTAGATTTTTATGTTTTTAAAAGCTGAACTATATAAGTAGGATGAAGGTTTTTAAAACCTTTTGTTGAACTTCCCCATTATTTATTGGTTTTGCATTAATATCGCTTTAAATTCCAGGCTACAGGTCCGCTAGGGGCATGATGCTTGGCCATTGTATAAAGGCCACCAGGACTCTGTGTGGTCATTGTCTACACTAAGGTCAGAGAGATGTTCACCATGTCATCCATCCATTGCATTATATTTTACATCTTCCATCTGGATGATAATAAAAGTTATCCACCTAAGTAGACACAATGGGACTGTCGGAAAAAACAGAACTAGCAGAGTCAGAGTCTGACCGTAGCTGTATAACCTTTGAGTTTTTCTCACCCCGTCCCTCTTTGATTGGCTCCAAGAAGACCACGTGGCGGTTGATGCCGGCCCTGCGACTGTTGGGCCCTTCAAAGGTGGGTGGCGTTCCACAGAGGATAGATGACTGGCCGCTGCTTTCTAACGGGGGACTAGGAGTGTGCGGATGCTTAAAGCAGCAATGAAAGCAGTTACACGGAGTCATGTAGAGATAAACGAAGACTAACACTAGGCTAACAACACAACCCAAAAGGGTGGTAAGTCCAGTATTAAAGGACTCGCCTTCTTGTCTTGGATAATGCACAGTTACGTTCACCTCATGGGTAGCGTTATAATTAAGCCATTTGTTTACGGCAATACATAAGTAGAATCCAGCATTCCACATCTCAGCCTTCCTGATTTCTAGGCTACCATTGTGGAGAATTCGAAAGCTCTGATTGCTATTCCCAGGAAAGGCAAGGAACTCGTATGTGGGTAAGATCCAAAGAAAGGTAGTATTTTCTTGCGGCAAGCTAGTGTTGCAGGTTATCATAAGTGATTTCCCAACAAGAACCTTTAGACTGTTATCCTGCAGTCTATGCGGCTTTCCAAGTGAACAGTTGTCAAATCCATTTTGTGTTTGTAGAATGCGCACTATGGCTCGAGGGTTCCCCATATACAGACAGGTGTGCGCTTCAAAAAAATCCACCACAGAGGAAAACCCCCGATTATCCCAAAGAGTGAAGAGGGCATACAGGGCACAGTGACAGGTCAGTGGGTTGTTATGTAGATACAAGCCATTCTTTATAAATGCGGGTAAAGCAGACAGCTCTTCCATGGGAAGCTCCAGAAACCTGTTGGAGGAGAGATCAAGTGTGCGTAGGTGAGGGTTGGTCAGGTTCTGCATGGACTGAAATGAGAAATTGGTCATTAAGTTCCAGCTCAAGTAGATTTTTTGTATGTTGCTCAAATGGGAGAAGGTACTATCATCCACATAACCAATGCGATTGTTGTATAGCAGCAGCTCCTCAAGTTTACAAAGGCTTTTAAACCACTCTTCCCTAATGTCTTCCAGAAGATTAGAAGAAAGGTCTAAGTGGTGCAGTGCTGTGGCGTTGTGAAAGGCATGGGCTGATATCTGGCGGATGTGATTATGGTTAAGGCGGAGGGTATGCAGTCTTGACAGGCTAGAGAGCCAATGGTTGTGGAGGTGACTAAGATTGTTATGGCTCAGGTCCAGAGATACTGTAATGGAGGGCAGAGGTTTCGGTACCTGGTGCAGGTTTTGCCTGACGCAACTGAGGAGATCAGAAGCACATATACAAGAGGAGGGACAGTTGAAGGACCCACCAGCCAAAGCTCCCATGATGAGGATGAAAAGGAGCTTTTCTTCCCAATCTCTCATCCAGGGACAGGCTATCATTGTATCAGAGACCCAGAAACTAATAAGTTATGCCCATGTGGATATACATAGTGGTGCAGCTGAAAGGGTGATCATGTTCCACTACCCTGCAAAGAGTTCTCTATAATAACAGCAGACGGCGTTGTAATCCTCCAGGTGAATTCTCCAAAGTCACAGAATTCTCCAAATTAAAAGAGCCACTTGATTGTTGTTCTCCATTGCATCTAATCCATGGACAAATGTCTCCAAGAAGTGTTTTCCCTGAGCTCAATCCTGTATGGAAGGCAGCATGCAGTTGCCATAGAAAGGGAAGAAGTTTTGTCTGATGAGAAGAACAATGCCAGTGTGTGCTTACAGCTCAATGAGCCTGGATCCAGTTCTCTTCCTCTCCCTCCTGCATTCCGTACGACAAGCAACGGCTACATCTCTTCTGATTCTCATTGGCTCGACCTGTATTACAAAGGGCTGAGCTTGGAATCCATCACTGACCCTCCCTCCCTAATATTCTCAATGATTCTCACTCCATTTCCTCTCATAATCCCAGAGCACGGCGTGGGAATACAGCTACTCAATTCAACAGTGGTTGGGGCGGCTGCCAAGATCCCAGTGTCCAACTGCAGCCTCTGTTCACAGGATAATTATAGAGGCAGAGGGAATGTGGTTTTAGGTACAGCGATGTGATATGACAGTAATAGAACGAGTGGTTACAGTTGCAGGGATTCAACCACATTCAGCCGTAATAATTACAGCATTGTTATAGGCATTCCGGAATATGGACGGACTGCAATAATAGCATATGGAGGGGACGGAACATTTCTGGAACAAAAAAGGACAGAGTTAAGTGACTGTTTTGGGTAACGACGAGTGCAAGGCATGGTAAATCAGGGAGGACAGATGCTGCAAATTAGTAGTGATCATTATATGCAATGTCTAGAGATTCTGCAGCAGAACAATAAAAGAATATGAGGGAGGTATGTGGAGCACTAATGGGAAGGCACATAGCACCTTGTAGGTAACTGCATTCATTCCTAATGGTCATTAAATGATGTCAGAAGTATTCTTCATTTGCACTCATTAGAATTGCAATATGTCCTGTGCCTTTGCTGATAGGATTTTAATGTCTCTTAATTGCCGAAGACATTTAACCCTTGCATTGCCAAAGAATAACCAATTATTATATAATAAGGAAGAGACAAAGGCCTGCTGACATTTATAGAATTCATGATCCTATGGTAGAACAGAGAAGGCAACCCAACAGATATACAGTAGACGAGGGCATGGACTGGCATTAAACATTCCCAAGTGCTGCATAAAATATTGCTAGAATTATGTCTGGCACAAAAATCCATGAACTAAGCAGCAATACATTATAGTACAGTTAAACCATAGTTGCTCGTCCATTCCCGACCACCGTTCTCATCAGACTTCATTTCACTCTCAAATCTTAAATGTGGAAAGTACAGAGATTGGCCATGTAATCCTTACAGTCTCCAGGGGTCTTGGTAAAGTGGCCTAGTGGTAAAATCCAGCAAAAGCGCAAAGCCGTCAGCTGAAACTGGCATTTGACTGTAAGTTGGGGTTAATTGTTGTGATTTCCGCAGAAGCTGATATGTAGCAGTCTGCTCAAAGCTGGAATATGTAATGTGAGTACATCCCTCACTCCCTGCCTCGCTTTGTCAGGACTTAATGGACAAAAGATCCAAGCTGGTACTCCCCAGGGCATCATTCTATTTACTTCTGGCACTGAAGAAAGAGAAACCCACTGTGAGAAATATGATCTGATAATCATGTTATTAGCACTGCTCTGCACCAAACTGATGCCCTCCCTTGAGTTTCCCTGCACCGTATCCACTGGCCTGAACGTTTGCTGAACTGTGATAGCTAAAGCAAGCAGCTCTATATACTCTCCTACAGGTATAGGATCTCTTATGCTCACAACCTGGGGGTTTCCAGGTATGGGATCTTTCTTTAATTTAGATTACCATAGCTTAAGTTTGTTTAAACATTGAATAAACCCAATAGGATGGTTTTGCCACAAGTATGGATTCATGCAGCTTTGTTACCGGTACAAGGTACTGTTTTATTATTACAGAGAAAAAATAAATTCTTTTTAAAATTGATTATTTGCTCCCAAGAAATCATCCTTCTAGGCTTTATTCCTGCAAATGGCACCATGATCAAAATCAAATAAATCTACATCCAACTGGGGACATCCACACTTCCTCCACAATTTTAAAGGGGTTGTTCATCTTTAGGGTAGAACTACATGAGCCATTTAGGTCCGATCCAACGCCACGCGTCAAAATGATGGTGTCAAGTCGGATGCGCTGGAAATAAGGTAAGTTGTAGGAATGCCGGATGTAGTTACAGTCGTGTCATGTCGGATGAACGCTGCAACACCATCCAACATTGCTATCGCTTACCTTATTTTCCATCACATCTGACTTGACGCCTGCGTTTTGGCGTAGCGCGTCGGATCCGCCGAAAACCAGGGCTGCTCCTGCCATGAGGCAAGGTGAGAGCCTTGCCTCAGGCGGCAGCGAGTGTCCACTTACAAGGGGCAGCAAAAAGCCGCCTATTGTAACTTGCTCCATTAGTGCAAAGAGCGCAATTGCGCTTAATGCACTAGCGATGCTGCTGCCTTTTGACCAGCTCCAACGCTGATTTTTTAAGCGCGCCCTCAGGCAGCAGCAGCCCCAGGATCGGCTCTGCCGAAAACGCCTGGAAGTAGTCCATGTAGTTCTACCCTTGCATAAACTTTTTGTATGTTGAGAGTGATATTCTGAAACAATTTGCAATTAGGCTTCATTTTATTATTTCTTTTTAGATTTTTATTCAGCAGCTAGGGTCCAAATTATCCTAGCAACCATGCATTGGTTTTTATTAGAGACTGGAATATGAGAGGCCTGAATAGAAAGATTAAGTAAAAAGTAGCAATGACAATACATTTGTAGCCTTACAGAGAATGTTTTTTTTAGATAGTTTCAGTGACCCCCATTTGAAAGTTGGAAAGAATAAGACGACAAAAACTATATTAAAAAAAAAAAAGAAGGCCAATTGAAATGTTGCTTAGAATTTAAAGGTGAGCCACCCCTTTAATGTATTGCTGTTGTTCTTGGGCTCTGAATGGGGCATGCATTGCTGGACATTCTGTCTGATCAAATAAGGTACTAAACATACATATTATGCTTCAGTTTAGCCAAGCCAAAAGGAGTGCAGCACAGACATCATGGCAGGCCATTTTACTCGTGCTGCACATGAAGCCCTGTGCTTTCTTATCCATTGTTAATTGGAGTGTTGCTGTACGGTTGCCCAGTGATACAGCAGGACTCGCATTTACACACTAGGTATGTTACAGCCAGTAGCCTGCTAAGAGCAACAAGGGAACCAACTGCAGAGGGGCTTTCCATTATGTTATGTTATTAATTACAGTAGTTCTATGGCCAGGCCTTATAATACATTTTTCTAATTTTAATCTGATTTTTCCGCACAGGATTCAACGAGCCACAGAGGTCCTATTGGCAGATCCATGTTTTCAGCTGCGCTCCATCCAATACCTCTTGGGTCAGACCGAACAGTCCATCTTGGGGACCGGACCCCCTTCAGCTGATAAGAAACATTTTTCCTTGCAGGCCTGTAAGTACTAATTTACTTGTATCACCCTGGTGTATGAACAACATGCTTTTTTTTTTTTTTTACACACGCGTGTAACATGTTAGGTTAGGCTGTGAGTCATGAACAATGAGCTGCCTTTTTGAGGGACCCATGTTTTTCTACATTTAGAGGTTTCCTAACAGATGGTTGAACAGCGTGAAACAATCTCATTAGATTTCTGTACACCCTTACAATCTTTTTAGGAGAATCCACATCACAACGATCTCTGTCTGTTGCTTTCCAACACCTAATACTCCACCTTGTGAGAGAGCAATTGCAGGGCTAGTATTCTTCCCCAGGAGAGTTCTCCTTCCAGCTCCAGGACACACCCAAACAGAAGAATAGACAACGGATATTTGGTACAAAGCAGAATCTGCAAGAAGAGTAGGAAATGTCTTATAAAGGGGTTGTTCACCTATGAGATAACTTTTAGTAAGATGTAGAGAGGGATATTCTGATTAATTTGTATTTGTTTTTTGAGCTCTTCCTTATTGGCTATGTACATCAGTCCTGTCTTGCTTTATGGCTGGGATGTTCCATTCACACTTTGCATTAGGGCATATCTCCCGTCTGACACACACAGATTGGTGACAGGCTGGCCTTGCATGGTGTTTAGTAAATCAGGTAATCTCCAGCGCCCTTTTTAAACTGCACACTCTAGACTCTTTATGTGAGGTCTGTGTCCGATATGGAATTTTTCCTTTAGCAGAGGAGTCAGTGCAGCAGCTGACATTCTGAACAATGAAACTGGTACCACTGAAAGTGAATAATCTTAGCCTCAATTCACTGTGCATATTTTACCTTAAATCTCTTTCATATACAGGTATGGGAATGGGACCTGTGATCTAGAATGCTCGAGACCAGGGGTTTTCTGGATAACTGATCTTTCCATAATTTTGATCTTCATGCCTTGATTCTACTAGAAAACCATTATAAGTTTCTATAAATATTATATCAATATTAACATAAATTATATCAATATTAATAATATACCTCAACCCACTTACTGGGGTTTCTGGTTCTTTTGAGCAAGCAGACAATGAATCCACACCAATGAGAGTATAATAAAGTGATGTATTGTAAAATAAATCAATTGATTGTTCTACACCATGTAAACATTAAATAAACCCAACAAGGTTTTGCTTCCAATAAGGATTAATTATATCTTAGTTGGGATCAAGTGCAAGCTACTGTTTTATTATTACAGAGAATAAGGAAATTATTTTTAAAAATTGGGATTATTTGGATAAAATGGAGACAGCCTTTCTGTAATTCGGAGCTTTCTGGATAATGGGTTTCCGGATAAGGGATCACTAATTCAACTTGACTTTCCTGCCAGCCTCTATTTTATTCCTTTAGGCTATTGTTGTACATGCCTCCGGCCCCATTGTTATTGCCCGTAAATAATGTAAAGTGTGCCCTAATGTTCTAAATCAGGGTTTCTCAAGCTCATTTAACCATTAAATAAAGCAAATAGCAATGTTTGCCCCCAAATATGGATTATGCAGTTTAGCCAAGTACATTGTTGTTGTCATTGGTGAGGAATAAATGATGGAGCAGTTTTGGTTTCTGTTAAATAATCAATCCGTGTAAGACAAATCCTGTGTTGGGGTTCATTGTGGTTTTGACGATGATGTTATTTTGCTTTAACCTTGTGTACTTTGTGCTGCTGCCTCATCTGATACATGACAAGTGCTGATGCTGCAGGAGGATCATGTACAACTGATACACTGTGTTGCCTTTCTTTGTCACTCCTCTCCCTTTCACATCAGTGCTGGACAAGACAAGGAAAGGCAACAATCACACGTGAGCACCCCTTTCTGCATGTGGGGGAAGTTTGGGTGCCATAGCCATACGGGGGTTACTGGTGAAAAGGGCTAAATTGCTGGTGGGAAGGCTCCATTTCCCTCACCCAGGGCCAAGACTAGGATTACTCAGATAGAAGAGGTGCCTAGCCTCTCCGACCCTCTCTCCAACCGCTGCCCCTAGGTATTTACCTCTTCTGCCAATCCCTATCTCCGCCTCATCACATATACAACTCCAGTTGCAACCTGGCTGCTATTATACCAAATGTGCTCATCCAGTTCTAGGCTGTATTTATTGGCTGCCAAAGGAATTATGTGCCTTCAGTTTGCAGAAGGAGAAAAATATGTAAACAGAAATATCTCACACCCAATGGAAATAATATGTAAAGTTTTATTGTAACGTGACCTCACACAGGCACAATTCAGACCAACGTGGTCAGTTCTCAAGCTGCGGTCAGACTATAGTACAAGTATGGGATCCATTATCCAGAAAGCTCCGAATTACAGAAAGGCCGTCTCCCATAGACTCCATTTTATGCGAATAATCCAAATTTTTTAAAAATTATTTTCTTCTTCTCTGTAATAATAAACCGTACCTTTATTCTTTTTTTTTTTTGAAAGATTTTCTTTATTGGATTTTTTTTTAAACATTTAAGAGCTAGATAAGAGAAAAAAAAGTATAGAAAAACTTCTGAAGGATCCAAAGTAGAACTGGTAGTAAGGAGGGGATGGACCTCCTTTAAGTATCTGACAGTAAGGCTAGGAGCGAGCGGGTCTAGGTGGGCAGACTGAAATGAAGTAAGGGGTATGGTTCATCTGCTGCTCAGGCTACTGGTTCACCCCAGATCCTGTATGCACAGTACCCATACTATCCCCTGCGGAAGGAAAGTGGAGGACATTTAGGTTCCCTGGATCTCCCCCATCCAGGCATTTCTTATTTTTCCACATTTTCCTGGACAGCCTCTAGACGTCCGTACATTATTCTTAATCCAAACTAAGATATAATTGATCCTTATTGGAAGCAAAACCAGCGTATTGGGTTTATTTAATGTTTACATGATTTTCTTGTAGACTTAAAGGGATACTGTCATGGGAAAAAATTTTTTTTCAAAATGAATCGGTTAATAGTGCTGCTCCAGCAGAATTCTGCACTGAAATCTATTTCGCAAAAGAGCAAACAGATTTTTTTATATTCAGTTTTGAAATCTGACATGGGGCTAGACATATTGTCAATTTCCCAGCTGCCCCAAGTCATGTGACTTGTGCTCTGATAAACTTCAATCACTCTTTACTGCTGTACTGCAAGTTGGAGTGATATCACCCCCTCCCTTTCCCTCCCCAGCAGCCAAACAAAAGAACAATGGGAAGGTAACCAGATAAGAGCTCCCTAACACAAGATAACAGCTGCCTGGCAGATCTAAGAACAACACTCAATAGTAAAAACCCATGTCCCACTGAGACTCCTTCAGTTACATTGAGAAGGAAAAACAGCAGCCTGCCAGAAAGCATTTCTCTCCTGAAGTGCAGGCACAAGTCACATGACCAGGGGCAGCTGGGAAATTGACAAAATGTCTAGCTCCATGTCAGATTTCAAAATTGAATATAAAAAATTCTGTTTGCTCTTTTGAGAAATGGATTTCAGTGCAGAAGTCTGCTGGAGTTGCACCATTAACTGGTGAGTTTTGAAAAAAACATGTTTTCCGATGACAGTATCCCTTTAAGGTATGAAGATCCAAATTACAGAAAGATCTGTTATTGGGAAACCCCAGGTCCCAAGCATTCTTGATAACAGGTTCCATACCTGTATATATAAGTATAGTATATAAAGGTAACACATGAGTATGTGACTGGCCAGGAGCAGCCACCAACCCTGGCTGAATGAGCATGTGTATAAATATCAGGAGACTTCTACTGAACATGTGTGGCTAAAGAAACTACAAGTTTTAGGAGACAAAACTTGTAGTTTCTTTATGCAAAATACTTCCTTCTGTTTGAGAATAACCTTCCTGTTACCCCCTGTTTTAAGTGGAGGGATCCCTTCAGTCACATGAAACCGCAGCTGTGAGACATCTCAGTAACATGTTTAGGAACCACTAATTGCACACGTGTCTGCCGTCATACATGGTCAATGTTGCAAGAAATGGACCTTGATGTTTTGGACAGTTGATCCCATATCCGCGAGGCTGCAGGTGCATTTAAGGAGATGATAACTTGTAAAAGACCATTGTACTGTCCCAGAATTCTGTATGTTTTATACCATCAGAAAAGGGAGAACCCTTAGGGGGTTATTTATCAAAGTCCGAATTTATCTCTTATTTTCTGCTACAAACTTCGATTAAACCCGCTCGGGTTTTTTACGCTTATTTATTATTACATTTTAGGGATGCACCGAATCCACTATTTTAGATTCGGCGGAACCCCCGAATCCTTCGTGAAAGATTCAGCCGAATACCAAACCGAATCTGAACCCTAATTTGCATATGCAAATTAGGGGTGGGAAGGGGAAAACATTTTTTTACTTCCTTGTTTTCTGACAAAAAGTCACACAATTTCCCTCCTGCCTCTAATTTGCATATAAAAATTTGGTTCGGCTGGGCAGAAGGATTCGGCCGAATCCAAATCCTGCTGAAAAAGGCCGAATCCCGAACCAAATCCTGGATTCGGTGCATCCCTATTACATTTTCACCAAAATTTGCACAAATTTCACAAGTTTTTCTGACTCTTTCATCAGATTTTCACCATCTTTTCGTAATTTTCATCCGAAAACTTCGAGGTATTGCCTGAAAACCCAGCGCACATCAAAAAATCATTGGGACTTTTCCCGTTGACTATTATGCAACCTCGTCAGGTCTGAGATGCCAGATTTTCAGATTTGGACTTTTCCATCCTCGGGGTTTAATAAATTCCCAGAAATACGTGATTTTTTTTTAGTCAAATTTTATATATAAAAAAAAAATTACAAATTTTTTGTGATTTTTGCATTCGGCCTTTCGTAAATAACCCCCTTACTGACTGCCCCACACAAGAAAAAAATTGTAGTCTTTTGAGGTTTCTGCATGAACCTGACATATAAATAAATATATATTGCTAAAGCAAATGGGACATTTGGCCATTTCAGTGGGGCGTCGGTATTAAAGGAACAGAGATGCTATTGTCACGAAGTGGAACAGTTCTGCTGTTTTCTACTGACAGTTTGGCCTCTGGAGGGAAATGTTTTTCATGACCGTTTATGAATACAGTTGTAAGCGCATGGCACTGTACATGGAATATAGACCCTAGGTCTCAGTTGGGTATAGATCAATGTTAAGGTGACTGAAAGCAGTAAAAAGCTGTGTGATTCCAGGACTCATTCCCAGTGATGGGGGAGCTTCTGTTGTGCCGCACAGGAAGGAAGTGAAAAGTACAAGCTGTCAATCTGTTGTCCAGAAGCCGCGCTGTATTTCTGCTGCATGTGGAAAATCTCCCTCCCACCCATTTTATCCGGGGACGGTGACAGCTGTCAGAAGCCTTGGTAACAAAGGAACCATGCGCAGGCAGCGGGATATTTTATTAATGTGCAGAGTATTTATAGAAACCTCTATTTCTGGAGAGAAAAATGACCTGAAGGGGAGTAGGAGCCCATCACTGCTCTTTTCCCGCTCACTAATATGATAGAAAAGCTTCCAGATCGGGTTTAATAGGCACTTGCTCATCTGCCGCTCTGGTGTGGCCTCCTATTAACCCTTCTTCTCTGAGCCAAAGAATAATCATGAATAAATAAATCTATAAAGGTGCCGCCATGCAACCTGACGGGCAAATGAATCCTGATGAAGTAACACAGCAAACGAATGGGTTAAGCCCATGGGGTTCTGATAATATCACTGGCTAACTCTTAGTTAGTCATTTTTGGGTACTTCGACCATCGAATAGTCCAACTTCGGTTCAGAGTTGAAAAAAACGTTGAAATTCGAATATTGAAATTTATCATGTACTGTCTCTTAAAACTTCGGCTTCGACCATTCGCCACCTAAAAGCTGCCGAAGTGCTGTTTTAGCCTATGGGGGACCTCGTAGAACCTGTATGGAGGCAATTGGGGGAGTTTGGGAGGGCGAGGTTCAAAAAAACTCTGTTCCTTCAATCGTACGATTCAAAGTAGGTCGAATACGGACCACTTCCACCCCCAAAAAACTTCGACCTCAATTCGTTTGATCTTTTTGAATTCGAGTTTCGAAGTTTTTTTTCAATTTCGAAACTTGACCCTTGATAAATATGCCCCGTATTGTGCGAAACACTGTAACACATGGGGAATGTTGAAGAAGAATGTTGATTTCTATGGGATTTTAAAAGGCGGATTTATCAAAGGATGAACTTTCACTTTCACCCATTGATAAATACTCTTTTAAAAATCCCATAGAAATAAATGGACAGTGGTGGAATTTGACTCTAGAGGACTGCGGCGACCTCTAACTTCACTCTTTGGTAAATATACCCCTTTATTTACATTCCTGCGGTTACAACAAACACGACAAATTGCATTGAAGCAACAGAGAGAGTGTGCCGGTCCTCCATTCCTATTGGTTCATTCTGAACATAATTACCTCTTGTTACATGATGGGATGTATATTTAGTTAACTCTATTTGCTGCTTTGTGTTTTATCCCCCTTTCTAGTCCAGTCATAATTAGCCCTTTTGTTCAATGAAATATTAATGATCAGCAAGTCTGAGCTTTGCTTTCTGCTTAATGGAACAAGTGTTTCTGTTTGTCCAGACACAGATTATATCGACGCAGAAGAGCTCCGGAAAGTGAGCAAGATGCTGGCCCACCTGAGCGAGGAATCCAAGCAAGCAGCAGCGTCCACTCAGGTGACCACTTACCCCCCCCCCACACGCACACTTACCCACACTATACTACAGCATGTCTAGGAAAGCAGCAAATGCAGCATGTTGGTTTTTGGTTTGTGCCCAGGTTGGACTCCAGGCCCCAGTATGCAAGTGATATTAAAGGGCAACTAAAGTCTAAAATAGAACAAGGCTAGAAATGCTGTTTTTTGTATACTAAATATAAACATAAACTTACTGCACCAGAAGTCTAATTAAACAAACGATTTATGTTTTTAAAAAGCTGTCATCTTGTACACACATGCTCAGTGTGGTCTGGGCTTCAGTTGGGAGGTTAAGCTTAGGGATAGTCATAAATTATTAAAACAACACAAGTCAAATAATATCGGCCAGAAGCCGATACAGCAAGACTGAGTAATAATCAGAATATACAGACTGTACTGGGTCTGTGGATACAAATCTACACAGTTGTTACAGGGAAACAAACAAAGCTGCTGGAGTTCTGGGACGTAAGGTGGGGAGGCTTCCCCCTGTCGTTTGAAAGTGGATCATTTCCCTGCAGAGCAGTTAGGGACCGTCTAAAGTTTCCCATCCACAGCTGTCCGTAAAAACTAAGGGAGAATTTTACTGCATACAGTCAGGTTTCTTATAAAAACGGTACACATTTTTTAATTAAAGCATATCGGAGATAGGTTTCTTTTTCATTAAAGAAAGTAAAATGGGATTTTATTTTTTTGCCTTTACATCCCCTTTAACCATTTGCTGCCTAGGGACTGTGTGGTGGGATGAAAGTGCAGTATGGGAAGAGCCGTTGGGCTGTAAGCATCAGTGCTGAATGTGAGAGGGGCCACATTTGTATCATATAGTGCAGTAAGGGAATGGCGGCATTCTGGGGTGGGATTATGTTTCTGCAAAACCGTGACCTTTCCTTCCCATAAAGTGATCAGTTTACTGCAGATCTGGGCAAAAATAGTTTTCTGCACAGAATGTGATCCTCACTGGGGAAGCACACGTTGGGCCGATGTCTTTGCATTATTAATGGACCAATCTCCTGCTTCACCTTCCAACTCCCTGTCCTTACCCCGAGCTCTGCATGGAAAGGAAATGTAGGACATGGATGGGCAGTTTGTCGTTGCATGGATATTGTAGAACTACAACTCCCGGAAGCCACTTTCCTGCCATTAGGATGCTGGGAGTTGCAATTGTGCAGCATCTGTAGCTTGCAGAAACTGCAGTAATCCTGAGCAGAGAAGAAATTCACAAATATACAAGCTCCATAGAAACCCTTATTCAGTCCTTATGATTTATCTGTTTCAGCCAACAAGTGAGGAGGATCTGTGCCCCATCTGCTATGCGCACCCCATCTCTGCTGTGTTCAAGCCCTGCTCCCACAAGTCCTGCAAGTAAGTGGCTGTAACTTGTCCTTTCCACAGATGCCCCTTGTAGTGTAACAACGCACTGTTATATGGAGCTGATATAGTCAGAACATAATCTTTTCCTAGTGCTGAGCAAACCCATTGGCTTGTGTATGAGAAACAATCCTTTCAGGGAATGTGAGCTTTTTGCCTTTGGGTCAGTGTTGCATTGGCACCAGAAAGCTGAGCAATTCCTAATGGAGCGTATTCTTGCTCATCCTTGTTTGTGTTCTCTTTTATACTCTTACTTTAACATTCGTTGTCTTAGGCCCATGTCTCACATCGGGTTGGGTTTGGAGTCTGAGAGAGGGAGGTTTAAGTAGCCTAGGGGTTCACTACTTGTAGCCCCGCACATCACTATTATGTACCCACCACAGCAAGTAGGTGTCTTGTCTTTACATTGCTTTCACTAACAAGAACTTGATCAGGATTCATCATCAGGACACACAAGTTACATTGTAGCCGAGACTGAAGGGAAACACTTCTGTGAATATACCGTGTATCTAAATTCTGTCTGATCCAAAGAAAGGGGAAACCCATCTAAAGCCTCAGGAGCTGCAGTTGGAATAGTCCTTGGCAATAGAGTTCTGCAGCGGGTCGGGTACACGTGGGTTACCTGCTAAAAAAGCAGTCACCCTGTGGAATGACGGGAGCATTTTCAGGTGCCTGTGGGTCGGGTTGCGGGTCCCATCTAAATTTCTTATCGTGTAATATTGTCAATATTTTACTCCTTTTCAAGTTGTGAAACTGTCCCGCCCACTTTGATGATGTCACTTCCGGTTTGCAGCACCACCACTTCCTGTTTTATGGTGGTCAGCGGGTTGCGGATCAGGCAGTTGCTGGTCTGGGTTGGGTAGCGGATCAAAGTGGAGTTGTGTGTGCAGGTTGGGTCCAGGGAAATTGGTTCCACACAGGACTCTACTTGGCAATATAATACAATGTACAGTAGTTATTTTTTTTTTTTATTTCACAACAAACAAAATGGCCTAAACAATTCTATTCGTCCTTGTGTTTGTACCAAGCCAGCTGTAATCTGCTAATTATAATGTAGCCCATTCAGCCAGTGCTCCTGGGCCTGTGTCTCCCCTCTAACCCCTTATAAAGGGTTAAAAAAGGGGGGGATTCCTGAATTTAAATGTACGACAATTAAGGGCTGAACTACGCGGCACTCGTTCTTCAGATCCGACGTGCTGAGAAGAATCCGAATATAATGTAAGTAATAGAAAAGTCGCACCTACAAACTGCGTGCATCTGACACAACACGACTGAGGGATGAAGATGAAATATGTGGCATTCGTATCCGACCGTTGTGTCCGATGCACACAGTGCGACATTTCTATTGCATTATATTCAGCGCGTCTGTCTCGTCGCATGTGATTGTTCTCAGCGCGTTGGATCTGAAGAACGCACACCGCGTAGTTCAGCCCTTGGTGTTTCTATCCACAAAACGAGCGCAGATCTCTGGGCTGGGAGTGACATTCCCTAAGCTTCACCTGTCCAGACACCAGTCGTGCTCAGGGCTTTGTCTGATCATGTGACAAATCAGTGCTGTACAGACTGTGACTACAACTTTGAAAAGGCCTAGACTGCCCCCTACATGTACAACTTAGTGATGGGCGAATAAAAAAAAATTTGACGCGTGTCAAAATTATCCGGACGCCCATTGACTTTAATGCATTTGGACCAAATTGTTGCACGTCAATTGTTTTGACACCCATTGACTTCAATGCGTTTCACGATTCGCTCATCTCTAGTCAGTGACAGTGCAGTTCCATGTACTACAAACAGTCATTCTTGTTTCCTTAAAGGGATGCTTCACCTTTCAGTTAACTTTTAGTATGTCATAGAATGGCCATTTCTAAGCAACTTTTCAATTGGTCTTCATTATTTATTTTTTATAGTTTTTTTTAATGACTTGCCTTCTTATCCTGATGTTCTTCGGCTTTCAAATAGGGGTCACTGACCTCATCTAAAAACAAATGCTCTGTAAAGCTTTAAATGTATCGTTCTTGCTACTTTTTTATTACTTGCCATTCTATTCAAGTCCTCTTCTATTTGTTTCACAGTCTCTTATTCAAATCAGTGCATGGTTGCTAGGGGAATTTGGACCCTAGATTGCAAACTGGAGAGCTGCTGAATAAAAAGCTAAATAACTCAAAACCCACAAATAATAAAAAATGAAAACCAATTGCAAATTGTCTCAGAATATCACTCTCTACATCACACTAACAGTTAATTCAAAGGTGAACAACCCCTTTAATTGAATACCTTGCAGCTTGAGGACCTTCCAGTCCATTATAACAGTGGTCCCAACCTTTTGTTGCCCAGGGACCGGTGTAACAGAACATTTTTGCAAGGACCAGGGGGTCGGGAGGGCGTTGAGGGGGGGGGCAGCAGCAACTGCGCATCAAATTTGGTGGTCCAGCTTTAATTGTGGGCTGGGCAGCCGGTGTTTGGGGACCCCTGCGTTATAGGGAGTTAGCTCTTCATCCTAGAGCCTCTTAATCCCCCACCTCCAACCATTTGTGAGTTATGACAAGAAATCTGTTCCGTTAGGCAGGTAGAGAACATACCAAGACAATAGCATGGAAAGCGTTGCCTTGATACGGAGCCTCGTTTCTTTTATTCTCTTACAGGGCCTGTATTAACCAGCACCTCATGAACAACAAAGACTGCTTCTTCTGCAAGGCCACCATCACTGGAGTAGACGACTATGAGAAGCCAGCTGGCAACTAGCCCCTCCGACCCTCTGCAGTACAGCCCGGTGCCACTCTGATCCCACCCTCATTCTGGCTCCTAATGGGTTTAAAGGGGAACTATTGTACAAAATATTTTATTGTGCTGCCCCAGAGTTTCTAGTTCAGCAGCATCATTTATTTTGGAGCATTTTAAATATGTTTACACAGCTTTATTTTTAAATGCTATTTAAGTGTGCTGACTTTACACTCCGTTAGGAGCTGCTGGACTCCAGTGGCTGTCAGTCACGCTGGTGGGAAGGGGTGGGTGGCAGTTGTGTTATGTGTATTTGCACTGATGACCTGTTATAAAAAGTAGCCACAACTACAGGCAAAAAGGCTCCCTAGCAATTGTACAAGTAAAGCTTTGCTCCCCTCCAAGGCTTGTGTTGCTGCACTTGATCCAGATGCCTTGTGCCGCAGCCTGGCCTGTCACTGGAGTCGGCTTCTTTTGGTACAGTTTTACAGATGCATTTTTATTGTGTGTCCTTTTTGTTCCTCACATGGACACAGAACTGAGTATTAAATTATTTATCCTGCCAGCCTTGTCTTTTTTTTATTTGGAGTTTAGGTTCATCCTTCTTTCTCTATGTACTCAACCAAGCGAGAGAAGCGCTACTGGAGTGCCCCACAGCCACCATATTATATAGGAACATAGTACATTAGGTGCAAAAAGACACACGTCCATGAAGTTCCACCTTTTAACTCTATATATAACCTGCCCAACTGCCAGTTTGATCCAGAGAGAGGCAAAAAAACTAAATTTGAAGCTTCTCCAATCTATTGTTACTTTGCATATTCACTAGAGGAATTTACAGTCAGGGCCGCCATTAAGGTCGCCATAGACGCAAAGATCCTACGGTACGAATCTAGGATTCATATGATTTCCGGATCGTGTGTGGAGTGTGCCGACATTTTTGGATCCCCCTGGAGCCCATTGCGAATCGTAATCGGATTGTTCGGCCATACGGACGAACGTTCAGATTACCCCTCAATATAGCCATGCCCGTTAATGGCATATCAGAGAAACATCGCCAAACGAGCGAATCTTTGCGTCTATGGCCACCTTTAGAAATCCCCCCCCTTACAACAATTTTTGGGGGCCCCACCCCAGATCCCACTCACTCCACGCAACAGTTAAAAGACTACACAGACATCAGTGCTAAAAAAGGTAACCCTCCCCCCCACACACACACGCACACAAGTTATAAAAAGCTATTGATGGTCAGGGCCATCTTACAAGTTGAAAAAAAACTGTGGTGCCAGGGTCCCCCTTAAAAGTTTTTTAAAAATTGGTGGTCAGGGTCCCCCTACAAGTTAAAAAAAAAAAAACATTGGCACCAGGGCCCCCCTTACAAGTTAAAAAAAATTGGGGCCCCCAAAGAATATTTTTAAAAAAAAACTTTGGTGGCAGGGGCCTATAGAGTATTAAAATAATACATTGGTGGCCAGGGGATTTAAAAAAAAAAACCACAAATTGGTGTCAGTAGAATTGAACTTCGGGACTTTGGAAATGGGCGCAAGGCTTCGGCGCGGTCAAGGGGGGCCTGGCTCTTTCGAAAGTGCAGCACTGCCGGCCCCCCCTTCAGGCCTGGGCCCGGGACACTTGTTCCCCCTGTCCCCCCCCTGATGGTGGCCCTGCTTACAGTACAAATCGACCCCCCTGACTGAAAGGAAATAGCAATGACTAGTGATAAGTGAAATTTTGTCGCCAAGTTTCGCCGTGAAAAAGATGCCCATAGACTTCAATGCTTTTCGGTGAAGCAAAACGTGTCCGATTCACCCATCACTAATGACACAGGGACAGTGGGTATAGCCGGTGCCTCTAGGAGGCAGGACACAACATTAGGAAAAGGTAGCCCCTCCTCCACTGGCTATACCCCCAGCTTTAGCAACCCCCCCCCCCCGAGCTACTTCAGAAGATGAAAAATGACACTTTACACTTAAATATTAGAAAAACGGTCACACAGAAAATAGAAAGTCAATGGAAAAGGTCTTTATTTCTGGTGATCCATCTGAAACCAACTAGTTTGAAGGTTTAATTACCTAAGGGTTACCCCATATTGTCCAGGTGTCTTAGTGACCTACCGGCACCAAGTCTGAGGGTCCAAGCAATAGCCTTTTTTCTAGGGGAGCACCTACTGCCACAATGACATTTCTAGCCTGTGCCAAATGCTGCAAATGTTTGCCAAGCGGGGACACAAAGACCCATATGTGGCAAATGCAAACCACCTGAACTGGGTCCTGACTCCCCAGAACCTTCTTTCCCCCCCTCCCCAGTGAACCAAGGGGAACCATCAACTCCCAACAGGGCTTCCCCACCACGTAGACGGCATTCTCCTCCAGAATGGGCATAGCAACTGGCTACGGGGATCTCAAAATTGTCTCAATCTTTGGACAAACTTCTCTTCTGCCTTGATAATCCCAGGGGGAGAATGTCTAAACGCAGAGCCCCCAACTCTATTGGATGAAGAGAGAATTGCATCATCACCACCTCCAGATGATGATTTTGATCACTCAGAGGGCGAGCTTTCCTCAGATTCAGTGGAGAAGTCTGTCAAATACTCTTCCACTAAATCCACTACTTCCTGTTGGATCAAGCAAGCAATTCGGCAAGCCTACGCGGCACAAGGTCAAACGCCTCCGGCCAGACTCACAGCTCACTCCACCAGGGGGATGAGTATGTCCTGGGCGTTCAGGAAGCAAGCATCAGCTGAATGTGGACCTCTGTCCACTCTTTTTCAAAATTCATTTCTTTGGCAGAAAGGTGCTTCAAGCCGTTACTTCTACATAGTCCTCACTCTCCCACCCGGAGGTATAAGGGGACAGCTTTAGTACGTCCCCACTGTCCCCCAAGATGACTTGGATAAAAGGAGATTTTGTATACTCACAGTTAAATCTCTTTCTCTTCAGTCATTCGGGGGACACAGGACTTCCCTCCCTGGATTGAGGCACTCGTTTCCATCAGACATGATAGAGATTTACCAGTGAGTACACAATCTCCTTTTTTCAGCTTTCTATTCATATTCTGGGTATTAGCTGCAAACCCATTACAGGCAAACACATTAAGGCTAGGGCCAGACAGTAGGAATAGGATTGCAGATTCTCTGCTGCTCCCCTTATATTCAGAAGGTGGAGAAATCCACTGTCTATTGCACCAGCGCAGAAACAATGATCCCAGGTGCAGGCAGAGCAGGGGCTACATATTTATTATAATACACACGTTTCAGTGAGTCATGTGATAGAAATGACATCACTAAGCTCAGATTATAACTGATTTCATCACTAAGCACCCTTTATAAGGATATAATTTACAGGATATTCATGGCTTTTGTGTATTATAATATTATAATCTTGTAACTAAAGCCCCATTGGACAAAAACTGGGTGGGTCTTTCATTAGGCAACACCCCCACTCGGACAACCAGCCTTTAATCAGGCCCCCCTAAGCTAATACAGATATCAGACATTGACAGGACATGACTAAGCACCATTTATAAGGATATCATTTACAGGATATTCATGACTTGTATACTTTATATAAATATATAATGATTCTATTTTTGGCTTTCATAGCAATACACAATTTTATACAAGAAGAAAAATAAAAAATATGGCAGACAAGGAGTTAAAAATCTCTTTCCTTTATAAGAAGTGTTTGTGTTGGAAAATACAGTAGAGTCCTCGTAGTAAATCTGGCCCTCTGTAGGAGAAATCGCCATTTTAGATCCTTTAAAACCCTGGCTGCAAAGAGTCATGGGAGTGGCATGCTATCCCTAATATTGACTGGTTCCTTTACTCACAATTATTTGAGAAAACCCACTGTGCTGGAGGTCCTTGGAGCAGCTTGGATAGATGGGCTGAGCACAGTGTTAGATGTTCCTTTCAGTATCAGATGCCATTGTGAAGGCTGCTCCTTATATAATAAATTATCTTGAGGGGTAACAGCCTGATTCTCAATGAATTGTCCTGTCTCACCATGTAACTGCTGCCATACAGACCCCACCAACTAGCCATGCTTTTAGCACTGTGCCAGCCTATATACCATCTCCTGAGATTATACTCTTTATTCATTTCTCTGCTCCTCTCTGTACTATAGAGCAAAACCCCCTCGCTGCTGGACAGCACACAATAATGCTCATAGTCCCCAATCACAAGAGAGCTATGTGCTGTCTGAGTGAAATACTTGCACTTTTACATGATTATCCGAGGTTCAGGCACAGACTCAGAGATGCACTTGTGCGGCAGGACGTTGGCTCCATTCAGGTAAAGCTCATCATTAACAATAACATCCTCCCCCAGCACCGTCACGTTCTCCATGCGCACCTGCAATACACAGGGAAAGGCAAATGCAAGTTAGTGGCAAAGAATTATACACTATATCAGCAGTCCCCAAACTTTTTTTTTTTTTTTTTTTTTTTTACCTGTGAGCAACATTCAGATGTAAAAGGAAGCATGAAAAAAGTTCCTGGGGTGCCAAATAAGGGCTGTGATTGGCTATTTGGCAGCCTCCATGTGAATTACCAGCATATAGGAAGGTCTGTTTGGCAGTACACCTGTTTTTTCTGCAAACAAAATTTACCTCCAAGCCTGGAATTCAAAAATAAGCCCCTGCTTTGAGGCCACTGAGAGCAACATCCAAGGGGTTGGAGAGCACAATGTTATTCATGAGCCACTGGTTGGGGATCACTGGTTTGGATGGAGTTCTCCCATCAAGCAGAGTACAGCTGCTCATTCCCATAAGCAAAATGACTGACCCCCACATTGGTAAGCGGATTGTACATAACAAGCTCAAAGTCATTTACAAGCAGGGTCGGACTGGGGAGCCCACTGGGCTGCAGCCCCCGCTCCGGGTCCCATTCAGAGCCGGGCCCAGCAGCACATGCACACACTTTGGGGCAAATACACAACTTCGCCGCACTTCGCCAGGCGTATTTTCGCCAGTGCTCCGCAAATTCACTAAAATCCAAAGTTGCGCACAGGGGTAGCGTAAGTTTGCGAAGTTGCGCTAGCGTTAATTCGCCAAGCGAAGCGAAGTTTCACTAGCGATGGTTCATTTGCAGGCGCCAAATTCAAATTTCAATGGAGGAATACGTATCTGCACTACAAATGCCTAGAAAACCTTCAAAACATCAAATAAAAATTTTATTTTGCCCTACACATGTGGCCACTGTCTAGGTAAGTTGCCATGAGTCAGGAAATGTAGGGGGGATGGAGGGGAGCCCCAAAAATTTTTTCGATCTTTTTCAGCCTATCACCCATCATGTAGAAAACACACCAGCGTTTTTTGGGACTTAGAAAAAAATTTTACTTTTTTGGAAACAATCCCTATCTACTCTATTGCGCTTCGCCAGGTCTGAGGTGGCGAAGGAAGTCTAGCGTAAAAGGTAGCATTCAGTACACTGCGCGCGTTAGTGAATTTGCGTAGTTACATCGCTAGCGAAAATTCGCCTGGCTTAAGTGTGCGAAGTAACACTAGCGAAATTACGCCAGCGTTTGTTAGTGAATTTGCGAAGTACCGAAAATGCCAAACGCTAGCGAATTGACGCTAGCGTTCGGCATTTCGGCACTTAGTGAATTTGCGCCTTTGTATTTGCCGCAACCTGCCCGATAAAGGGAGGTCGCGCCAGCGAGATGCGACGGAGATTCTGGGCCAGTCTGACTCTATTTACAAGGGGGTAAGTAAGAAATAAGAAAATAATATGGCAGTGCTTATGATTACAGCATCTATATTGTACTGTCATGCCTGTTAAAGGGGTTGATCAACTTTAAATTAACGTAGAGAGTGATATTCTGATATAATTTGCTATTGCTTTTAATTTTTTGTTATTTGAGTTATTTAGCTTTTTATTCAGCAGCTCTCCATGTGGCAATTTCAGTTTTCTGGTAACTAGGCTCCAAATTACCCTAGCAACCATGCATTGATTTGAATAAGAGACTGGAATATTAATAGGAGAGACCTGAATAGAAAGATGATTAATAAAAAGTAGCAATAACAATACATTTGTAGTCTTCCAGAGGATTTGTTTTTTTCGATGGGGTCAGTGACCCATATTTGAAAATTGGAAAGAATCAGAAGAAGAATTCTTAGAATAACTAAAAGTTAACCACCCCTTAAAGGGGACCTGTCACCCTAAGAAATAATTCCAAATTCTTTATTATCATGTTAACTGAGCAAAATAAACTGTACTTACACTATATGTATTATTTAAATTTTGTTTCCTTCAGTCTTAGAATTACACTACCACAGCAAGCAGGCAGGAGCCATTTTGGGGACACTTATTAAGATAAATTTTGTATCACCCCAAAATCTTGTGTAAACACCAGAACGGGGAACATAATACCCATGCGCAGTGTCCTACACAATTATAGAGCCTGAGGAGGGAAAGTGCAATGTGAGCAGAGCAGTGATATGTAGGAAGTGCGGAATTGAAAGTGAAAGTAATTGACTGCCCCACCTCTGTGTCTCAGGTGTGGGCATATAATATGATTGACAGCTGAAATATTTAAATACCTTTATAACAGGTATGAATGTTTAAATGAAGAAAAAATAATTAGTGTTTCATGTTTACTTTGCAAAGGACTTTCATTTTACAGCTTTTTATGTGTAGTGACAGGTCCACTTTAAAGTACTTCAGCACATAGACAGACAGAACCTTCTGCAGCCCAACATGATTGACAGAACTGAAGGGGTTTTGGATCTGTGAAGTACAGGTGGGTTGAGGTAAATTTTTTTTGAAAATAACAGTGTATTAGTGATACTGACATTAACACAGAACTCCCATCACAAAGCTTGTCCCCATACTAATGCGGGGGTCCAATAATCCACTACCTGCCTTGTTCCCTTTTTTACAGGACCCCTTAGATGGACTCCCATCTGCCTGTTTGCATATAATCTAGGCCTCTCTGTTGTGCAACCTGTCCATTCATGTAACAATATGTCTTCTCACCTTCCCTGGGCAGTTAGACCAGTTTTTCTTGTGACTAATGTCATGCAGAGGATAATAGTGGTGCTGCATTGTAATGTTATAGTTACAGTAACTGTAAAGCTGGATAACATCACCACCACCCAAACGTCTCAGGTGATTTGTTTTGGGCAATGGACATGACCCTCTAGGGATTAAAGTGGGAAATGTATATGTAGAATAGGGATCACCCACTGTCTCACCCTCTCTCAGACTCACCCACTGTCCTACTGATGAGCTCCAACCAACAATGGAGGACTCCAGCCAGGAATGGGAGTGTAGCCGGGATCCTTTCATGACTGTGCATCGCTTGATACGCACTCCGTCCTCTACAGTCACTCCAGGGCCAATAGTTACATTAGGGCCAATGCTGCAGTTCTGACCAATCTTAGCTGTGGGGTCCTAGAAAGAGATCATAACAAAGGTTGGAGAAATCCGTGCGTGCAGTGACCCCTGTTTGGAAGCTAAGAAACAGTCCGAAGAAGAAGGCAAAAATTTAAAAAAAAAACTATAAAAGAATAAATAATGAAGACCAATCGAAAAGGTGCTTAGAATTAGCCATTCTATATCATACTAAAAGTTAAGTGAAAGGTGAACCACCCTTTTGCAATGAAGTAAGTGACACAGATGCTGTGACTTCAAGAGAATGAACTCGGGTTCCGTACTCACCACCAGCACATTCCCAATAAATCCAGGTCCAGCATGAAGCCACTCTGGGTGCTTCTGTCTCACAGACTGGAGGTACATGCACATGCCAGTCAGGAAGTCTTTAGGCTGACCAATGTCCATCCAGAACCCTAAAGAAATTACATTGATTCCATTATACATATAAATCACAATACTTTGTATGGACAAAGTATACAGTCATTTATTGGACAGTGATATAAAATACAAATAGCCAGCAAGTGCACAGGAAGGCAAAGTAGATCTCCCCTATGTACCTTGCCAATTAACAGTGCTAATAATGAGTGGTCCAATAGTGTGCAGTCTATGGGAAAATGATGAGGCATAACTGTGGGAGGCTGATGTCCTTCAAGAATTAAATAAATTTTGCCATTCTTTACAGCGCCTCAGTGATACTCTCTTGTGCACTAGAAACACATCCGATGTTATTGCACCGACATCCACTGGCCCAAGGTGGGAGAACGGAGCTTCATTTAAGTTAGTTTTAATGTCTTCCTGGCAGAGACCATTGTTTCTCTAAGGAATTTCTTCTCATAATTAGACCATTGTTGTTCTAGTAAGAGCCCCCTGTAGAGTTGACTGGGGATGTAATATAATGGAGCCTTGCTAAATGGTTGAAATCGGGTTACTGCATTGTACAATGAGACTGGAACATTACAGACATCACTTTCCCTCCCTCTTCCAGCCAGTGGTTAAAGGGGATGTAAAGGCATATAATAAAATGCCATTTTTACTTTTTTTAATGACAAAGAAACCTATCTCCAATATACTTTAATTAAAAAATGTGTACCGTTTTTATAAGAAACCTGACTATATGCAGTGATATTCCCCCTTCATTTACTGCTGTGGATAGGAATTGTCAGACGGTCCCTAACTGCTCTGCAGGGAAACAATCAAACTTATGACGGGGGGAGCCCCTGCCTTACTTCCCAGCCCTGCAAAACTCAAGCAGCTTTGTTTGTTTCCCTGTAGAACAGTGGGCGACTGTGTATAGATTTGTATTGGATTTTATTTTTGCCTTTACATCCCCTTTACTGTTTCCAACTCCAGCTGCAGGGACAAAGATCGTGGAGCTAGATTTAAACAGATAAACTGGGATTCTATTTGGAGGATTATTTTGCTGCAGCCATTGGTTCTGCAGAGTTGGAGAAAGTTTGTATTAAACAATACAAAAACTATAAAATCCCCATCAGACAACACAAGACCCAGTGCAGTCTGTATATTCTGATTATTAACCAGTCTTGCTGTATCGGTTTCTAGCAGATATTATTTCACTTGTGCTGTTTTGATAATTTATAATGATCCCTAAGCAGCCCAGATCACACTGAGCATGTGCACAGTCCTGGTCTTATAAAGATGTTTAGCAAAGTTACAAGATGGTGACCCCCTGTGGCCAACTTTGAAAGCATAAATCATTTGTTTGATTAGGCTTGTGGTGCAGTAAGTTCATGTTTAGGTTTAGTATACAAAATACAACATTTCTAACCTTATTCTATTTTAGACTTTACTTCCCCTTTAAGCAGTTGCAAGCAAGGATGCATCCGATCCATAGTTTTTTTAAATTCAGGTTAATTACGAATGTTTAACATAACAAAACCAAGCCCTAATTTGCATATTAAAATCGGAGAAAAATTCACTAAAACCGTGACACTTGAAAAAAGCTGGCACTGTCTGTTGTCCAACACTCTGAAGTCATATGACTAAGGGTTTGGATTCAGTCTGGTTAAACACTACATGATTCGGCTGAAATCAGAATTCTGCCCAAGATACAAGGATTTGGCCAAATACCAATATGAATCCGGGATGCAGTGCTGCTTTGCCATGAAAACCCCAGGGACCTTAACAGGGAACAAGGTTAGTGAGGGGCTGAATGACCCAAGGGGGAATGGTCCTTGTGAATCAGAGCTTATGTTATCTGAAGGAGTTTATGTAAAGAGGGGGTACAGTTATTTAACATCGCCTGTACTTTGCTATTTCACAAACAGCTCTAAAGAGAAAACTAAACCAACTTACCTTGCAGCTCCAATGCAAATAATTGCCCCTCCTGAGCCATAGCAGGGAAAATCTCCTTTTCTATTGAGGTTGGACGTAACTAGAAAAACAACAGAGACAGTCAATATCTCCAGCTCCTTCATACCAATGATGTCCATACCCTGTCGAGTCCATCCCCTGTCTCTATGGCCTCTATCATTCTATTCTCCTTTTGGTTGATAGAATGAGCAGCCCTGCCCTAAAGGTGGTTATGGGCTGATAAAAGCTGCCGAGTTGGTAGCTTATTGACCTCTGTATTGGACGACTGCTTCCCCAAGCAATATCTCTCCAAACTTTGTCCAGTTATTGATCAGATCAGGTTTAATAATGTCATTGGAGCAAGGACCACGGACCACATCAGCTCATTCATGCAGAGTTTGCTCAGACTGCCTGTAACGCTTTCATTGTGATCCAATCATTGGTTCTAGGGCTCTAAGTTTGATCAGCCAGATATAACCCACATAAGCATATCGGGGAAAAGATCCGCGTGATTGGCGACCTCATCACAACAAGCAGATCTTCAAGTGTATGGGCAGCTTAAGTCTGTAGGAAAGATCCAGGAGCAGAGGATGCTGCCATAAGACTGGAGAACCCACCTCATCAAATGTCCTTGAATACTTCTGTTTTCTCTTAAAATAGCTACTTGAAACAAACATAAAACTGCTCAGGGGACACATTGTTTTCCCTTTAGATGCAAAAGACAAGCACAGACATTAGATAACTCTAGAGAGTTGTGTGCAATAGTGCGTTTGTGTTCCCCTTGCGGTGGTTTATATATATATATATGTATATGGCAACACTACAATCCAGTTATCATTTCTCACCTGAATACGATCCAGCACAGCTGGGGAGAAGATATACAGTCCTGAGTTGATCTTGTTGGAGACAAATACCTGTGGCTTCTCCACAAAGCGCTGGATTTGCCCTGACTCTGACTCATATACAACAACCCCATATTTTGAAGGTTCCTCCACCTTTGTTACCTACATGGAGGTGAAGAGATAACTGTTACGTTTTGTAACATCCCCCTTTTCTCCCTTGATATTCTACTTGTATGTATGTATATATTATTTTATTTGTAAAGCACTGTTAACGTAAATGCATTAAAGTACAATATAAATAAAAGTACACGCAGGGAGACAGATCAGACAATAATTACACACAGTACACAGAATGAAGAAGCTTTAAGTGCTATGTGGTATGAGACAGGAGGAAGGAGGTCTCTGTCCCATAGAGCTTCCAGTCTTACAGAGTGGGTGGGTGGCTAACATATAGGCACAAATTGGAGGGGAAAATTGCACAAGCTAAAGGCATTGTCAAATCGGTGCCAGGACTAGACTAATGTTCTAGTGCTCCATAAGGTAGACTCTTAGTTTTTTCCTGAAGAAATTTAGAGAAAGAGCACTCCTTGAGAAATTCAGGGATGGAATTCCAGAGGTAAGGAGCAGCAGGATAGAAAGGTGTGAGATGTGAGATGGCAGTGGATGTGGATGGGGTGAAGAGAAGGTGGCTCTGAGAGGAGCAGAGAAGATGACCAGGAATGTACATTGAGACGAGAGAAGAAATTTAGTGAGGAGCAGAGGAGTAAAGAGCTTTCAATACTTGCAAAAGGATTTTATATGCTATCCTTTAACAGGCAGCCATGCTAAGGATTTAGTTGGGATTGGACAGGTTCCCTCTTGGGAGAGAGTGGGAGGATCTTGGTGGTGGAGTTTAAGATTGATTGGAGGAGATTGCAATAGTCTAAACTGGACAGAATAAGGACATGGACTAGTGTTTGGCTATAGTTTGTGAAAGAAAGGGGCGTATCTTGGCTATATTGCGAACTAAGAAATGGAAGGTTTTGGCAGCAGTATTAATATGATTAGCGAAGGGGAGAGACTGATCGAAGATGACCCACAAGCAGTGTGCTGAATTAACTGGGTTAATGGTCATGCCATCAATAGTAATGGTGAAAGAAAGAAAAGAGCTAGGTTTGGGTGGGAAGACCATGAGCTCAGTTATGGCCAAGCTGAGCTTGAGGTGTTGTTGGTTCATCCAGGAGGAGAGAGCTAGTAGGCAGTTTTCTATTTGGGTCTAAATGTGAGTGATTAGTGAAGGGGTGTCTAAATATATCTGGTGTCATTGGCATTCAGGTGATATTTAAGGCCAAATGAAGATACAAGATCTCCCAAAGAGAAAGTGTACAAGGAGACCAACAGAAGGCCAAGTACAGAACCCTCAGGCACCCCCACACTAAGATGAATGGGGGGGAGAGGAGTTGTTAGCAAGAGTAATAGATTAATTAGTTCAATAACCAGCTGCGTAACTCCTGGAGGTGCACCCCCCCCTAGGGGTCTTGCAAAAGATAGCAACGGCGCAATATCATGGATGGAACTGCAAAGTTATTTACACATGAAAGGGGGAACAAGCATCCAGAGGGCTCTTACTTATAGCAGATGTTATTTCATCATTAAATGTTGGATTCTGCAACATTGTTTCATAAGTCAGAACCATCAGTGCATAGAATATAAACAGGATGCACTCAATAAATAACATTAAACCACCGACAATGTTTAACCCATATTGGAATGTTGCCTACATTTTTCCAGGGAGAAATTTGCTCTTGGGCGGAGTTCCCCCGTTAAGCACAAATCTGTTCTAATGTATCTTGGCAGTGGAATAGGCTAGGACTCACCACGATGGTTCCTTCTTTTCCGTGGTGTTTATGGAATCGCACCATATCCTCAAAAGGAAAGTCACAAATGACATCACTGTTAAGGACAAAGAAGGGTTCGGAGTTTTCAGTCAAAAGTTCCCTTGCCAGGGCTAAAGGACCAGCTGTGTAATAAGGAAAAAAATAGCAGAATTAGCATTCTGAATATAAATATATAGAATAAAAAATTATATATATTTATAATATATATGAATAGCTTTTAAAAGGAAAATATACCGCAATTCAAGGGCAGTGAACTTAGCTTGTGCTGACAATACTATCTATACTAAAAGAATAACTGTTTTTTTTTTTATTTCTTCACTAAACAGGGCAAAGTCACATTCTACTTTGTACAAGACTGTAGGAGGCTAAAAAGAAAACCAGCCCCCCGCCCATATTTTGACATAAACAAACTCATATGGACTGATAAAAAGGTCATATGCTTTTGTTTCTTTACAGATAATCTGTGCATGGCCCACCAGGGAAAGTAGAGGGGCTTTAAAGGGGACCTGTCACCCAGACATAAAAAGCTGTATAATTAAAGAGCTTTTCAAATGAAACATGAAATCCAAATTCTTTTTTTATTAAAGTATTCATAGCTGTTATAAGCTCATTTACAAATCTCAGCTGTCAATCAAATAGTGCCTGCCCTCCTCTATGCCTTAGGCATAGAGGCGGGGCAGGCAATTACTTTCACTTTTCATTCAGCACTTACTAGATGTCACTGCTCTCCCCACATTCTCCCAGTTTTCTCAACCACTTAATTGTGTAGCCAGGGCATGGGGATGGACATTAGGTCTCCCATTCTGGTTCACAAACAAGATTTTGAGATGATACAAGGCTTGCCTTAAAGGAAAACTATATCCCCAAAATGAATACTTAAGCAACAGATAGTTTATATCAAATTGAATGACATATTAAAGAATCTTACCAAACTGGAATATATATTTACATAAATATTGCCCTTTTACATCTCTTGCCTTGAACCACCATTTCGTGACTCTATCTGTGCTGCCTCAGAGATCACCTGACCAGAAATACTACAACACTAACTGTAACAGGAAGAAGTGAGGAAGCAAAAGGCACAACTCTGTCTGTTAATTGGCTCATGTGACCTTACATGTGGTTTGTATGTGTGCACAGTGAATCTTACGATCTCAGGGGGCGGCCCTTATTTTTTAAAATGGCAATTTTCTATTTATGATTACCCAATGGCACATACTACTAAAAAAGTATATTATTATAATAATGGTTCATTTACATGAAACAGGGTTTTACACATGAGCTGTTTTATGCAGTATCTTTTAATAGAGACCTACATTGTTTGGGGGTATAGTTTTCCTTTAATAACAGTGTCCACAAAATGGCTGCTGCCTGCTTGCCCCAGACTGAAGGAAACGAGATTCAAATAATTTATACAGTGTAATTAAAGTTAATTTTGCTTGACTAACATGATAAAATAGGATTTGGAATAATCTTTTTGGGTGAGGGGTCCCTTAAGTCCCAGAATCCATCACTTCAACATGAAACAAGATGAGGGAAGGGCTGAATGACTCTGCAGGCTGTGTGGGTGGGGAAATATAAAAATAAAAGATATTAAAACCTGACTGCATTTCTGGATCTGCTCACCTGTACCCAAAGGCTCCTTTTCATGTGACATTGAGATTCGGATTCCAAGCTGTTAACATTGATAGGAAATGTTTTAGGAGTCATTATTGAAGCAGATGTACTAGATACACAGGGCTAATGCTAGAGATATGGCACCTGCTCTGAGACAGTCTGACAGTTGGTCAGATTGCTGCATGCACTTACCCTCTTTTCCTGTTCCTTCATCTCCTTTTCTAACATGTCAGACATGTAGCTGACAGCGAGGATCACGTGAGTAACTCCAGCCTGTTTAGGACAGGACAACCAATAGGAATACTCAGTTATTGCGCAGATAACCAGCATGTGAATGACTGAGATATGTGACATGCTGAAATAATGCTGAGTGATGGGTGAGGGTGGCCTTGTCTGCTTGGTAGGTATGAGTGGGTATAAGTGAGTGTGAGTGAGCTACACAGTACTTTACATCGAGTACTCACCTTTACCAGGGCCTCCACTTGGTGCAGTAGGATGGGTTTGTTACAGAAGTCCACTAATGGCTTTGGCACACTCAGGGTTAAAGGCCGCAACCGGGTGCCATATCCACCAACGAGAATTAGTGCCTTCATATTGGCCTGCAGCGAGATCAGAAGACTTGTTACTAACTAAAACACCATCAGATCAATACAAATACAAATCCTTACTATCTATACCAACTAAACACACAAACCTGTGAGGTGTGTGAATCTCAACCCAACACAAGAATAAAAAGTCTACTAAAAACTTTGGGAATAAGGTAATAAGCAGTTGGGGGTGCAGGAGATGGTACGGGTATGGGACCTGTTATCCAGATTGCTCAGGGGCTAGGGTTTTCCGGATAATAGATCTTTCCCTAATTAGGATCTTTATACCTTAAGGGGTCAATTCCCCAAGCTCGAGTGAAGGATTCGAAGTAAAAGTGTTTTTTGGGCTACTTCGACCATCGAATGGGCTACTTCGACCTTCGAATCGAAGGATTCGAACTAAAAATCGTTCGACTATTCGACAATTCGATAGTCGAAGTACTGTCTCTTTAAGAAAAAACTTCAACCCCCTAGTTCGCCATCTAAACCTACCGAACCCAATGTTAGCCTATGGGGAAGGTCCCCATAGGCTTGCCTAAGTTTTTTTGGTCGAAGGATATTCCTTCGATCGTTGGATTAAAATCCTTCGAATCCTTCGATTCGAAGGATTTAATCGTTCGATCGAAGGATTATTACTCCGATCGTTCGATCTAACTAATTTGCGCTAAAATCGATATTCGAAGTCGAAGGATTTTTATTCCCAGTCGAATATCGAGGGTTAATTAACCCTCGATATTCGACCCTTGGTGAATTTGCCCCTAAGTCTACTAGAAAATCATTTAAGCATTACATAAAGCCAATAGGTTAATTTTGCTTCCAATAAGGATTATTATATCTTAGTTTGGATCAAGTACAGGTATGGAACCTGTTATCCAGAATACTCGGGACCTGGGGCTTTCCGGATAATGGATCTTTCCCTAATTTGGATCTTCATACCTTAAAGGAAAACTATACCCCCCAAACAATGTAGGTCTCTATTAAAAGATACTGAGTAAAACAGCTCATGTGTAAAACCCTACTTCATGTAAATTAACCATTATCATAATAATATACTTTTTTAGTAGTATGTGCCATTGGGTAATCATAAATAGAAAATTGCCATTTTAAAAAATAAGGGCCTCCCCCTGAGATCGTAAGATTCACTGTGCACACATACAAACCACATGTAAGGTCACATGAGCCAATTAACAGACAGAGTTGTGCCTTTTGCTTCCTCACTTCTTCCTGTTACAGTTAGTGTTGTAGTATTTCTGGTCAGGTGATCTCTGAGGCAGCACAGATAGAGTCACGAAATGGTGGTTCAAGGCAAGAGATGTAAAAGGGCAATATTTATGTAAATATATATTCCAGTTTGGTAAGATTCTTTAATATGTCATTCAATTTGATATAAACTATCTGTTGCTTAAGTATTCATTTGTGGGGTATAGTTTTCCTTTAAGTCTACTAGAAAATCATGTAAACATTAAATAAACCCAAAAGGCTGGTTTTGCTTCCAATAAGGATTAATTATATCTTAGTTGGGATCAAGTACAAGCTACTGTTTTATTATTACAGAGAAAACGGAAAATGTGGATTATGTGGATAAAATTGAGTCTATGGGAGACAGCCATTCTGTAATTCTGAGCTTTCTGGATAATGGGTTTCTGGATGACGGATGCCATACCTGTGTAAGTTACGGTTTTATTATTACAGAGAAAAAAGAATCATTTAAATAAATTTGGATAAAAAGGAGTATATAGGAGAGCTTTCTGGATAATGGGTTTCTGGATAATGGTTCCCATACCTGTAAACAGCCCCTGATAGAAAAACACAAAGAAAAGTTTGTGCTTTGTTTGTACTCTGAACTTGGAGGCCCCATGCCAATGCCCTCTCTGCTCTGCACATATTAGGCCCTCACACACAAATATCTGAAAAGGTTCAATGTACATAAGTAACAGCATATTAATGGGCAGATTTGTCAAAATGTGAAATTAGAACTCGCCACAAGAAAACTCACTCACTTTATATTCATTCCTATGGGATTTTTAGAATTGTATTTATCAAATGGTGGTTTCCATTGATAAATATGATTCTAAAAATCCCATAGAAATGAATATAAAGTGAGGGAGTTTTCTTGTGGCGAGTTCTAATTTCACATTTTGATACTGTAAATCTGCCCCTAAATTACAGGTATAAATCAGTTATCCAGAAAGGTCAAAAATACGCGAATGACGGTAATAAGGCAGTACTGGTATAGAATCTGTTATCCAGAATACTTGGGACCTGGAAGTTTCCAGAAAAGAGATCTTGCTATAATTTGGATCGCCATACCTTAAGTCTACTAAAAACAAATTAAATGATTAAATAAACGCAACAGGATTGTTTTGCCTCCAATAAGGATTAATTAGAAGTAGAAGCTATTGTTTTATTATAGAGAAAAGGTAAATCATTTGTAAAAATGAGAATCATTTGCTTATAATGAACTCTATGGGAGGTGGCCATGATCATAAGCTTTCTACATGTCACGTTTCTGACATACCTACACTATTTTAAAACAGCTCGTAAAAGTTGCTGTGTCTTTAAAAGGGTTGTTCACCTTTGCGCTAACTTTTAGAATAATGTAGTGGGTGATATTATGAGACAATTTGCAATGGTTTTTCATTGTTTATTATATGTGGCTTTTGAGTTATTTAACTTTTTATTCAGCAGCTCTCCAGTTTGCAGTGTCGGACTGGCCCACAGGGATACCAGGAAAAGTCCCGGTGGGCCAAGGTGTCAGTGGCCCCTCATGCTGCTAGACATTTAGCCTATTTCATGGCCTTTCCTATTTCTATGAGAACAAAGTGGCTAAATAGATGGAATAATAGATTATAGTATGTAAAAGAAAAGGAGATTAGATGAGTGAGGAAAGGAAGAATAATAGGACTAAGAGTGGGCCACTGGTCTAAGATTAATTGATGGGCCCCTATTCAAAGGTATTTGGGTGGGCCCCTGGTGTACCACTCCAACACTGCCAGTTTGCAGTTTCAACAATCTGGATGCTAGGGTCCAAATTACCCTAGCAATCATGCATTGATTTGAATAAGGGAGTGGAATATGAATAGGAGAGGTTCTTAATAGAAAGATGAGTAATAAACAATAGAGCCATAGCCTTACAGGGGATTTGTTTTTAGATGGGGTTAGTGACCCCCATTTCAAAAATGGAAAGAATCAGGAGCCGAAGGCAAATCATTCAGAAACTATAAAAAATACACAATGAAGACCAATTAGAATTAACCATTCTATAATATACCAAAAGTTAACTTAAATGTGATTCGCCCCTTTAAAAACATTTGTAGGCATTCAGTGATTAATATAGTCCTTACAAATCTGGTTATGACTCAGCCATTTCTCCTTCCCTTTAACATACATTTCAGCTGCACAGTCATAAACCTGCCCCATTTATCAAATCCCCACACCTCAAAGAACTGGTTGGTGTGTTTGTAATGGATCTGACCAGGATCTTTGTCAGTCCAAAAAAGAAAAGATTCCACGTCAAGCTCAGTGTTTAACCCTAGCAGCCTCTCCACACAAATACTGTTTTGCTAAGGACGACTGCAGCTTTGGGTGAATATTTGGGGCACCTACACAAGTGCCTCCCAGAGTCAAGGTGATCAAATATAATAGGGATACACTGATTCCAGGATTTGGCTGAACCTGAGGACTTTTAGCAGGTTTCATAATCGGCTGGATCCAAAGCACTCAGCCAAACTAAACTCTCAATAGTTATGTGAAACTCTGGGCAAATAAATGTGACAATTTGTTTCTTTTGAAGGGGTTGTTCACCTTTGAGTTAATGTTTAGTATGATGCAGAGAGTGATATTCTGAAACAATATGCGATTGGTTTTGATTTTATATTATTTGTGTCTTCTGAGTTATTTAGCTTTTATATTCAGCGGCTCTTCATTTCAGAAATCTGGTTTCTAGGGTCCAAATTCCCCTAGCAACTTTGCACTGATATAAATAAGAGACTGGGATATGAATAGGAGAGGCCTGAATAGAAAGTTGAGTAATTAAAGTAGCTATAACAATAGATTTTTAGCCTTACAGCGCGTATTTTTAGATGGGGTCAGCGATCCTATAAAAAATAAACAAACAATGAAGCCCAATTGAAAAGTTGCTTAGAATTAGACTGGGATATGAATGGGAGAAGTCCTGAATAGAAAGTGGAGTAATAAAAGTAGCAATAACTATAGTTTTTTAGCCTAACAGAGCATATTTTTAGATGAGGTCCGTGATCCTACAAAAAAGAAAAAATGAAGACCAATTGAAAAGTTGCTTAGAATTAGCCATTCTATAACCTGCTAAAAGCGAATTGAAAGGTGAACCAGTCCTTTAATGTGAACGTATTATGCGTCCAGTAAAGGAGTCGGGCCGAGCCCATAGTGAGTGTGAGCAATGAGTACAAGCAGTAAGGAGGCCGAAGGATTCCAGTACTGTCTGTCCCTCTGGTTTGACTCCAAGCTCACAGACTCAGCAGCTATTGGCTGGCACTGACTCCATCTTGTGATTGGCACTTTTCTCTTTTCCCTTCAGCAGCCCATACAGAGATTCCATGACACAAATAATGTTATTTATATGACTGTGATGTGACGTCAGAAGAAGGCAAGCTCCAGTCACCACGATACACAACAGTTAGGGGGATACACATAGACCACAGCTTTACCTGACACCATTTCCCTTCAGGTTGCCCCAAGTGTCCCTCTATCCAGTGCATTTGGAAGCTACACAGCCCCTAGTTAACACATACACAGGCGCTCATATATCGCAATTATCCTTAACACCGGGCTCGTTGAGAACAAACTACAACTCCCGACATTCCCTCTTCTACACATAGCGATTCTCCAATTACTCGCACTCACCTATCCGATCCACTTGTCACCAGACTTCTTCCACCTCAGTACCATTCAAATCGAAGGCGTGGTTTCGGCCCGAGTCGCGAGGCGGAGCTACAACACACCCACTTCCGCTTTTGCACACATAATGCAGGAAGTCGCTGTACAGTTCTGACAACAGACAGGTCATGATTATTACCCGCACCGTGACAACCAGTAGCCCAGACATCCCAGAGGTTGATAACCTGGACTCCTGTTCGGAAAACACTAGGCCTAATTGTCTTAAGCGTTTCCGTTACCAAGGAAACCACTAAGCATATCCGCTACCTATAAGAGGAAGTTCAATGGCTGCTGTCATCTAGACAACAGGACAACCCCCAAATAGCCTGTCCAGCCAATCAGCTTCTAACACACCTCCAGTAAAAACGTAGAACCATTGGTAAAAGCGCGTAGCCAATCAGTGGGCGCAGGGACTATTTGTGATGGTGACAATTCCAGCAAAGCGGAAGTACAAATGCCCAGAAGTGGGTGTGGCATAAAGTGAGCGCAGGAGGGTGCGTTAGCTGTAATAATACACCGGCTTTAGTGACATTACCGGTTTGCGAAGTTTGGTGTTACGTTGTACAGGAGAGTCTGATTTGCATTACTATGAAGTCTTGCGTCGCCTCCCTGCGCTACTGGGACCGCCAGTAATTACAGGGCTCTGGTTGCTATTAGCGACGTGCTTACAATACAAAGACTGAGAACCAAAATAGGCCCTGAGATTTCAGGTTCAGGTTTTTCAGGCCCAATCAGCCCACGAAATACTGACTTTCTATGGCAACTTGTATCAGCATTTGGCAGAACCCACAGATTGCCAGGCCTGCATGCTGCTTACAGGTTATGATATTTGATCGTTCCTTACACAGATTTAGCCGATCAAAGGGGCACATGATGGTGATGAATGGCAACAATCCATTAGCTATCTCCATGCTTTTCAGCAGGATTCAGATTCGGGAAAACTCAAGTGCCTAGCAGAACTGAATCCAAACCCTAAAAAGCCTGGAAAAATTCTCCCAAGAGTGATATATTTATTACACAAAAGACTAATTTGCATATGCTAGGTTTCCGATTTGGTCCGGTATTCAGTCAAATCCTAAAAAAAAAAAAAAAAAGTATTCAGTGCATCATCATCATTTATTTATATAGCGCTGTCGCGATACGCAGTGCTTTACTGCAGTTATAGCAAACGGAATAAATGGTGGATAACAAACAAGGATTACAGAATACAATGGGGTTAGAAGGACCTAGAGATTAGAGTTAACAAACTAAAAGGTTAGGGTACAATTGAGACATTAGGATTATATAAACACTTTGTCATTTTTGATACAGCAATGATTAATTAAGGTACATTGAATAGGCCTCTTTAAACAGATGGGTCTTTAAGGAGCGCTTGAAAGTTTGGAAGGAAGGAGAAAGTCTGACAGCTTGTGGCAGAGAGTTCCAGAGAAAAGCAGCAGCCCGAGAGAAGTCTTGTAGATGAGAATGGGCAGAAGTGATCAGAGGAGAAGTGAGGCGAAGATCAGAAGCAGAGCGTAGGTTTCGTGAAGGAGAGTATTTGGAGATTAGAGATTAAATATAGGGAGGGGTTTCATTATTAAGGGCCTTGAATGTGAGTGTAAGTAATTTGAATTTGATTCTAGAAGAGATTGGGAGCCAGTGAAGGGACATACATATGGGAGCAGCTGATGTTGAGCGGCGAGCTAGATGAATGAGTCTAGCGGCCGCGTGTAGAACAGATTGGAGTTGTGAAAGGTGACTTGTTGGAATACCTGTGAGGAGTAAGTTGCAGTAATCAAGGCGGGAGCTAATGAGAGACTGAATCAGTGTTTTAGTTGATTCTGAACTGAGATAGGGTCGTATTCAAGCAATGTTGCGCAGTTGAATACGGCAAGATTTTGCAAGTGTTTGAATGTGTGGTGAAAAAGACAGATGAGAGTCTAAGATAACTCCTAGACAGCGTGCCTGTGTGGTGGAATGAAAGGTGGTGTTGTTTACGGTGAGTGATATCTGAGGGACAGGGGAAGATCTTGGAGGAAATATAATGAGTTCTGTTTTAGAAAGGTTCAGTTTCAGGTGGCGCTGTGACATCCAGGAGGAGACAGCAGAGAGACAGTCTGTGACTTGGGAAAGGACAGAATTCAGGTCCGGACTGAGAATTAAAATAGGCCCTGTCATTTCAGGCCACACAGAGGCCCAAACAGCCCCCACCAGCCCACCAAATACTGACTTTCTATGGCACCTTATAGCAGCCCCTCTGGCATTTGCCAGAACCCACAGATTGCCAGTCCGGGCCTGACAGAATTAGAAAGATCAGGAGTAGACAAGTAGAGTTGGGTGTCATCAGCATAAAGGTGATACTGAAGTCCAAATGACTGAATACGTTTTCCTAGTGAAGTTGTATAGAGCGAGAACAGCAGGGGGCCAAGAACAGAGCCTTGAGGAACTCCAACAGAGAGTGGGAAAGTAGTAGAAGTAGAGTTAGAGAAGGAAACTTTAAAGGAACGGTCAGACAGATAAGATGTAAACCATGAAAGAGCAGTGTCCCGAATGCCAGATGAGTGTAGAATGTCAAGGAGGAGTTACATATTAACTTAGTTAAATTGGGTTGAAAAAAGACAAAGTCCATCAAGTTCAACCCCTCCAAATGAAAACCCAGCATCCATACACATACCCCTCCCTACTTTTAATTAAATTATATATACCCATATCTATACTAACTATAGAGCTTAGTATCACAATAGCCTTTGATATTATGTCTGTCCAAAAAATCATCCAAGCCATTCATAAAGGCATTAACTGAATCAGCCATAACAACATCACCCGGCAGTGCATTCCACAACCTCACTGTCCTGACTGTGAAGAACCCCCTACGTTGCTTCAAATGAAAGTTCTTTTCTTCTAGTCTAAAGGGGAGGCCTCTGGTACGGTGATCCACTTTATGGGTAAAAGGGTCCCCTGCTATTTGTCTATAATGTCCTCTAATGTACTTGTAAAGTGTAATCATGTCCCCTCGCAAGCGCCTTTTTTCCAGAGAAAACAACCCCAACCATGACAGTCTACCCTCAATAATTTAAGTCTTCCATCCCTCTAACCCAGTGATCCCCAACCAGTATCTTGTGAGCAACATGTTGCTCTCCAACCCCTTGGATGTTGCTCCCAGTTGCCTCAAAGCAGGTGCTTAGTTTTGAATTCCTGGCCTAGAGGCAAGTTATAGTTGTATAAAAACCAGGTGTACTGCCAAACAGAGTCTCAATGTAGGTTGACAATCCACATAGGGGCTACCAAATGGCCAATCACTGCCCTTATTTGGCACCCCAAGAACATTTTTTATGCTAGTGTTGCTCTCCAACTCCTCTTACTTTTGAATGTTGCTCACGGGTTCAAAAGGTTGGGGATCCCTGCTCTAACCAATTTAGTTGCACTTAGTCTCTGCACTCTCTCCAGCTCATTTATATCCCTCTTAAGGACTGGAGTCCAAAACTGCACTGCATACTCCAGATGAGGCCTTACCAGGGACCTATAAAGAGGCATAATTATGTTTTCATCCCTTGAGTTAATGCCCTTTTTTATGCAAGACAGAACTTTATTTGCTTTAGTAGCCACAGAATGACACTGCCCAGAATTAGACAACGTGTTATCTACAAAGACCCCTAGATCCTTCTCATTTAAGGAAACTCCCAACACACTGCCATTTAGTGTATAACTTGCATTTATATTATTTTTGCCAAAGTGCATAACCTGCATTTATCAACATTAAACCTCATTTTCCAGTTTGCTGCCCAGTTTTCCAACTTAGACAAATCACTGTGCAAAGTGGCAGCATCCTGCATGGAACCTATAGTTCTGCACAATTTAGTATCATCTGCAAAAATAGAAACAGTACTTTCAATGCCCACCTCCAGGTCATTAATAAACAAGTTGTGGTCAACTGTGTCAAAGGCTGCAGAGAGATCTAGAAGGATTAGAATGGAATGTTTTTGTAAAATAGCAAGTGTGATACAGAGCTGTCCAATATGTTGGTGCTCTAAAAATACATGTTAATAATGTTTGTTATTTATAGGGATGCACTGAATTCAGGATCTGGCCTTTTTCAGCAGGATTAGGAATCGGCCTTGGATGCTGTAGTTTTTAATCAAATGTAATAATAAAGGTGAATATTCCTGAACAGGAGCGATCCTTGACCTTTGGAATGCGCTGCAACACTTTGTGGGCCGAATCCTTCTGCCCGGCTGAACCAAACCGAATCCTAATTTGCATATGCAAATTAGGGGCGGGGAGGAAGATTGCATGACTTTTTTTTCCCACAAAACAAGGAAGTAAAAAATGCTTTCCCCTTCCCACTCCTAATTTGCATATGATTTGGTTCGGTATTTGGCCGAATCTTTTGCGAAGGATTCAGGGTTTTCAGCCGAATCCAAAATAGTGGATTTGTGCATCTCTAGTTATTTATCACTTAGTAACAATGTTTTTTGTGACTGGTTGCCCTTCCTGCTCTTATGGTTTAGAAAATAAGTAGCAACGAGGCAGTTTGCTGCATTTGGAATAAACAAATGAATGTACATTTACGTTGGGGGAACAAAGCGGAATTTCGAGAAAAGTGAAGATCTTACACAACAGACCAAGCCTTAAGGGCAATGGCACATGATCACCCGCCAGAGATTACTTCTTCTTCCACATTATCACTGCATGCAACGTGATCTGAAGGTTAGTAAATGGTAAGGCATTTTCAGGAGGCAGTGGATATTGTGGATTTCCTGCAGGTGATCATGTGCCATAGCCCTAAGGATTAGTCTATTCAATGTAGGGCCGGAACTAGGGGTAGGCAGAGTAGGCGCATGTGTAGGGGGGCGCCAGGAACGCACCATCTCTGCCTCTCCTACCCCTAGTCTGGTCCCCAATCTGACTGGCCGTCGGTGTATACAGTTGTCCCTCTTGCGGCACATCTTTTTTCGTGTTGGCCGTTGCGGCCAGCTGGGCTGCCTAGGGTGTGGCGTTACTTAAAGAACAAGTAGACCTTTTTTATCACTCTAAACAGCCCCCCAGAATAACATCTTTTTTTCTCTCTCCATTTCATCTGATTTCATTTATCTATGACAAGCAGCTGAACTGCAGTTTATTTAGTGAAGGGATAGACTTTCACACTACACAAGGAATTATCTAAGAGAGCTGCAGTTCACCTGCTTGTGATATAAAAAAAAAGTTATTCTGGCAGCTGTTTAGAGTAATTTGAGGATTGTAAAATAAAAGGCTTCTTATCCTTTAAAGATCCACTCATTTGGCATTTGACAACAACTGAACAAGATCTTTTCTCCGAATTAGTCACACATATGGTGGGTTGAATAGGGTTGAGCGGATTATATTATGGTTCTGTGATCCAATGGAAGCCCAGTGAAATCTGCTTGATTTAGCTCTGGGTCTGCCTTCACTCTAGCTTTTCCTGTTGGGTCTTATCTAGAGAGTGTCTGTTCTTTGGTTGTAGGACAGGATCTCCTGCTGGGATGACTCCATGGACAGGTTAGTGTAGTGTATAGAAAATTTCTGACTGAAGCATCTTAAACCGGGCACTCTTGTTTTTGGTCTTTATGCCTACTATCAAGGCATCAGCTGCTTCTGCTCGTAAATATTTTTTATTTTACTGCCGGGATCACCCTGTCACCATTCCATATGCGTCCAATAACTACTGGAATTTCTGGGTTCCGTGCAATAATCCGAAGATTTCGTGGTTTTCGGGCGAAAATCAGATAAAAATAAAAATAAATCAGTTTTCAGGTGGAAAATCAAAAAAAATTTACACAATTTTTTCCCTGCACAGGAAATTTTGTATTGATAAATAATGGGAAAAATCCAGTGCGGATTTGGTTGGAGACATTTTCAAGATAATGAGATAAATTCGGACTTTGATAAATGGGCCTACCAATGTACAGAATGGAAAGCGGCAATATTTTGCAGGTTAAGGTTGCAGACGCTAAAAGTAAAAACAAGTGACCAATTTTAACAACGAACATGACCAGGCTGAACAATAAACCAGGGATGTACACCACGTTGTGTCTTTTTCCTGTAATAAGTACACGTGCAGAGATACAAATCAATGGATATGTTTAATTTTAAAAAAAAAACAGTAACTAACAAATTCCATAAACACACTTGGTAACATGTTTCAGCAGCGGTATATATATATATATATATATATGACGTGTCAGTGCAAGATAAATCTGCAGCACTTCAGCAGTGTCTCCTATCCTTCATCTGATTTCTCTAGCCATTTAGTATCTACAATTCAAGTCCACTAGTTTGATTCAGAGTAAGCATCAAGCCCTGCACCAAGAAGACAGACTATTACAATAAAGGCACAGGGTTGGATACTAGGAGGGGGGAAGGCAATACACAGAATTCAACGATGAGCTATAAATCTGGGTGATGTCCTTTTGCCCAACAAGCATGTAAAAACATGTGAACAGACAGCAAAAAATAAAGAAATGTAAGACTGCCCGAAAATTAAAGGGATACTGTCATGGGAAAAAAACATTTTTTTCAAAATGAATCAGTTAATAGTGCTGCTCCAGCAGAATTCTGCACTGAAATCCATTTCTCAAAAGAGCAAACAGATTTTTTTATATTCAATTTTGAAATCTGACATGGGGCTAGACATATTGTCAATTTCCCAGCTGGCCAAGTCATGTGACTTGTGCTCTGATAAACTTCAATCACTCTTTACTGCTGTACTGCAAGTTGGAGTGATATCACCCCCCTCCCCCCCCAGCAGCCAAACAAAAGAACAATGGGAAGGTAACCAGATAACAGCTCCCTAACACAAGATAACAGCTGCCTGGTAGATCTAAGAACAGCACTCAAAAACCCATGTCCCACTGAGACACATTCAGTTACATTGAGAAGCAAAAACAGCAGCCTGCCAGAAAGCATTTCTCGCAGGCACACGTCACATGGCCAGGGGCAGCTGGGAAATTGACAAAATGTCTGGCCCCATGTCAGATTTCAAAATTGAATATAAAAAAATCTGTTTGCTCTTTTGAGAAATGGATTTCAGTGCAGCATTCTGCTGGAGCAGCACTATTAACAGATTCATTTTGAAAAAAATGTTTTTTCCCCATGACAGTTTCCCTCTAAGCTCTGAAAAAATATATTACAATGCTCCTTGAAAAAACAAAATAGAACCTCTGAGTCAAAATGACTTGCTTTCAGGCCGTCGCAGCATCAAGGCAGACACGTGCTACAGACAATTCATTAGTACTGCTGATCCCTTTTTCGCATGGTGTAGCGGCTGCATGTGTGTAAAATGGTGGAAATGCAGCAGCAACTTTAGCATCGTACTCTGCCATGTTTGCAGAGACTTCCCAGCACAACTTCATTCTCAGCCAGAGTGGTATAATAAAGACATGTGCAAAATCATTCCCACCACATACTTTGGTTGAGCAAGAAACAGGTTGCAATTAAAACAAACACACACTATAAGGGTGTCCAGGATATTTTGAACATTTACACCCCAAAGACTGATATTGAACAACATTTAAATTCAGTTAACCGTCGTCCCTGCTAAATGATTGCACAACCCAGTACCAACAGGAACAGCAGGCAAGGGATTAATAAATATATCATCTATATTTTAATTATGTCTCTATGCGACCAAACTGTAAGTTATACCCTTATAATACACAAGAGCCACGAATATCCTATAATTTATATCCTTATAAACGGTGTTTAGTGATGTCATCGGTTATAATTGGAGCTTTGTGATGTCATTTCTGTCACGACTCACTGAAATTGTGTATTATAATAAATGAAGTACTTGCCGTTGCTAAATACAGATATTATTAGTCACCTCAGAGTTCCATGACCTGTATAAACACTCAGCCTTCGGCCTTGAGTTTTTATATGGTCATGAAACTCCCTGGTAACTTAATAATATCCTTATAATTTACAAGAGGGGGTACTTTATTCACTATATAAACAGCACACTTCTACAGTATTATAGACGTGCCTTGGTGACTTCTTAAATACTTATAAATTACAGTAGGAGGTACATTATCCACTATATAATGTAAGCTCGGCCTTGTTACTCTGTATTCTCTGCCCCTTTCGCCACAAAGGAGCCCATATATTGCATGTTTCCCACAAACAAACGCACAGGTCTCGTTACCTCCTTTGGTTTCAATAAAGACATTTCTAGAAAAGAATCGCAGCACACGGTGGCGGATACTAGCAACAAATTCTTTCCCGAAATGCACAGCCAAGGTACCATAGGATCAATTTGTTACAACTCAAGTGCCCAAAGAAGGCTGGTCATTTCAGATTGACAGATGAAAATCTGACAGTTACAATGCAATAAGATATAGGGGGTTATGTAATTTTAGGCATTAAATTGACCAGGACCAGTAACCAATAAGATGTTTGTGTGACAAGTAAATGCTACCTGCTGATTGGTTGCTATAGGTTAGTGTACCTGGGCAAACTTAGTGCCTTTTATTTCATAACCCCACTAATGTTTAATCCCAATTCTTCAGGGTTATTATTATGTAGTGCTGAATAAAGGGCAAGCTATTATGACATGAACAAATAAGTCAGTTTATATGAAAGGTGTACTGCTGTTTCTAGTGGCAATCACTTGCGGGCAGGGGTCTGACCAGCCTTTTTCAGTTTCACTAGTAGAGGGAGATTTAGGCTATTTTGACTACGGAAGGTTTCCCCCCAATACACCACTGAAGTCATGAAGGCATTTGCAACGCCCCATGCAGTGTGCAAAACCTTTATGGGGTATTGTACAAGTAGCCATGTGACTCTTTGTGTAAAAGCTGCCAGTATCAAGAAAGAACATTAAATACTGCAACTGTACTGAGAAGAGAACTATTACATTATATATAAGTGACTTTTCTAGTGCTGTGTTTTCAGGCTACTTAAAACATGGCCCTTAAAGTGCCCAAAGTAGCGATGACTCTTAAAAGCAAATCCGATCTTCAGGTGTGACATGTTCCTAATGCCTTCCACAAGATATCCCAGATCAAATACATTTCCCTGGCACATCATACTTTCAACGAGGTAAAATCTTATAGGGCGATGCTCCTGTATTTTGAGCTCTACTACTTTTCTGGGGGTCAAAAACAGCAAAAGCCAAGTAACTTATTGCAATTATAATCATTGGGAAGTAATACAAGAAGCAAGTGCTACGATTATGACAAAGAATGCATTTTCAGGGAATTACCATGTCAGTGGGACGGCCTTTTATTTATTATAATCGGATCTTCAAAAACTCCTATTTAGTATTATTTTTTATTTATTGTTTTCTTTGCCCTCTGCCACCAAAAGGGATTGGAATCAGCACCTCCATGTTTTTGCTAGTGTAGATCTATTGTGATTCTAGCCTTTTAGCAGCTGGTATCGTTTAGAGTTGGTAGGAGCCTCCCGTTACATTACTTACCTAGGATAGTGGCTTAAATATTGTTCAGAAGCACACCAGCCTGCAGTATGCAATGGGTTGAATACAGCTCGTGTGATTCAGTTTGGGAAACAAGCTTTCACTCATTGTCTTGTAAACCAGGTCACAAAAACACTTGTGTTAACTTTAAAAAAATATCAGCCAATCAACCCTTCTGAAGAGAGAAGGCTGGCATTACACACAGATAAGCGTGAATAATATAGCTCTATATAGATTCAATCTGATATATTTGTGTCTATATATAGATATATATATAGGAATATAGAAATATGTACACTGATGTGGCTGAAAGCCACAAGTCCGAAGGTCTCTAAAAGGGTCCATATTTTCGTTGCATTGCACATCTATGTTCTCAGCCAAAAGGACGGATTTCTTGGGAAAATTGCTACTGTCCAGTCCCAAGCATGGCAGCAAGAACAAAAGGCCTGAGAAATGACAGTTTTCTGTGTAAAAAGAGCTGTATTTTTGCATTTCAGAGCAAAGCAGGTTTGCAGGAATTTGTATACAATTCTCGCCCCAAGAGCCATTGAAACTGTATCTCATGTGCACTTTTCCACGTTTATTATGTGACAAACGCCTGCGCTGGAACAGTTCTTTGCATACCTTGGCAAGCAGTAGGGCAACAATTCCCATTTTTAGCAGACAAAAAAAAAAGCTCATAATCAAGGAAAAAAGTTCACTTACAGAATAAAATGGATTTCAGCATAATTTGGTTTATACAGGGAAGGCAAAAACATGAGTGCCGTTACCTCCTTGTATTTGTGTGACTCGCACAATCAGGTGAAATGGCTAAGCAGGACCAGGTCATTTGTTTGCTATAATAAAGATTATTGGCTCTCATCTCGAATAAGCTCCAAGATATTGATAAGGCTGCGCAAGCCCAAAACATAGCCTTTGTCTGGCCCATCATGCACTGTGGGGTCATCACGGAAGCCCTTATAGGTGCTGTGGGCAAAGTCAATCATGCGTACATCTACTTTGGGTGCGTGTTCCTGGGCCAATGGATCAGCTACATTGGTTGCTGGATAGTCTCTCCCATTATAAATAATTAGAAGGGAGCTAGAATAAAAGCGATAAGAGGCTTGGCTTTCCAGGACACATTTAAGGTGCCTCAGGTTGCTAAGGATGGGTTCAAACAGATCAACACGCAGGCGAACACCGTTGTAAAGATACTGGAACAGGGCCTGCCGGAAACCTTCTGCACTCAGTTCTCTCCCATAGTACTTGTTTAAACAAAGGTAGTGCCCCGTGTCCACATGAAAGACCTGCAGAGGAATAAAGCCGAAGTTAACATTCAAACTAATTATCAAGCCATTTCAAGCAGAGAAGTCGCGGAATTAGAAGAGACAGATGTCAAACTGCATGGATAAAACCAGATTGAAAAATACTGGTATTTGATCTCTTCTATGGAAATTTTATATCTACAAAGCTCTGAACTACACAACAGCCATCTCCCATGCATTTAAGCAAATTACTTATTTTTTAAAAAATGTCCAATTTCTTTGTAATAATAAATTCATTAATTTTACTTGATCCTACTGAAGATATCATTAATCCATATGGGTGGTGGTAAAACAATCCTATTGGATTAATTTAATGTTTTAATAGTGAATAAAAGAGAATAATTGATTTATGAGCATTGAATGGGTGGAACACAGTGCAAGACTGCAGCATAGTATGGTCCTAAACCTTTAAAGACACACATATGCTGGGATACGATTGCCATTTTAATTGGGGCGTTGAGTTGCACTGAATAAAGGTGACCATACACGAGCAATCAGAGCGAGGACAGCATCAACTAGCGGAAGCAGTCCCCGATCTGATGGTGAAATCAATCCTGCCCGATCGGCATTCGACCGACTTTTGGCCAGATATAGAGGCCCCATACATGGGCAGATGAACTGCCAAATCCGAGTCTAAAGGCCAAAAATCGGCAGATTCAATCTGACTTTGTATGGTCATCGTTAGATTGACCTTAATGCCCATAGCCCACCATCTCCCACATCACACTCAAATGAATCCCCCCTTTGTCTCAACACCCTTGCTTCCCTAGCTTTATTTAGCTATTAAACGCCTTAGTGTATTTCTACAGAATGTTTCGCTTTCATGTTTAGTTATGAAGGGTTCTGCCTCCAAGTCACTATTTATCCTGAGAATATTGAAACCAATATTGCCTGTAACCCGAGAATATCGCAGTCCAGATACAACTCTCCGTTTCAATAGAGTTGTGCATAATATTAGGCCTATAGTACCTGCATGCCGCATACTCTCACACCAAGTGTGGCTGATGTGCTCTGTTCACATTTCTTCATCTGCCGGGCTGCCTTCTCCTCTGAGGCATCATCCCCATGTTGTCGTGTGCCCATTTTAAGATCCAGAACACAGGGAATCTCAAAATGGTGTACCACATTCTCCAGAAGAAGGAACTCTGGGGTGCATAGGGTTAAGGACCTGTGACAGAACTGCAAGTGGAATTTTAAACATCACAACTTAAAAGATTAGTCTCTTTGCCGCCATATGGATCACACTATAAAGGCTGTTAAAGGCCTCTTATGCTAGCAAAGATTTTCAAATTACTTTCTTTTAACCCTTTCTCTCAGAGGATACTGTACAATTTGCGATCCTTGGACTCTGAGCGCATGCGGTTGAGTTGCTGCTTGTGACAGCGCAAGCTCCAAGGGTTGTAGCTTATTCTTTCTGAGCTCATTTCATTGTTGCTGTCCAGCATCTGAAAAGGAACATCTGACTGCATGAGTAGCTCCAACTTTGGGCTCTTCATCTCTGGTACACTAGAGGGAGATTGAGGTTACAGCAGTTAAGAAAAGCACGGATAAACTCCTTGTTAAATAAATAAATAAATAAATAGGAGTACTCAAAAACTAGAATATCTCTAGCTCCTTGATGTGTGTATTACAAGCTCTTTATCTTGTGAACTGGGAACTGCAACAAGCATCTCTATATTAACTAGGTTCATACACCTTACTTGTTGCATTACCGTTATCTACACATAACATGCCTCTCCATTCTTCCCCTTTATGTTGTGCATAGCCAATGAAGATCCTAAGATGGTGCAAAGAAAATATCCGCTGTTTCAGGTACCTCTCTGTGTTTTCCCCGGTTAGCAGTGGCCATTCATCCTTATGGTCAGAACTGCTTGCAGTGCTACTTGTGCGGTGTAAGCTTCTTCGGGAGTGTTTGCGTCTTGGATGCTCCCTCTCAAAAGCTTCTTCCTGGTCCACAGCTTCATTCTCCACATAGGGATATGCCACCAGATTAATGTAACCATCGCTGTCGCCTTCAAAACAGACAGACACCACTCCTGCACAAACCAAACAAAAAAATTTATAAAAGCAATAAAATAAGTTTAAAATAGATAAAGTTTCCCTTTCGGTAGGCTGTCACCACAGATATCTCTGTCTGTTCTGCAGCAGTACACAAAGTTCATTAGGCATATATTACTCTGATAGGCTTTGTAACAACTGTGCTGGCTTTAGCTCACACACTTAAATGAGATTCTAATGTGTTATTCTCTGACCTGGTTTTTACTACACGGTTGCCTAATTCTAATATAATACACAAGAGCAATGAATATCCTGTAAATTATATCCTTCTAAACGGTGACTAGTGATGTCATCAGTTATAAATGGTGAGTAGTGATGTAATTTTTGTCACATGACTCCTAAAACTGGTGTATTATAATAAATAAAGTACCCCTTGTTGGAAAATGAGGATATTAGCAGTAACCTTTCTATGGTCTCGTATCTTTATATGGTCATGGAATTCCTCTGCGACTTAGAATATCCTTATATTTTACAATAGGGGGTACTTTATTCACTATATATTGGCCTTCTAGTACCCTATTAAATTGCATAACTGCAGGACGTTTACAAGAAGCATTTGTTGCTGTAGGTTTGATAATAAGCAATTTTTCAGACAGCTGAGGTTACTCTCGCATTTATTTAATTTCTGTTCCGTAGCCGATGGTATTCCTCACTGGTACTAGGCCACTGTGAAAATGAAACAAACCTAGGTAGGGATGTAATCTGTACTACAAATCTACTTCCCACCAGCCCTAAAAAGGCACTTCTCATAATTGTACCCATTAAATAGTAGTAAGAGTTTCCATTTAAGGTAAAGAATTCCTAGTAAGCCTGAACTGTAACAATACCACCAGGAATGTGTGAAATAAGAATGTGGACTTCCGAATTACATTCAAGGAGTCGCAAATGTATTATAAAAGTAGTTAGCAGAAATATTTAAGAATTTTAACTACATATATATACTGGATGGTTATTTCAGACTCCCCATTTCCAAATCATCAGCTAGCCCAGTGGATAACAGCCTGAAAACAAGCAAGGCCCAATTCACATCTCACACATATGGAACTACCAGCTTTGCCGGAAACACGTTCATAGAAATAAACCCTAGAGAGAATAAATATAAAGAGAATAAAATATATTCTGGGCCATTAGTACTGAAGGGAGTAAATAAGAAACAGATGTGGAAATAGGAAGAACAGTTACAATGGGTTTGTTACCTTTGTATTCTGGGGTGAATTCTTTCATTTCGGGTGGCAGGGACTCATAAAAACGCTGCTCCCTGGAGATGAGGGGCTTACACACAGTGTGGTCATCATAGCGCATCATACTGCTGTGCCCCCCCACCTGATGGATAAATGGCTCCAGCAGGACCCCCCGGCCCCTGTCACACACTGTGTTCTTGATGCACTTCCCCACTTCCATGGTTTGACAAACACACATTGCGTTGGACGCCTGATGCTCGGTGGGGGCATGGGGAAGGGCTTGGGGGCCTGGGAGCAGCACTGCAGAGCAAAGAACAGTGGATGGCAAATCTCTCACACTGGAATCACTCCAGGAATCTGTGGAAATAAAATGTAAAAAACAAGTTATGGACTGCAAATAGCTACACTGTGTGTTTACTTAAATACTGCAATATTGTGTGATGTAGCGTTTTAACTTGGAGGAAGTGAATGTGTGTTAATGTAAATGTGCAGATGTAGCTGGATTACTCATATTCCCAGAGCAAAAGGCTGTTAGATGAAGCTGGAGACTGTAGTTCAGTGACAGCTGTGGGATCACAAGCACTTTCCCTAATTTAAGACTTGTATTTAGAATAGCCGTCAATCAGAAAAAGGTCCTTGTAATGTGTCCTGCTGAGGAATTCTTGGAAGAATGTGGAAGATGCAAACCTTTGTGTGCCCGATACATTTCAACTTCAATTTCAGCAGCCAGACTGTGAGACAACAGAACCCAAATTTATCCCTTCCGGATGGAGAAAATGTAAAAACTACTGCAGTCAGTGGTTAAGTATTTCATGCACAGAAAGGAACAAGTTTCCAGTTCTAATAAAATGGTCTGAACTGCATCTTTCCTACGTCCATGTCTGCCTTAGAACTACTCAGTGTCTGTATCATCCTTCCTAAGATCTGTTTCCAGCCCTATCCAATTCCATACTAAGTTCCCCAACACTCTAGCAGTGAACCCCATGAACCAAAAACCTAAAACCACCTGGAGGCTCAAGTTCTCTCCTTTGATACTTGGCTAACCTAATTCTCACGCCAATCACCTCCTACCTGAACTTGCAGGGCTATGCATAGAAGCACAATCAGCACCTCATGATCTCTCCAAGCTCTTTAATTATTTGCCAACACTAGTTTTAGGAAAAGCAAGGCAGGACACTTCATCACGTGAATATATAAATGAACTTTCCCTTTACAAAAGAATTACACAGAATGGAATAGAATATCTGTGCGGCCTCTCTTTTAATAGCAAAATTCCTCTTCGCATACATTAATACACGGGAAAGACGATCGGCTTTTACACTCAGCTTCATATTATAGTACATATATTTTATGTAATGAGTTACAAATGAGTCGAACTGCTGTACAACCCATATTGAAAAATAGGGCTCAAATCCAATTTGGTAATCGGATGAATCTTCTGTGAAAGTCTGGGTATTCTGACAAAAATATGGGATTTGGTAAGCCTCTGCAATGGGCCCTATGCTTTAAATTTCACTTTAAAGGAGTGGTTAACCTTTAGTATGTTATAGAATGGTTAACTCTAAGCAACTTTTCAATTGGTCTTCATTTTTTAGTTTTTATAGTTTTTGAATGATTTGCCTTTTTCTTCTAACTCATTCCAGGTTTCAAATGGAGGGTCACCGATCCCATCTAAAAAACAAATGCTTGTTAAGACAAAAAAATTTATTGTTATTGCTACTTAATACTCATCTTTGTATTCAGGCCTCACCCATTCATATTCTAGTCTCTTATTCAAATCAATGCAAGGTTTCTAGGGTAATTTGGACCCTAGCAACCAGATTGAAAATGGAAGAGCTGCTGAATAAAAAGCTAAATGTCTCAAAAACAATAACAAATAAAACCCAATTGCAAATTGTCTCAGAATATCACTTTAAGTCTACTTTTTATTAGGGATGCACCGAATTCCAAACCGAATCCGACGAAAAGGGGAAAACATTTTTTTACTTCCTTGTTTTGTGACAAAAAGTCATGCAATTTTCCTCACTGCCCCCTAATTTGCATATGCAAATTAGGATTTGGTTCAGCCGGGCAGAACATAGTAAGACATGTCCATCGAGTACAACCTTTTTTTTTTTCTTTTTTATTAACTACCTATCTGCCAGTTGATCCAATTTGCCTCAGGAGGAAAAATTCCTTCCTGACTCCAGAATGGCAATCGGACTAGTCCCTGGATCAACTTGTACTATGAGCTATCTTCCTTAACCCTGTATTCCCTCACGTGCTAAAAAGCCATCCAACCCCTTCTTAAAGCTATCTAATGTATCAGCCTGTACAACTGATTCAGGAAGAGAATTATTATATGATCCCCTTATATATTTATACAGTTACTATATCACCCCTTAAGGATTTGGCTGAATCCTGTTGAAAAAGCCCGAATCCCGAACAGAATCCTGGATTCGTTGCATCCCTACTTTTTATTATTTGTGAGGCTAATGGTGAATGCCCATGGTTACAGTGTAAGCATGAATGGAACAGTGTAAGCATCTACATAGGAGGTTCTGAGATAAAGACAGGCTGGAAGTTGCCATTCATAATCTAAAGTCCTGACATGCTTCTGTGGCACTCTATAAATCTTTTGTCAGCACTGGAACCGAATATTAAGAGCAGGCAGGAATATAATGAAAGCAGAAGTATTCTGTGAGCACAAGCACTTTTATAGGTCTATGCATACACTGGCAAGGTGCACATAAACACTGCAATGCAGCAAAGAAAATATTACACGGGGGGGGGAACTAGTTCTGTAATGGTGGTGCAGTCTGTAGGTGGTGCAGTCTGTAGGTGGTGCAGTCTGTAGGTGGTGCAGTCTGTAGGTGGTGCAGTCTGTAGGTGGTGCAGTCTGTAGGTGGTGCAGTCTGTAGGTGGTGCAGTCTGTAGGTGGTGCAGTCTGTAGGTGGTGCAGTCTGTAGGTGGTGCAGTCTGTAGGTGGTGCAGTGAAAGATTCCCAACGTCCTCATGTGACCCAAACCTGTAGACAGGGTGGCCTCTGGAGTCAAATGCCTCCTTGTATTTCCCAAGGAATATCAGTTCCAGAGCAAAGCAAAGGCCAAATAGTCCTCACATGCAATAAGACAACTTTATTTCCCCTCATCATACAGGTGAGCACATAGAAAAAGTTATAAGGGACATGCAGGACTATTTTAATTCCAGCCTCTCTGCTTAGCTGTCTACAAGTGAGCTGACAAAGATAATTAGCCCAGATCTTACATACATATTTATTTCTTTACTTGTCCTTAATCCTTGCTGTTCCCTTAAGGTGGTGACACACGCCAAGATTTGCGGAGATTAGTCGCCCATCGACAAAACGCCTCTTCTTCGGCCAACTAATCTCCCCTAAATGCCTTCCCGCAGACTAGAATGTAAATAGCAGACAGGATGGCACTTGGAACGCTTTGTTTTACGAAGTCGCCCTAAGTTTCCTTGTGAGGCAACTTCAGACGACTTTGGAGAATGAAGCGTTCCGAGTGCCATCCCACCAGTGATTTACATTCTAGCCTGCAGGAAGGCATTTAGGGGAGATTAGTCGACTGAAGAAGAGGCGACTTGTTGCTGGGCGACTAATCTCCCCGAATCTCAGAGTGTCACCACCCTTACAGCATTACTGCCCCAGCTGATTAAATGGGTCCGACACCAGAAAAAAAAAATAATAATTTCGTGCAGTAAAGTTATTTGTAAATGTTTTTGCTATTGAAAGCAGTATCATGTCCTTCAATTCTCTGCACTGCATGGTACAAACCAGCTGATTACGTTTATTAAACTCTGAATGCATCTGGTTGGGCTTTTTGGGACAAAAACAAATTTCTCGTGGGGAAAAAAAAACAAAACTCGAATTGCGAGATTTATTATACCTCGATAAGCAAAAACGCAGAATCTGAAAATCTGCCATCTCAGACCTGTTGAGGTCCTGTAGAAGTCAATGGGAGAGTCACTTATCCCAATTTGAAGATATTGTGTAGTGGGTTTGGCCAGATAATCTGAAAACATTTTTGGTTTTCGGACAAAACCCCCAAAAATGTAGAGATTCGGGAAAGAAAGTCTGAAAAATCGGATGTTTCTGGTTTTCGCTTGATTTCATCATGTTTTTTCTCGATCCAATTAATTTGAGTTTTCTTAAAATTAATAAAGAAGGTTAAATTGGGCATTGGAGTTTGGTTCTGTTTTTTTTAATAAAATAAGATAAATTTGGAGTTTAGTAAATAATCCCCTATTAATCCGCCTCAGAGAATAGAAAAGTATAAACCAATACCAATTTCAATTATATAAACTGAATAAATAAATGATGTAAATACATATTTTGCTTCACTGTGCTATTTGTTTTGGGTGAAAAGCCATTTAAACAAGATAAAACATGCTGTGGGGAAACATCCTATAAGATTATATATATTGTAATACACAAAAGCCATAAATATCTTGTAATTTATATCCTTATAAATGGTGAGTTCTGATGTCATTTCTGTCACATGACTCACTGAAATTTGTGTATTATAATGAATAAAGTACCCCCTGTTGTAAAATATGAGGATATTAGAAGTTACCTCGGAGTTCCATGACCTGTATCGGCCTTGTGTTTTTATATGGCCATGAAACTCCTCGGTAACTTATAATATCCTTATATTTTACAAGAGGGGGTACTTTATTCACTATATAACCTGGAATAAAGTCAGTATTGAGGAAAATCCTGTGTTGTGTCTAATATTCCATTTCATTAAGATCAGGAGTCATTCAGTGTGACATAAATAATGGGAGGAAGAAATGGTTGTTTGACATGACTGTATTTGTGCTAGCACCTTCACAAAGGCATATCAGTGTCTGAAGCAGACAACACAAGCTAGCTATCCAGTCTCCTGCCACAGAAAACATTCCTAAGCCCTTATATCTTAGTCTAATAATAATGCAACGGATATAAATAACCTCCCACCCCTCTTCCACTATTCGTATAGTGTGTAATGATAAAATGTGCAGTACATCCCTTGTTCAACACGGCTCTCTCTATAGGGTATGTGTTGAACATACATTTTGCCTACTGTTTCAAATGGGAAAAAAAAAATTAAAAAAAAAAAATTCTTGAGTTAGACAGGGCAAACAAGGAAACTAGTCTCAGTTTTCATTTTCCTGGTTCTTGCGAAGTAGTTACTCTGTGCTGTTTAGATAAACCTCTTGTATTATGAACTTCTGCTTATCTGTAGGTCACTATGGGAGTGGGGGGATGTTGCCAAACAAGCAGAATTTCCCAATAATCTCACTTTGAGGCAATATCAGGCAGATTCGATCGTTTGACCCTCGGGGCAAACAATCAGATCACAATGACGGGGATATAGGCCATCAGGCAAGGACCACATCTCTTCAAACCAATGGGGTCCTTTGCCTCCACTGAATTTTCAAACCTGCCTGATTTACGGGCAGATATCAGTTTGGTAGGCCCATCAGAGGGCACAATGTATGGGGCAGATAATCTGCCAACTCGCTTGTGTACAACCACCTTAAAGAGATACAGACACTACAAAATGTAACCGTTTTTTACATCTACCATAAAATTGGCTTTGCATGCTTCTTATCATTTTGTCACAGTTTTTGCCCAATGCATTACATTACTAGTCTGATGCCCCCTGTTCCTCTATGAGGGGGCTGCCATATTTGTGCAGCAGGAGTCCGTTAGCGTTAGAAACTTTAACTGACAGGCTGAGATGGGACAGTCAGGTTGGCAAAACAGTCAGGTTTAGGAACTTCAACAATTACTTACAAAAACAAACCTCTCATCAAAAAACAATCAGCGTGACCTATAGGTAACTTTTAATGAACATTCATATTTTAAAAAAGTAAGTTTTTTTAGTGTCGGTATCACTTTAAGCAAGCACACAGAAAGAGGTCTATTTAGTACCATTACAATGCACACATACTGTGTTATAGAATGGCTAATTTTAAGCAACTTTTCAAATGCCTTCATTTTTTCTTTTTAATAGTTTTTAATTTATTTGCCTTTTTCTTCTGATTCTTTCAGACCCCATCTAAAAACAAATGCTCTGTAAGGCTACACATTTATTATTATTGCTACATATTATTATTATTACTCATTTTGCTATTTAGGCCTTCTCCTATTCATATTCCAGTCTGTTATTCAAATCAATACATGGTTGCTAGATAATTTAGGACCTAGCAACTATATTGCTGAAATCACAAACTGGAGAACTGCCGAATAAAAAAAATTAATCTCAAAAACTGCAAATAATAAAAAAAAAAAAAAAAAAAAAACAATTGCAAATGAGAATATCACGCTCTACATCAGGGGTGCTAAAAGGTAGATCGGGATTTACCAGTAGACCTTTAGTTGGTGATCAGTAGATCTCAAGACATTGTCAACAAAAAGCTTGTCTCAATCACCCTTCTGTTTTATGCTTCTCGTTCAGATTTTTAAGGTTACATAAGAAATAATTGTTTCATAAGAGAATTTATATTTCTATATTTAAAAATCAATATTTAAGTAACATTTTCCATGGCACAGAATGCTAACAGTGATATTATGTATGTAGATCATAATGGGACAACATCACTAAAAGTAGACGCCACATTAGTCAAATATGGACACTCCTGCTCTACATCATGCTTAAAGTTAATTTAAAGGCAAACAACCCCTTTAAAATTAGTAAATGACTGGTTTAAGTAGACTGGTAGTTTCAAAGATGAGATGAAACTGAGAATTGTTTCTATATGTCACCAGACAGGAAAAACCAGACTTAATTTCGGTTGGTCTTTTAGAATTCGAATTTCAACGTTTTTTCCATTCAAAATCGACCCTTGATAAATATGTCCCCTAAGTGTAAAAAAATAAAACATACAATGATACAATAGTGCTCTGGGTTTTTAAAGCATAAGTTCTACTTATTTTTAAAGGGTGTATACTACCCCTTTAAAGGAACGGTAACGCCCAAAAAAATAAAATTAGAAATGTTTTTTATATAATTAAAAATAATGTATTGTAAAGCTGCATTGGTAAAAAGTGTGAGCTTGCTTCAAAAAAACACTGCAACATTTTTCATATAAACAAGCCGCTTTGTAGGGCAGCCATTAAAGTTGTAATAAGGCAAAATGCACAGGGTACATAGCACATAGCACATAACCTTGCTAGGAAACAATGGGTGTAGTTCTTACACAGAGAGATTGTCAAGGGTCAAATGGTCTGGCTACAGGACTATAGAATGAAACATCTTACATAAAATAAGAAGTTTGTCCCCAAGAAATAGTTGTTCAACAAATACATGATTTAAATGTAAAAGAAAATATTTTCACTTTACATTGCTGGTCCTTTAAGATCAACATATGGCTATACAGAATCCCAACTTGCTTATAAATCAAAATTATGAACAAATATATTGCCTGTGATCCCCCCCCCTCACCCCATATACACAGTTTTCATGATGTGGGTACATCTTTCCAGCAACACATTATCCTGGACACACACTAAATGTTCCACCCGGTACAATCCACAATTATCTGCCAATGGGTCACACAGTTTACCCAAAGGTCTCACTGGCATAAATAGTATTACCCAAAGGTCGGCTGATGTGTGGCTAGTTTAGGGATTTACCCAAAGGTCAGCCTGTTAATTTATAATAGGATCATGGATTATGACAGAAGCAGCCAGCTGAAGGATTATGATAGGAGTAAGTTCTGCTGCTCCAGTGCGCGAGGATCCTGGTTCTAGACAGACTGTAGAACAGCCTTTTTTACAGTGAGCCACATTCAAATTTAAATAAAACTAGGAGACCAACAGAAGCATGTCAAAAGTTCCTGGGCTGCCATATATGAGCTTTGATTGGCTGCTGGCAGCTCCAATGTGTACTAGAAGCCAACTTGAGGCTGTTTTGGCTGCACATATGGTCTATGCACCTCAAGTTTGCCTTCACATATGTTTTATATGCACCTAAAGTCTGCCTTCAAGCCAGGAATTATAAGCACCTGCTTTGAGGCCACTGTAAATGACTTCCAATGGGTCGGTGAGCAACTTGTTACTCTCGAGGCACTGGTTGGGTATCCATGCTCTAGAACAGGGGTCCCCAACCTTTTGATTTAAAAAAAGAGTTGGGGAGCAACACAAGCACAAAGAATGTTCCTGGGTGGTGCCAAATAAGGGTTTTGATTGGCTATTGCTAGCCGCTATGTGGACTGGCAGCCTACAGGTGGGTCTGTTTGGTAGTACATCTGGTTTTTATACAACCAAAACTTGCCTCCAAGCCTGGAATTCAAAAATAAGCCCCTGCTTTAAGGCCACTGGGAGCAACATCCAAGGGATTGGTGAGCAACATGTTGCTCACGAGCTACTGGTTGGGGATCACCGCTCTAGAACATGACTAACATTGCAACATAAAGGGATTACTTCCACCCTATGAATTAGTGATGTGCGGATCAGGGTTTTCCTGACACGCTCCCGACCCTAACCAGCCCTGCTCCAACCTGCGCTTCCGGGGATGTTTTATAGACCCGCGCTGACAAAAGGGGTGGGGCAGGCAGACGCAAGACTATAAAACAGGAACCCAGAAGTTGGCATTTGAAGGTGGCGGGCAGGGAGAGCATAAGAGCTCAACCCGCACCTGCCTGTGAGGAGCAGTGCAAGGTTGACCCGAACTTACCCAACCCGCGGGTATCGGGTCGGTCCGCACATCACTAATATGAATGTATTTATTGCTTCACTTATCGTGTTTCACTGCAGCCTATTGGTAAGCATTATTCTCATAGACATAGAAAGCTGAATTTATATCCCACTGCTAAATGTATTCCCGGGCCAGCAATCCCCTGCAATATTAGCATCTTACCTGTAGTCTCCAGGCTTCCCTAATTAGACATATATGTGCAACATTATAAAAATCCCTGAGCTCCAGCTAAAAAATAAACTTCAATTCCAGTGAATCCAGTTTTCCTTGCCCTTTAAAAGGGGTTGTTCACCTTCCAAACACTTTTTTTCAATTCAGTTGTTTTTAGATTGCCCCCCATAAATAAAGACTTTTTTTTCAATTACTTTCCATTAATTTATTTTTTACTGTTTTTCCAAAATCTAAGTTTAAAGGGGTGGTTCAACTTTAAAGTAACTTTTATTATGTTATAGAACGGCCAATTATAAGCAACTTTTCAAATGGTTTTCATTATTTATTTTTTATATATCGTTTTATAGTTATTTATCTTTTTCTTCTGATTCTTTGCAGCTTTCACATGGCATTTGTAAGGCTACAAATGTATTGTTACTTTTTATTACTGATCCTTCTATTCAGACTCTCTCCTATTCATATTCTTGTCTCCTATTCAAATCAATGCATGGTTGCTAGGGTAATTTGGACCCTAGTTACCAGATGGCTTAAAATGCAAATTGAAGAGTTGCTGAATAAAAAGGTAAAAAAAAAACCTCAAAACCCTTCAATAACAAAAAATTAAAACACATTGCAAATTATCTCAGATATAGATATAGAATATCACTCTCTACATCATACTAAAATTTATCTCAAAGGTGAACAACCCTGTTAATGTTTGTGACTGGTGTCAGTCTGGCAGCTCAGTAATTCAGGAGCGGACTCTAAACTGTTACATTTTTACAACATTTAGTTGATACATTTCTCAGCAGCATCTCTGGAATCTTAGCAACTATTGTATCAATTCTATAACAGCTGCCTGTAAAGAAACCCAGAGATTCTGATCAGGGACAAAGATAAGAAATGTATCAACTAAATGTATCTATTTAGAACAGTTTACAGGGTCGGCGACCCCCCCCGAGCTGCTTCAGAAGATGAAAAATGACACGTTACACTAAAATATTAGAAAAACGGTCACATAGAAAATTGGAAGTCAGTGGAAAAAGTTGTTATTTCTGGTGATCAATCTGAAAACAACTAATTGTTTGAAGTTGAACCACCCCTTTAATGAATATTCATACAGCATCCGCTATATAGTTTTTGGTGTCACTAATCAATACAGCTATGGGATCTTTTATCAAGAAAGCTTTGAAATACAAGAAGGCCAATTTACAGAAAGCTTGGCTATTTGGTAGCTCCTATGTGGACTGGCAGCCTTGAGAAGACTCTGTTTGGCAGTACACATGGTTTTTATACAACCAAAACTTGTCTCCAAGCCTGGAATTCAAAACTAAGCACCTGCTTTGAGGCCACTGGGAGCAACATCCAAGGGGTCCCATATCAACATGTTGCTCACAAGCCACTATTTGGGGATCACTAATTTAGAGCACCATGACCACATACATGCTGCAATGCAATAATTACAATTGCCTAAGTATTTATTCAGGAATATGTCCCTTAATGTGACATACACAAGTTTGTGGGTCATGGACCGGTTCTGGCCGAACTATTTCCACCCACGACCTAAATTTTACCCTATTCTGCCTCAGGGAGCTGTGAATATACACGCACTTGTCTACTCCTCCCACTTTGTGATCTCAGGGATGGGGGGCAGGTGCAGGTCTATAAACAGAGGGGAATTGCCAGTTCAAGAACCGGCTTTTTGACGGGTCGGGAGCGACTTCTTGTCGACCTGCACATCACTAGTCCCTAAATCAGTGATCACCAACCAGTAGCTCGTGAGCAACATGTTGCTTTCCAACCCCTTGGATGTTGCTCTCAGGGTCCTCAAAGCAGGTGCTAATTTTTGGATTCCAGGCTTGGAGGCAAGTTTTATTTGCATAAAAACTAAGTATACTGCCAAGTAGAGCCTCTTGTAGGCTGCCAGTCCGCATAGGGGGTATCAAATAACCAATCACAGCCCTTTTTGGCACCCCAAGGGACTTTTTCATGCTTGTGTTGCTCCCTAACTCTTAACATTTGAATGTGGCTCACAGGTAAAAAAAGGTTGGAGACCCCTGCCCTAAATCAAGGCCACAGCTGCAGCAAGCAGATCTCTGCCCAATTAGGTCACACAAGAGGTTAGCCAGACTGGGCTGATCTGATCGTTGGGCCCCATACCTATGATCAGTCACATGTAGGGCCCACACAAGCAATCTTACACTGGCACCTAAAGAACTAAAAGACCACTATAGTAAAATATCTCACAAGAGTTTAAAAGTAGGGATGGGCGAATTTTTTCGCCTCGTTTCGCCAAAAAAATGACACCCATAGACTTGTATGGCACTGTGCGTCAAAAAAGAAAAAGACGCGCGTCAAAACAATTTCGCTGCGCTACAAAATTTTTGATGCCCATAGACTTTAATGGCCGTCTGCGACATTTCGCCGGTGAAATTTTTGGCGAAACGGGTCAAATTCGCCCATCCCTATTTAAAAGTCGTTAGGCTGGCACATATAAGACTTTCCAATCGCTCTGTAACTTGCACTGTAACAGTAAATAATTAAGGTTTGGATCCCTGATGTCTTAATTTGCATCCTGGCCACATGCCTAAACACTTTACCTACTCCTCTAGTCAGTCAACCATTGATCTGCTGCTGCCAGTTTTACATTATAAAGCTAATCAGAACATAAATCAGAATATTTGGTCTGCAAAACATCAACCGTGAGCACTGACCTAAAAAGGATAAACACATCGTAGTTTTTTCCTCTAACTGGCCAATAATACTGAAATAAACACAAATTTACTAAAGGGTGGATTTTTGCTTTGGGGAAACGTCTCCAGACGTTATTTTGCAGCAAATACATGTATTTATTAAAATGCAATGTTTCATCTTGGCAGATAAACGCTGGCAAAACTTTATGAACTATGAACATTTATGAGCAAATTTTCTCGTTCTTTTCTTCCTATCGAAACTTCGTTAACATACTTGCGCTTACGGCAATTTAAATATGCCGGGTACATACAGTATAGGTCATATATATGTCTTTATTAGTGATTGTTGGTGATATAGCTGGAATTGGCTACTTCTTATTAAAAATGTCCAAAGAAGCTAAATACAAAAGAGATCTTCTATTGTCCTAGACATAAGCCCACCCTAAAACAAATGACTAATCAAACCATATCAAATGGTTAAAAAAAAAAAAAAAGTTATAGCTTTTTTACATAATCCCATGTTAAAATATGAAAAAAACACCAGCGTCTGGTCTTTTTTTTGCATACAGGATATGATGTCACTGATGTAGATTCATCTTATCAATTTTCAATGAAGAAAAACTCAGCCCTTTAGTAAATCTGGCCCTATGTGTCATTGCATTATACAATTCTAACAACAAAAACAAAGGAAGGTTTAAATGGCACATTTTGTCCTAATTTTACAATCAGTGCTGGCATCAAACTAAATAAGGAATCATTGCTTTTTACAAATATGGTGATAGTATCCCCTATGTTACAGGGGTTGTTCACCTTTTGGTTAACTTTTATTATGTTGTAGAGAGTGATATTCTTAGACAATATGCGATTTTTTGCATTATTTGTGATTTTGAGTTACCGTATTTAGCTTTTTATTCATCAGCTCTCCACTTTGCAACTTCAGTAATCTGGTTGCTAGAGTCCAAATTACCCTGGCAACCATGCATTGACGTACATAAAAGACTGGAAAATGAATAATAGAGGCCTGAATAAAAAGTAGCAATAACAATACATAGCCTCATTGCACCCCAGCTTAATATTTTAAAGGGCACCTTGAACCAAAGGGAACCTTGAACTTTCACATAGTGTATTTACAAGTATATGATTTTAGGTATGATTGTTGCCCTTTAAAAATTAGCGGTGAGCACAAGGTTCCCTTGTTTGTTATAGTTATACAGGAGCAGTGACCAGCTCCATGTTGTAGCCCCCACCCTTCCCAGCTATAGTCAGGTGATCCCTGTGGTGACCAATTAAATGGCAACCAAGTTTGGGAGTTTTAACTTTGAAAACAACAAGTAAGTTGCAGGTAAAACTCAGTCCCTGTGTAAAATATATAATGAAGCAATAGAATTATTAATGCATCAGATAAAAGTGAGCGTAGGACTGGCCAGACCAGGGATGAATTTGACGGCTTAAATATATTGCAATATATGGACAAACAATCCCTGTTTTGTTTAAAGGACAAGTCATTTTTTAGTAGCTTAAGGCACAAAATGTCTCAATGGCCTAAATATATTGATAATGGGCTGAGTGCAGGGGACAACTTATATTTGTCTACATTTGTAGTATTAGAGCAGTTGTTTTTAGATGGGGTCAGCGACCTCCATTTGAAAGCGAAAAAGAGTCAAATAATTCAAAAACTATATAAAACAAACAACAAAGACCAACTGAAAACTTGCTTAGCATTGACCATTCTATATTAAAGTTAACAAATGTGAACCACCCCTTAAACCAACCAAACAAAATAATTTCACATAAGCAAAATAAACACAGTTTCATTCTAATTGTGTTTCAAGTGATAAGACTTTTTAAAATGTGCTGACAAGTTGTGTACAAGGAATGGAGTTCTAGAATACTTTGCATTCCTTTACTCTCACAATATACAGATGACCACTATATTTGGCACAGAGGGGGTACATAATTATCATAATCTTTTTTATTTATATATTGTTGACAAGATATGCAGTGCTTTAACATGCTTTCCAACATTATCAAATATTTCATTGTGAATGTTCAACTAAAATTCAGGATACTAGGATGTCTGAGCCTAAAAACACAATTTGTTCAGAGATTTAACTTATGAACCTATTTATATAGAGGCATCATATATTCCACTCTCTGACGGGTCTCTGTCCAGAACTTGCACCATTTGACCTATAAATAGTTCTTTGAGAAGTTGTCTGTTCCCAGCTCCCATGGAGGTTCCCACCTTGTGTCGGCCTTCTAATAATGGTGCGCTGAATCTTCTGCCCTTTTGGGTGCTTCAAACTGAGATCACCCTCCCAGTATCATCCAATCATTGGTCCATTTGGGCCCAGCTCATAGATGTCCAGACCAGGCAATGGATCTGCTCATCAGGTGAGGTCACCAAATATGTGGATCTTTAGGTATATGGGCAGCTTTAGTACCTGGATGGTAGTCTGCAAGGCAGACACTCTAATGATATGCCCCTGTGCACACATTACTATTTGCATTAACCAATACTCACAAGCATGTTAGAATTCACACCAATTCCTAGTTCCCAATGACACGTTGCAAAATTACAACTACAAAAGTGACCAGAGGTAAAGAGGAAGGAGCCGCTTGCATTACAGGAAGGGTTGGGCCCTCAACTAAGAGAGGCAATAATGCCAGGATGTCCAACCTGCAGCAACAGGGTGCTGGGAGTTACACAACAAGTGGAAGATTTTCATGCTGACCATTTCTCATGTTTATAAGGTATATATATCGTTCACACTGAGCAAGTGCTTTCTAGAGACACACAAAAAGAAAACGGAAAGAAATACCCATCTGGTGACCTGTTGTTTTTAACCTATATAATATAGTGAATAAAGTACCCCCTCTTGTAAATTAGACGGATATCATAAGTTACCAAGGAGTTTCATGACCATATAAAAACACGAGGCCAAGGGCAAGTGTTTTGATACAGGTCATGGTGCTCCGAAGTAACTTCTAATATCCTCATATTTTGCAACTGGGGGTACTTTATTATAATACAAAAAAAGAGTCGTGTGACAGAAATGACATCAGAACTCCCTGTTTATAACTGATGACATCAGAATTCACCATTTCTAAGGATACAAGATATTCATGGCTTTTGTATATTACAATTAGATAATCTTTAATTACACGGACCTCTATCTCTTAACATGTGCCACGACAGTTTACTTAATGTGTATATTATTAGTATTTTACTTAATGTGTATATTAGTATTTTACTTAACGTGTATATTATTTGTATTTTACCTTATGTGCATATTATTCGTATTTTACTTAACGTGTATATTAGTATTTTACTTAATGTGTATATTATTTGTATTTTACCTTATGTGCACATTATTCGTATTTTACTTAATGTGTATATTATTAGTATTATTTCGCTGTTTGTGCTACAGCTGTATACAAATGCACTATATAAATGAATACACACATTTAATATGTCATACCTATGGAGCTTTTGCTGCAAGGGGCCCAAACACATAGAAATCTGCCCCCCACAAGCGAATGACAAAATGCAGGAGTAGAAGCCCAGGGAGCCCAATATGCCTCAGGTATCACATCCCTCATATGGAGACAGACCTACTATAGTTACATTTCCTGGCTCATTCCCAGACACCCCAGCAAGTCTCCCCTGTGCTGCAGTAACGTCCTCTCTGCCCTAAGCTACAGCCAGTCCTGAAAGTGACACTAATCACCTGTGAATCTGTCTCACCTACAGACCTATTCAAGTAAAGAACCTTCCCATCAGCCCATGCGAGCAGTGCTCTACTACCTGTGTGAGTGAGTAGACCAGCCTCTTCCTTAGCCTGAGCTTCTCACCTATGAGCATTTCATGCAGCCACGCCCAGCCCTAATCTGCATACCCCTCCTCTAATGGTACTTGCCAAATTTCCCACAGGCCACCGCTTCCACAGCCTCTCACCATACAAATATATATATATATATATATATATATATATATATATATAACCAGCACCTTGCGACCTCGCGTCCCCTCCCCAGAAGATGTCCAGTCCCCTGCAAGCCCCACAAATGATTACACCGCCATACCTCCACTTTCCTTTCCAGCTGCCTCCCACGGCGGCTTTCCCGGGCAGGGATTTGGGGGGCCGCTGCCCGCGGATCTCTCCTCCCCGGTCCTAGCTCCCCTCACCAGCTCCAATTCTGCTCAAATCAACAACAAGATGGCGACTAGCCGGAAAGAAGGCGGCTCGAAGCAGCAGAGTCATAGCAACAGCCAAAGATAAGTCCCTCCTCCCACAAATACATGAGGCAATGGATCCTTCCTCACTAGGGCACTCATTCTCTCCATTGGTTAAGACAATTGTCATTCTCAAGCGAGAAACGCCCACCTATAGCCGCTGTCACTTGCTGACAGATTTCCGAAGCACGACTGTAGCCACGTGACTTGGAAAGGCATTACAATTGAATGAAGCCATATACTGTGGGTGGTGTTTTCCCGCCCCTACACTGTCAATCAATCTGCAGAGTACACCTGTCTTGGCAGGTTTGGAGTGGGAGTCAAAATAGGCCCTGACATTTCAATTTCAAAGAGGCCCAAACAGCCCCCACCAGCTCACTAAATAGTGGCAGTGTATGGCTTTATACAGTAGTTAGGGTTGCCACCTTTTCTGGAAAAAAATACCGGCCTTCCTATATATTTATCTTTTTTCCCTATTAATAACATTGGGATCAGCCATCATTTTTACCGGCCAGGTGGCAACCCTAACAGCAGCCCCTCTGGCAATTGCCAGAACCAGATTGCCAGGCCTGTGCCTTGGCGCCTGTTGGTGGTGGCGGATGTCAGACAGGTCATGAATAGAGTTGCCACCTTTTCTGGAAAAAAATGCCGGCCTATATATTTATCTTATTCCCTATTAATAACATTGGGATCAACCATCATTTTTAGTAAAATACCAGCCAGGTGGCAACCCTAGTCGTGAAGAAAGAATCTGAGCCCATTATCCAGTGCTGCCTATGGGTAGTGTGGAAAGTATTGCAGCATAAACCAGGAGTGCTGATAATGGGCCTTGCTGCTGTCACACATAACTAGCTGAACTACAATACAAGTCATTCAGTGTAGAGCTGACCTGCGCACAGTACTAGAGAATCACCTCTATGGAAGCAGCTCTATGGGCCCCAGCCAAGGACAGCTCCCATCAGTCATTTCTTATCTTCACCCAGCTACCAATGCACAGCACCAGGCCTGGGATGGCAATCTGTAGGCAAATGGCAGAGGCACTGCTGTAAATTGCCATCGACAGTCACTATTTATTGGGCTGGTGGGCAATGGTTGGACCTCTATGTAAACATTGTACAGTGCAAATACCAGGGCCTATTTTGAATTTCAATTTGGATGTGACATGCCTGCTCCCTCCTCCGCCAAAGGTCTATGTGACCCTTTGGCCCTGTCTTAGTCTAATTGTTGAGAAATTGGGCCCTCAATGTCATGTTTTCTGTGGACCCTAGGTACCCCTCTCCACTCGAAAACAGGATGATTGTCTGACTGTATTACCTTACAACAACCATCATGCCGCTGATCTCACTTGAGTCATTTGCAGTCTCATGCAACCTGCATCTAAGTGAATAAATATAATAGAATTAGCAGTCATCCACTGATTTCTTGTCTCTAGGGTTGCCAGAATGCAGCGACCATGATGCCAATTATCCATGGCAATAGGAAAACAGGTATCTTTTTCCATAGTAAGTGGTAACCTTCTATATGTCCTGTTTTTAAAGGGCATAACTACCAGAACTTCAGTTGTGATATCAACATGACCGCTTAAGTCACACTCTCAGGCTGTCTTGGCCAGGTAAAACTGGATCATACAGAGGCAAGAAGGGGTTTAGGCAGCAACTCTAGTTATAGTTCAACAGCAAAGGACATAACTATCAGGGGGTAGAATGAGTAGTTATGGTCCTTTCCTGTGACCTTCTGTGCAAATAGAATTAGATCTTTCAACACAAACAGGGGAATTATGTCAGTGCAGAAAATAGATCCAGAATATTTCAATTTAAAGGAGAACTATAGTTAAAAATGACTGGGGGGTGCCAAATGTTAGGCACCCCCAATGATTGTAATGGCTTACCTGATACCACAGGCTGCACCGGCCCAGATTATTTCTGTACCAGCTCATTTGCTGCAATCTTCTATTTTCTCCGGTCTGGGCAGGTACATGCACAGTACAGTGAAAATTTTTTTTTTGCTGCTAAAATCGAGCAAAATGTAAAATCAGGGAAATGCATTATATATTGTGACCACAAAAAAAAAAAACAGTGTAAAATCATGGAATGTGAAATTGAGGTTTCATTGTATTTTGAAAGACATTTAACTCTATGACGTTGTCTAGTCAAAGGGATTGTGCTGTCGATCTAGATATTCTTATTTTATTGTCATAGAATATGCAATCACAGTGCAACAGAAATAGGCTTCACATATGGAAATGCTCCCTTTTATGTGCATTGCTACAGCACCACCTTGGGTATACTCTTAGAAACAAGTCATTACAAATTCAAATAATTACTTGGCTAGGACTGAGTTTCGTTCTGCACATGACCAGGCAAAATGATCTGAGATGGAGCCTACACACCAATATTACAGCTAAAAAAAAATACACTTGCTGGTTCAGGAACGAAATTTTATATTGTAGAGTGAATTATTTGCAGTGTAAACAGAGTAATTTAGAAACAAAAATTGCATCATAAAACTCATGACAGAAAATTTACTTTTGTTTAAAGAATCTAAAACTTGAAAATTTTGAGGTTTTTTTTACTATAAAATCTGAATTTTTAGTGAAATTTTTCTTTTGGAATTTATTAAACCCAGAGGGTGTTAAAAGTCAGAATAAAAAAGTACTCCAACTCAGACCTACCAAGTCCATGTAGAAGTCAACGGGAGAAGTCCCAAAGATATCCTGATCTGCGCTTGGTCTCGAGCAATAATCCGAAGATTTTGTCATTTTTGGGAAAAAATCTGAGTTTTCGGCCATCAAGTCCAAAAAACTCGTACAATTTAAATTTTTTGGAGTTTTTTCCCTGCACAGGAAATTTTTGGAAAACCGTATTGATAAATAAGGGGAAAAACCCATGCAGATTTGGTCTGAGTAACTTTCAGAAAATAATAAGATATTTTCGGATTTTGATAAAGAATCCCCTATATGTACGTTATTTCCCGTAATGATCCCCCACTTTGTTATAGTCGTACCTTACCAAATTGCTGATGTTGTGGTGAATAGTTAGGGCATAAAGTCAGATGAATAATAGTTGCAGCATTTTTGGACATGTAGGGGACATCATATCATGATAAATATTTAGTACAAAAACATTAAATAATTGTTTTACTGTTATTTATTCCACATATTTCTAATTAGGCCCTTTCTTATCTATCAGTCATTTATATTGCTGCCTGGTTGCTAAAGTAAAGGGCAAGTAAAGGGCAAGTGGTCCTAAAATAATATTTGTATACATAAAAATGTGAAGAGCTTTCGGCCTTCTGCTTTTATATTTAACTCCTCTGTGACTTATAACATCCTTATAATACACAAAAGCCATGAATATCCTGTAAATTATATCCTTATATACGGTGAGTTCTGATGTCATCAGTTATAAACGGTGAGTTCTGATGTCATTTCTGTCACATGACTCATTGAAATTTGTGTATTATAATAAATAAAGTACCCCCAGTTGTAAAATATGAGGATATTAGAAGTTACCTCGGAGTTCCATGACCTGTATAAAAACACTTGGCCTTCGGCCTCGTGTTTTTATATGGTCATGAAACTCCTCGGTAACTTATAATGTCCTTATATTTTACAAAAGGGGGTACTTTATTCACTATATATTTTATAATAGAGGGTACATTATTCACTATATAAAAATGAGTGGATACTGGCACTCAAGGCAGTATATTTAGTGGCAGTGGAGACTTAGCACATGCAGATGTTTTTACTCAACAGCTTTCTCACAAACAAACTGGTCTCTCACAACACATAGTTAAATGTCCCATTGAGACCAACTGCAGTACTTTTCTGAGGCAAGGTTTTAGAAGCAACAGGATTAACCCACTGCAGTTTTGCATTTCCTAAAAAGATGGCCAAAATGAATGAAATTCTGCTTAAAGGAAAACTATACCCCCAAAATGAATACTTAAGCAACAGATAGTTTATATCAAATTGAATGACATATTAAAGAATCTTATCAAACTGGAATATATATTTACATAAATATTGCCCTTTTACATCTCTTGCCTTGAACCACCATTTCGTGACTCTATCTGTGCTGCCTCAGAGATCACCTGACCAGAAATACTACAACACTAACTGTAACAGGAAGAAGTGAGGAAGCAAAAGGCAGAACTCTGTCTGTTAATTGGCTCATGTGACCTTCATGTGGTTTGTATGTGTGCACAGTGAATCTTATGATCTCAGGGGGCGGCCCTTATTTTTTAAAATGGCAATTTTATATTTATGATTACCCAATGGCACATACTACTAAAAAAGTATATTATTATGATAATGGTTCATTTACATGAAGCAGGGTTTTACACATGAGCTGTTTTACTCAGTATCTTTTAATAGAGACCTACATTGTTTGGGGGGTATAGTTTTCCTTTAAGTAATTCTGCTTCAACTAACCAGAAGATGCTTCCAACAGTAAAGAAGGCATTAAAGTGGACCCGTCACCGAAAAAAAATATTCAAAATCTTATTTTATCACATTAGTCAAGAAAAATGAACTTTAATTACACTATATAAATTATTGAATCACCAGTCTGGGAAGTCATAATTATAACAAGCAGGCAGGAGCCATTTTGTGGACACTGTTATTAAGACAAGCCTTATATCATCTCAGAATCTTGTTTGTGCAACAGAATGGGGGACCTGATGTCCATCTCCATATCCTGGTTACACAATTAAATGGTGAAGAGAACAGGGAATGTGCTGAATGGAAAGTGAAAGTAATTGTCTGCCCCGCCTCTATGCCTAGGCATAGAGGTGGGGCAGACAATATTCAATTGACAGCTGAGATTTTTAAATGGGTTTACAACTGCTATGAATGCTTTAATAAAAAATAGAAATTGGATTTCATGTTTAATTTTTAAAGGACTTTTATTATACAGATTTTTGTGTCTAAGTGACGGGTCCACTTTAAAGGGCATGTAAAGTCTAAAATAGCATAAGGCTAGAAATGCTGTATTTTTTATACTAAATATAAACATGAACTTACTGCACCACAAGCCTAATCAAACAAATAATTTATGCTTTCAAAGTTGGCTACAGGGGGTCACCATCTTTTAACTTTGTTAAACATCTTTGCAAGACTAAGACTGTGCACATGCTCAGTGTGGTCTGGTCTGCTTAGGGATCGTCATAAACAAAGCTGCTTGAGTTCTGCATGGCTGGGAAGTGATGCGGGGGCTCCCCCTGCTGTTCATAAGTATGATTGTTTCCCTGCTCAGCAGTTAGGGACCACCTGACAATTCCTATCCACAGCAGTAAATGAAGGGAGAATTTCACTGCATACAGTCAGGTTTCTTATAAAAACGGTACACATTTTTTAATCTGAGATCGGTTTCTTTTTCATTAACGAAAGTAAAAATGGGATTTTATTTTTTTGCCTTTACATGCCCTTTAAAACCAGAGTGAAAATAAAAGCCTGCTCCCATGAGCAAATAAGACAATCAGTGTCGGACTGGCCCACCGGGATACCAGGAAAACTCCCGGTGGGCCCAGATGTCAGTGGGCCCTCTTGCTTCTAACTATTTAGCATATTTCATGATCCATACCTTTTCCTTTATGGGGAAAATTGCTTAATAATGGAAAAATATAGTAAGTAGATATAAAAGACTAGAAGAATAAAGAGGTTGAGAGAGGAGGAATAATAGTTTGGAAAGTGGGGCCACTGTCTAAGGTTTTCTGGTGGGCCCCTGGTATCCCAGTCCGACGCTGCAAACAACTGATCAGCCCTCGCTGGGGCATTTATTCTGTGTGTGATATGTGTTTATTGCATGAAGCACAACTCCCCCAGGCAATGGTATGGCTGGCAGATTCCAAAACACCATGATCGGAAAAGACCATTACATTTGAATGAACATGAAAACCACATGACTTTAAGGGCAGGGACGATTTGCCAATGAGGCCAGTTGAGGCTGTCGTCTCAGGCGGCAGCATCCACTAGGTACCAGGGGCGGCAAAAATGCCACTCCTGGTACTTTAAGAGCCGAATTTCCAGTTTTCAAACCGGTAATTCGGCTCTTCTAGCGCAGAGAGCGCAGTTAGGCTCTCTGCGCTAGCGTACTGGTCCTCTCTGCCACCCTGGACCCCCTCAGGCGCAAAAAGGTAAGTGCACGGGGGAGGGGCGGCAGCAACTGCTTTTGCCTCAAGCGGCGGAGGGGCCAGGATCGCCTCTGTTTAAGGGGCAGATTTATTAAGGGTCCAATCATTAAAACCATCTGAAAAGACCATTACATTTTACCGATCTCCAAACTATAAACCTAGACTGGGCAGGGTGTCATCAGCAGGAGTTAGTTCCAGGATGTTTTACAGCATAAAATAACCTCATATGATATGTTTGTTTAGAAATTTGACATAATTTAATTTTGCAGGAACTGGCTTCTGATAATGTTACTGTGTAAAATAATAGCATTAAACATGGACACTGTATTACCTATGAACAAGCACAGTGTATGCCTGCAGCCTGCATTTACATGAATAAATAGCCAATTTTAAGGGCATCTATTTGATTTCATATATGTGTAGGTTTGCCATCCAGCCAGTAAAAGTGCTTGATGCCAGTGTTAACAGGAAGCATATATTTCACCAGCCAGACCAGTAAAATACAGGTCAGATGTCAACCTATAAAGAGGCAAAATTAGACCTCTTCAACTCTTATTAAAACTGAATAATTAATATGAAACTTTTCAATTCTAGTTCTGTTATTTTAAAAAAATACACAATATTGAAAAAACAAACAGTATCATCTGCTAAGTTTTATTTTATTAATTTACACATAAATATGATATTAAACTGCTTTAATTCTTCCGTTGCAGAATGTTGATCAGTGCACGGTGCATCTCTATAAAAAGAAGGGAACAGATGCTTTAGTACAGTGAACTGGGAGACATCCATTGGTTCTGTGACATCGATGGTCCTTGATGTTAGTCTTTGACATGGCTGTCCAACCTTTAAAGTAATAAACACATCCTTCAGAATTTGTAAAAAGCGAAAGAGAATGTTTCAGAAGACATCTATCCAATCTCAGCTTCACAAACACGCCAATATAAGTACGGTAAAAATTTGATGAGAATTTTTTTGGCACTCACCAGGCAAACCTTTGCCATCAAAACATTTTTGCATTGCTTAATATCAGGTTGTGAGAAAAATATGTCTCTAATTCTGAAAATCACAAAGGTGTTAGGGCCACTAAACTCCACTGTGCTATCCCTGCATTATCCTTGCAGCTGCGAGCCGGCTCGTCTTATACTTGATGCAACGGTAAACCATCTGATATCATCTCTCCAGGCGCGCTGATCAGGGAACTTGCAATGAACGACACTGTAGGCTTGTGTGTTGCAAAACAAGTTCAGTTTATTATGGGTAGTACTACAACTTATATAGCATAGTAAACAAAGAGATTCCATTGTGATGTCATACACAATGTAACTACCCTATATTTGGTAATGTTTGAACACCTGAGTGGCTATAGTAGGTTTACACAGTCTACAACTTGTGTGTATTTGATAAGAAGCATACTTGTGCAATCAAGTGTTCAGGCAGGAAAAGACATTAGCCCCTTGCAATCCCTTCCAAAAGGTAACAGTTATAGGCAGATTTATCAACTTATATTTCGTATAATTTTAAAAACAGAAAACATTCAATGGTTTAAACAGTCAAATATTGACTTTCACTATGTAATATGTATAACTGTTGTAATTCCATAAGCAATGATATAGGAATGTAAGCCAAACAGTTTGGCCTAGAAAAACTTACGTTAGGTTTCATGACCATTGCCGGCCCTTCATATGACTGAGCATTTGTGCCAAAAGTTAGGCACCCGAAGTGATTATACTGTATATATTTACCTCATACTCAAATTTCCCGGTGCATGTGCAGTAGAACGAAATAGGCGACTTCATTAAAGTTGAGCTTTTCTCGCATGCGCACCTGTGCAAAGAGAGAAGAAGCCGGAAGCTGATTGCTCCATGGTGCACTGGCCCGGGGTGTGAGGTAAGTGTATGCAATCACTTGAGGGTGCCTACGTTTTGGCACCTCCAAGTAAAGAGCACCTTCACTTCTCCTTTAACAGAAGAGATGGCCTTACAGGGCACTGAGAATAAAAACCCTAAAGCAGATTTATACAGAAATAAAGTTTATTTTTTGAAGTAGAAAAACAATTATAAACAAATCATATTGATATATTCAAGTTAAATCAACAAAAATGAACATCAGAGTAACTTTACATAGAGGTATAAAAATTATTGCACACACAGATGTACTATGAACAATCACTTCTGCCTCAAACTTGTTATACTCATTGTAAGATCATAAATTATGTGTGTCTGATTGAGTGATGCTTGATAACAGTCGAGAGAGAGAGAGAGTATATAGGCCAGTATTTTGGCACCGAAGGCAAATACCGTATATACTCGAGTATAAGCCGACCTGAGTATATGCCGAGGTACCTAATTTTACCTACGAAAACTGGGAAACTTATTGACTCGAGTATAATCCTAGGGTGAGAAATGCAGCAGTTTTTAGCTGAAAGAGCAAGTGAATGCTCAAAAACATGGTAAAAATTTGCATTGTTTTGTGCCAAAATGTTAAGGTAAGCACTGTGGGATATATAACTGATATAGCAGGAAAACTTGTCAGCAGTACAATTAAAGATATTATATCAATGTTTCACAAGTAGAATCCTAGAACCCAGTGACAAGATGCTGGGAGTTTTGTTTCAGCAACTGTTGACATGCAGTAGGTTGGTTGTTATATAAGCCTGTTGTGAGAGTGGGGCGCAGGGCTTACCTGGGAGTGCATGCGGGGCTAATCAAGTGGAAAACAAGCGTGCACTGGTCAGTGATGTCACATGTAATGCACAGCCGGTGACATCATTCGCAATGCGCCATGGAGAACCCGGCGATCAGGGGCACAGGACTCCAGTCAGAAGCGCAGCCATTCATGATGATCAGGTAGGTACCAAAAAAGCATGACTTGAGTATAAGCCGAGGTAGACATTTTCAACATATTTTGGGTGCTGAAAAACTCAGTTTATACTCGAGTATGTACGGTATTTTAAACTTCCCCAACAAACACACATTATTGACAGAAGTAGAACACCTATTTAAATTTATTTTAACCTGATAACCTATTTTGTTTGCCATTTATTAGGGCAACTTTCCCTCTGCTTCTTGCCTAGTCATTCCTACCTTTCTTATTATGCTCTTCATCTTCTCCATATTTCTCTTCGTCACTTAACCTACCAATATATCTTTAATTTTCTTCTTGCCCTTTTGTACTTGTCTGAATCAGCCAGTTTCTCGACTATTTCCCCCTTCTATTTATGAGCTCATTCTCTCGCCCATATCCATGCACATTCCATATTATTACGCTCTCGTTCTCCCTGTATAGGCAAATCCCCTCCTTCTGCCATCTCTTCATTCCAACAATGAATACTCTCCAGCTTTCTCCATTCCATCTCAAGTCTAAGCCATTTTCTCCTGTTTATCAAGGGGCCATTTACCCTCTCTACTCTATGTTCTGTGCCATTCTCACCACTACTCCCTAAGCTTCCATTATTATTACTATTATATCTCAAACCAACCCTGTGCTACAGCCTTGCTCCCTTACCAGGGCCTCTGCCTTATATTTTAACTTCTTTTTCCAGGAACACGTTGTTAATTTGTAAGGGCAAAGCAAGGGTTAGAGAAAATACAGTAACCATTATGCATCTGACATTCTTCCATAAATATGCTGTGGCTTGGTAAGACTTCTCTTGTTCTAAAACTGCAGTAGGTACATCAGGGAAAATTGCAATTTGGCAGTTGTTTGGAACTAGGTTGTAGTATTATAGTGCTAATACTAGTCCATACACTCCTGAGTAATGTAAAGGTAATTTCTGATTTCTGAAAGACATTCTCACACACAAATATGATTATATCTTGATGCCTAGTTTGAACATGAACATTGGAAGGCCCATTTATCAAAGGGCGAATTTCGAATTCCTGTGAGTTTTATTAAATTTAATAAGTTTGAATATACTCAAAATTAGATTGGGAGGTTATTTAAGAAAAAAATCAGATATCTAAAGATAACTAATATTACCGACCCAAAAACTTGAATAGAATTCGAATCGAGTTAGACTTAACCTGAATCAAGTCTTTTCTAAGAAAAAAACTTGAATGTCAGGAAGGCATCTTCAAATGGGTCACTGGACCTCTCCCGTTGACTTATACATGAATTTGGCAGGTTTTAGGTGGCAAATAGTGGAGTTCTAATTATTCCCAGGGTATAGGTTTGATAAATCTCGAAATTTGAAACAAATTTGGATAATTCACAATTCGAATTTGAGAGTTTTTAGCAAAAAAAATTTGAAAATTCAAATTTACTATTCGACCCTTAATAAATCTGCCCCTAAGTGTAAAAAATACAATACTAATACAATAATTATAATACAATACAATAATCTTTGAATGAAGAATGTAGATCAATAACAGCAGCTCAAGAAGGGGTAAATACAACCGTTGAACATTAGGGTGGCAAACATTTATATGTAAGTAAAGTGCAGAAGTTTCCCCAACTCCTGGTTCATTGTCACAGCCAGCGCCTCTCCCCAGTGTGACTGTTGAAAAGATATTCTCTTCCCGTAACTAGAAACAAAGGTTTTTTTTTTTATTAAGCACATAGTATGGCAATGTCTCTATGTTATCATTCATAATATCACATATAATTAATACAGTTACATTATCTATTCTGTACAATTCTGTACCCTGTACAATCAGCACATTGATGTTTGCATTACGGTGAGAAAACCTACCCACAATATATGCTCAATGCCTTAGAGAGGCAAGGAGAACCTCAATTACCCCACCCTTAGACAAGACTGCTTATAGAACAACATAATATAATTTTAGGTGGGTTATGTACAATATTTTTACATTCAGAGCTTGTGTACATTTGTAACTGCTTTGCCTGCCATGTAACTAGATGATGTGGATCCAATTTACCCCTGCACTTGGTCCAGGCTCAGCAAATAACACAACAAGAAATAGAGTAGGTTAACTTTGACCCTGTATTGTCTTGCAACATAATTTTACATCAACATACGAGAGGGACCGCTCCAAACTCACAACCCCGTGGCTGCTCCCATAAATGCAATTGTGTCTAAAATTACCTCATTTCGGGGATTACCATAATCTCCTATAATTAATCCATTCCCAGTTTGATGTGGATGAATACATATTTGGCGTAGAGTGGGGGTACGTGTTATCCATACATTTCTATAAATCCCGCCATATCTCCCACTCCAACGTCAAAATGTACTGTACTCTGTAAATATTTGTTTCCCTCACTTGTCATGTATCAATATAGGTATGTAATATCATGTCTCATGTTCAGACCCTTTGGTACTCTCGTTTCCATTTGAAGAATCCAAAATGCCTCTCTTACAGTACATTTTAACGTTGGAGTGTGAAATATGGCGGGATACATAGATATTTATGGATATTTATTAATCATTTTTCCTGCACACGTACCCCCATTCTACGCCAAATATGTATTCATTCACACCAAACTGGGAATGGATTAATTATAGGAGATGACGGTAATCCCCGAAATGAGGTAATTTTAGACACATTTGCACTTATAATGAAATGGATACCTTAGAATTAGTTATAAATAAAAAGGCGGAAAGATATAATAGGAAACAAGATATAGACTAGGTAAGATAAGGACACATAATATACAGGAAGCATTGCTAAAAAATACATATTGAAGATATAAGCACACAGAGTTCCCCAGGATTATATTTGGTTTTATTAGGTTTGAGATTTTAACTGAGCATTAAATGTTTTTATCAACATAAATAATAAATGCAGTGCATCCTATTATATATATAAATATATATACACAAGAGGTCCTCTGCACTCAACCCATTACCAATATGTTAAGGTCATTGAGATATTTTGTGCCTTAAAGAAGAAGGAAAGTCCTTTTTACACGGGGTGACAAAAGTTAGGCACCCCCAAATGATTGCATTTACTTACCTGACACCCCGGGCCAGTTAGGGTTGCCATCTGCATGGTTTTGACCAGGACAGCCTGTTTTTTTGGGCTGCACGGTCAAAACTGCCTGCCCGGTTTCCAAATTTTTCCATGGGGCAAAAACGTGGCAGTTGCACCTATCAGGAGAAAACTGCACCAGCCCAGGATTCTTCCAGCGAGCACCACAGAGTTATTGTTTTCCTACTTCTTCTTTCTTCAAATTTCCCGGGGCAGACACATGCGCAGTAGAATGAAATAGCCGGCTTTTTCATCAACTTTTCTATCTACTGTGCATGTGCAGCTCCGAGAAGAAAGAAGAAGCCGGAAGACGCATGCTCCGTGGTGCTCACTGGAAAAATTCTGGGCCTTGCAGTTTTGTCCTTATATGACCACCAGCCCTAGGTGTCAGGTAAGTAAATGCGATCACTGGGGGTTGGATAACTTTTGGCACCCCAAAACTTCTCCTTTAAGCTACTAAAAAATTAATTATCCTTTAAACAAAACAGGGATTGTTTGTCCATATATTGCAATATATTTCAACTGGCCAACCATGTAAAAGTCATCCATGGTCTGGCCAGTCCTGCGCTCAATTTTCAAATGATTCAGTAAGAATTCAGTTTCTTCATTATTCATTTTGCACAGGGAATAAATTTTACCTGCAATTTACTTGCTGTTTTCAAGGTTAAAATTCCCAAACATGGTTGCCCTTTTATTGGCCACCACTGGGATCACCTGACTATAGTTGGATTTACTGTTTATAGTTGAATGACTAAACGACTTGACAATAATAAAGTGAAGGTTTACCTGGATCTTGAGCTCTGCCATCAAATTGCTGTGGGAATAGAGAAACATAATGTAAAACTAAGCCATAAATAGTCAATAGCCCTCTATCAATGTTATAAATTCACTGAAATAAATCCATGCCTAGAATGTAAGTGGGACATTCTATTATACGGTAAGCCAATTTAGATTCAATTTCTTTGTTGTTTGTATGACATTTCTGCTTTCTAGCACCATTCCTTATGAACTGTGGATCTCAGTAGATTGCTTAGTGATTTTAATCATAATCTAAGTAATATACTATAAATTGTCACTCATTGTTATCATGCTTACAGTAAGATGGTATTCTTAGAATATATTTAGTTATAGAAATATATATATATATATATATATATATATATATATATATATATATATTTATAAAAACAAGTTGTCGCTTGGTTGCAATGGGTAACTGATTTGGTGCAATTTAGCATCCTTGTAAATTAGCTGCTGTGATTTCCTTCTTCCTACTGCTCCATGCAAGTCTGATTTGTGCAAAGTTTCACTGGAAGGATACCTCCAATCTCATTCCCATAACAAGTGTCTCAGCAGGCACATGCTTCTCGGGCTGCAGTGTAGGTGCAGACTTAGGAAACATGTTTGGCACTTGATTTTGCAAATACTGTGACTCCTATTTGGGTGCAGAGAGTTTCTGCACAACTAGAATTATACAGTTCGCCTTGTGCATAAGGAATTTATTTTGCCACTGTGTATAAGGCTTCTTTTCGAACTCATTTGGTCCTAGTCATTTACAAGCTGAACTAATATAACCTGAGTGAAGTTTGCCAAATGATGTCTAATTTTCCAGGATAAAAAAAATCACATTCTAAGCTTGTGCTCAGTTATTTATGTAAACTAAACTTTCAAACCTATTTCTCTTAAGATACTTTTGCAGCTCCCCCTGACAGCCTTCTGCTGTTGATGATTTGCTATGAGCAAGAAATAAATGACTTTAAGTTGGGCAACAGTATTCTAAAGTTTTACTCTCCCTGTCTACTATAACCAACTAGCTTTGGCATATGCGCCCACTCTTCCTACCTATAACTGATGCTTTTGTGGCCCTTGTTGCCCAATTTTCACATCCCTGAAGATTAGGGATGCACAGAACCCTGCATTTTTGGCTTCGGCCGAATACCGAAACAAATCAGAACCCTTCCGCACCACTGGACATGCAGATGTGCCAATGGAAAATCCACTTGAAAGGTTGAGATTTGGTTCTGCCAGGCTCTTTGATTTGGCCACAGGGGCGCTACGCCAATGAGGCCTCAGACTGCAGCTCCTGGTAACGTTAAGAGCTGAATTTCTGTTTTATAAACCAGAAATTTGGCTTTTCTAGTGCAGAGAACACAATTGCCTTTCTCTGCACTAGCATCATGGACCCCTCCCCCCCTGGACTCTGGCACCAAAAAAGGTTAGCACTGGGGTGAAGGGGACAGCAGCATCAAGCAAACCCTAGGTGGTAAATGGGCCAGGATCGCCCCTGTTCAGCCAAATCTGAATCTTGTTAAAAATAGATCGGATTTGGCCAAATCCGGAGCTGAATCTGAGATTTACTGCACCCCTAAAAGCTCATATCCAAAAAGTTTTCATGTTATCATCACTAGAACACTGGTCTAACCTTCAGTGAGAAGCGCGAACGTCGTTTATTTTTTCAAGTACATAGTGTTCGGATTCAGTTTGGCCAGATTATTGCCAAAAATAACTTGGATTGAGTCCAGGATTCAGTGCATCTCTACTGAAGACAGCTCAGATTCAAAAGTTTTCATGTTATCATCACTAGAGCACTGATTCATCCTTCAGTGCAACTAAGCTACTGTCCTGCAGCATCCATACTGTATGACACTAATTCTAGTTATCTGAACTGTTGCTGAGGCTTTCAGAACACTGACAATTGGAACATATTCCATAACAAATGGTATTCATAAACTATACTTATTACTTTCACTTTCCTAATCCAGTAGTGGCACACTCTTTTTAACAGAGAAAGGATCAAGACCCATTTTGCTAGGACTATGGTATACTAATATAAGATAAATACAATATAAAGTCATTTATAATGAAAGCCAATATAATGATTTTTTGTACCAAGCTCAGAGGGCTAAGTGGGGCAATGTCTTTTTTCTCCTTGTTTGGTGGTTGCTCCGGTGGTGGATCTTTAGGCACCTCTGCTGCTTGATCCACACCTGTAACGGAACTGAAAAATAGAAGATATTGTTGGTTACCACAACAGAAGTCAGAAACACAGGCAATTGGACATTATGGAGGATGGATGTCAGAGTTCCGAGTTTGTTCAAGAGACAGCAGATTATTGGTACGTTATTTTACACACCTCAGCACATGACACTTTACCTACACATTCACACAGATTTTAGTACAAAAATCTAAATAATTCTCATAATATCATTGGTCCAGTCATATGCAACCAGTGGCCCCAAATAAATCTGCAGCTCCTTCCACCCTACTTTTAATTGGACCATGCAGGGAAACAGAGTTGTTCCTGCTGCAAGAGTGTTGGAAAGGCAATCTGTGTAGTGAGTGATATGGCTGAGCTATTTGTTTAATGCAGATGGATTTTCATAGTTCAAGGACTGTACATGATTTAAAACATATGTAAAATAAAGCTTTCATTTATCCTGACTAAAGATAGTGCCGAAGATCTTTGCATGTATCCAAGGTTGGGGGGGGGGTTTATCAGAAGATGATCAGACATGTTTTTAAAATGTTTAAATGTTTTCAGTAGTAGAAATGCTCTAATTTGCCAAGAGGCCCCTTTTCTAGACAACCCCTTGTCCTAAGCGTTGTGAATATATAGATCCCATACCTGCATTTTTTTTAACTCACCTGTCTTTCAGTAATGGTTGTGTTGCCTCTTGTGCACCAGAAGAACAGATTGTGCATCTAGAAATAAAAATGAGTCTGCTTGTTAATAGAATACTAAGCAATCATTAACAAACAAATATCACTACATCAGTAAACAATTATCACTACAGAGAAATGCACGTCCCCCTATCTATCAAAAAGCATATCTAGAGGCAATGACAAGTTTTTATTACAATTTTATTCAATGATGTATGTGCCAACTGACAACAGTAGGCCACAACCTGCACTGGATTATTCCCTCTCATATAAAAGCTTTTGTTTAGCGCACCTAAAATTGTCTTCTAATTCTCCTATTAAGTTGGTCATACATGGGCAGATTTTGTTGCTGCTCTTTGAATGATCCTATTGGCTAAAGGATCGTTTGAAGGAATGATTCACCCATCCATGGTAAACAAAATGTAGGGAGACTTTGGGGCATATTTATTAAAGAGTGAAATTCGAGATCACCACAGTCCACTAGTGTGAAATTCCGCCACTCTCCATTCATTTGTATGGGATGATTTTTAAAAGAGTATCAATGGGTGAAAGTGAAAGTTCACCCTTTGATAAATATGCCTTTAAAAATGCTATAGAAATGAACGGAAAGTGGTCTCGAACTTCAATCATTGATAAATATGCTTCTTTGTCATATCTTTGTCATGTAGGCAACATGATCTGGGGACACATTTATCAAGCGTCGAATTTCAAATTCACGTGAGTTATTTAAAACTCCCATAAACTCGAAATTCGACCAATCGAAATGTATTAATAAAACTGAAAATTCTCAGCTCAGACGAATTTAATTGATTAGAATTAGAAAAACTCGAATTGAATTAAAAAAAACTTGAATGTCGGGAAGGCTGCAAACATCACTAAATTGATCCCTGTTCAGCAGGTTTAAGGTGGCGAATAGTCTAATTCGAGGTCTTAAAGGGCAAGAGTATGATAAATCTTGAAATTTTAATTAAAACTTGAATTGAGTTTGGATAATTCAAATTTGAGAGTTTTAAGCAAAAAAAATTTTTTGAAAATTTTAATTTTCACTTTGACCCTTAATAAATCTGCCCCCTAATATATAAAGCTATCTGTTCCTTTGATTACTTTTGCAAAAGGTATGCACAGTGAACAATCGTTTAACAATGAATATCTGTATTTACCATCCACTGACTGATTTCAAAGTTTCATGACAAAACGTTATCAACCTGTCTGATGATTTTGTTGGAACAATACAATCGTTTGCACTCCATCAATGTAACGATAAGTAGAAGATTTTATTGGATTGTGCTAAAAATGGTCATTTCACACAATGAAATTTGCCCATGTATGGCCACCTTAATAAGAATAGCTGCCCAGCAGAGGACTTGCAATCAATGCTGCAATACTCTTAGAAGGCAAAGGGAGCAAATTAGGGTATGTGCCTTGGGGGGTCTGGAATATATGCATTTTAAAAAACGATAATAGGATACGTAGTGCTGAACAGTTTTACAGCATAGGAAAGTAAACACCAGGCGGACAAACAGTGTAGTAAATATTAAATAAATAAATATGCTAAGATTATGGTGCATATTTACTAAAAAAATAATTTTGATTATTTCCACGAATCTCTAAAAAGTCATGTTTTTTTTTAAAAAAGCTCTAAAAATGTGAGATTTATTATGTGTAAAAATCACGAAAACTACTAATACAAAACTTTGCCAGGTAAAAGTTATCGAGGTACTATAGAAGTCAATGGGAGCTGTCCTGATACTATTGGACCGTTTTAAATCAATTTGGACATTTAGAGGTTTTTGTATTTTTTTTTTTTCCCGCTAGGAATTTCTCGAAAAACTCACATTTCCATAGGTTTATGAGGTATTCGTATTTTTTTAGCTCATGATCAGCCTAATTTTCCATTTGTACTTTTTTAATTCGGATTTCTTAATAAATGTTGTGACATTCGTATTTTTAGAGATTGTGTTGTGGTTTCAAAAACCTCTAAAACCACTAAAATCCAGCCTTTGATAAATAGACCCCCAAGTGTAATTTGTGAAGAGACACAGTAACAAAGAAGTATCTCCCACATAGAGATTACAATCTAAGGGCAGAGACACACGTGGCAATTCGGGGAGGCAACTTCGGGCGACTTCGGAAAGCTAAGCGATCCGAGTGCCATCCCGCCGGCGATTTTCATTCTAGCTGGTGGGAAGGCAGGGGATGCAGTTTGGGGGGGGGGGATTAGTCGACCCGAAGAAGAGGAGATTTGTCGCCTGGCGACTAATCTCCCCAAATTGCCGCGTATGTCTGCCCTAAGTGGGTAGTTAATATACAGGCATAAATAGCCTTTGTGCTGGACTAAGGCTCCAGGGTCAATTGATTATACCATTATAACAATACATACCCTTTAGTTAATTTCCAGGCTAGCAGTGCAAGGCCTCCAAGAAGGAGCAAACCAGTGATTGTCAGGACCACCATAAACCAAACGTCAGGTTGCCAGTATGTCACTGTCCCATACACAATCCTTGTTTGTTTTTGTGGAGTCTGCAGAAAAATTAAGAGAACTCAGCTGAATTTCATCTAGAAAAGATTTTCTATGGAAGTACAATGTAATATGTATGAGATGAGTTTTAATGGTGGCTTATAAACAAAAAGAAGATGGGTATAATATGTGTCCAAGATGATACAGCAAAAAATTATAAATAAAGCTCAAAGTGAGAACTGGGAAACCCAGCCAGCTAAAAAGTATTTAATAATTAAAATGCGTAGTGCATGAGATATATTATAAGAGCTGTGACACACTGGAGACATTCACAGTTTTTCATTGGCTATTATCTTCTATGCTTTATCCCTAAAAGAGATAAATACTCTATTTATAAATGGTGTTTACATTCACTTTGTTTTTTTTTTTGTTCAGTATGCAATGGTTACTTTCTATCATGTTAAATTAAGGATGTTCCATCTAACTCCTCACCGTTGTAGTTGACGTAGTGGTAGGTTGTGTAGTAGTCCACGGAACTACATTAACAATCACAGTTGCCGTAGTACTGTACTGAGGGGGGTTAGTGCTGTCTGTCACCAGGACCAGGAGTTCAAATGTCAAAGGATCGTTAATACCATTGTTGTTGTAGGAGAAAGGGTTGTGTCTTACACTGTTACCATTCATATTAAAACGATTATTAATGTTACCTGTGAATAAAGCATATGATACTCTCTATAGTGAATATATTTATACTGAATCGTAAAAATTAGTTGCCACATGGCTTGCTGTTAAATGGCCACAAATTTAAAGACAAATGTAGGTAACAATTAACAATTAAGGAATTCTGCTCTGCTATGCGTTGCATTTTGGTAATGTCCCACACAACTGTTTCTGGTGCTATGAGCGCCTTCTTGTAAGCAGCCTTAGCACCCAAAATGACCATCCATAAATATTTTTCTGCAATTATTGCTTATCAAGTCATGGAATGACTACTTCAGACTGTTCAAGTGTAAGTCTATAGGAGGTGGTTTTGAGTACTGCACACTGGAACTATGGGGCATGTTTACTAACATTGGAGATAAATATCTGGAGAGATTTCTGGAGATGTTGCCCATGGCAACCAATCAGCAATTAGATTTAAACAGCCACAGCCAAGTTAGAAAACAAAAGCAAAGATCTGATTGGTTGCTATGGGCAACATCTCCAGAAATCTCTCCAGATATTTATCTCCAATGTTAGTAAACATGCCCCTATATATATATATATATATATATATATATATATATATATATATATACACACAGTATATATAAGCCAGGAACGCACAACCACAAATGATCCAAAGGCAGGGTGCCACTCTGTAAATCTGTAAATCATCCCTTCAATGACGGCACTCCAAAATCAGTCAAGGTTAAGACCTAAATAAACCAACATGTCTTAACCTTGACTGATTTTGGAGTGTCGTCATTGAAGGGATGATATATATATATATATATATATATATATATATATATATATATATATATATATATATATATATATATATATATATATATATATATATATATATATATCTATAAAACAATGTTTTATTTTTACTAATCCAGTATATTTAATGTAGAAGATTCTCACATCTGAGCTTTGACGTGTATTCATGTGCACTTGGACTGGGGTGAATTGTGAGATCCTATCTCTGTTTAATTTTTGTTACTGCATCATTATATTTTGGCAGTGCTTATATAATTTGTTTTGGCATTCTCCACCATTTTCTACAATTACTGCACACTGGAAGCCAATCCTCCAAGTTCTGGATTCCAGGGAGCATGCTCAATGCTGCCTGACTTGTACAGTCCAGGCAAAATACATTAAAAAAAATGGAGCAAACAGGAAACAATCCCTAACTTCGAGTGAAGGATTCGAAGTAAAAAAACTTCCAATTTTCTCAGTGTTTTTTGGGCTACTTCGACCATCGAATGGGCTACTACGACCTTCGACTACGAATCAAACAATTCGAACTAAAAATTGTTCGACCATTCGACCATTCGATAGTCGAAGTACTGTCTCTTTAAGAAAAAACTTTGACCCCCTAGTTCGCCATCTAAAAGCTACTGAACTCAATGTTAGCCTATGGGGAAGGTCCCCATAGGCTTGGCTAACTTTTTTTGATCGAAGGATATTCCTTCGATCGTTGGATTTAAATCCTTCGAATCGTTCGATTCGAAGTATTTAATTGTTCGATCGAAGGAATAATCCTTTGATCGTTCGATCAAACTATTTGCGCTAAAATCCTTCGACGTCGAGGGATTTTAATTCCCAGTCGAATATCGAGGGTTAATTAACCCTCGATATTCGACCCTTTGTGAATCGGCCCCTAAATGTCTATATGCCAGAAACACACAGCAAGTATAGTTGTGCACCACAGCCTTTCCCAGATGATGCAGACAACTCTTCGGCCTGCTCTCTAGACAGGGGCGTAACTACAGAGGAAGCAGGGGGTCCATGAGGTATAGGGGCAACATGAGGCCCTAATTCATATAAAATTTCAATGAATATTGGTAAAACATGTCAACCTCTAGACATTTTGGGGGCCTGAAAAGTAATTTGCTGTGGAGCCCATTGTTATCTAGTTACACTGTTGCTTCTAGAGTAGCTTCTCTGTATTTGCTTGCTTTGATTAAAGGAAAAGAGATAAACTTTATGTGGCAAGATAAAAGGAGCGTGGCCTGACTGTGGTTTAGTGCCAATCTTTCCTAGTGAAAAGTACATCTTGATTATATGAATTAAATAGAATATCCTTGCCACGTCATTTATAGAAAGTCCCCACAAATAATAAAATATTTTAGCAGATACAAACTCATGATTTCCCAGTATAACTTTGAAAATAAATGAATCACTCCTAATGGTAGTGTAAAATACTCCACTGAAAAGAACACAACACAATTTATTTTATCGTGCTTGTAATACAAAATAAACCCAGAACTAAGTATATGTACCACCAACGATGGTGTAGGTCAGCACTGAAGTGACATCATTGTCCTTGCAATTCAGGGTCTGGACATTGGCTGCGGTACTGAGGGTGGAGTAAATGGTTGTTAAGTAATATGGAGGAGTGCAGAATGGAGGGTTGTCATTATAATCCTGAAAAATAGAATCAGTATTTTTGATGAACTTAAAGTTGAGAGGTGGGGTTGGTATATCTAAATTTTTACCTTATTAAGAATTACATTTATAACAATGCATATTAAAGCAGAAGTACACATCTTTGTAAAATCACGGCAATAGTATTGAGTAGAAATAATAAACACTTAAATAATAGCAAAAACCTGATGTGCTCTGCACCTAAATTTCCAATTTGCAGGTGCAGAGCTCAGCTAGTCCCTGGACCCAAATGCTCTTTTAATAAGCACTTAAAGGGTGTGCTTTTGCACCACGTAGTGCTATTGCACCTCAGGTTAAAAGTAAATGACAATTTACAGTATCTCTTGTTCAGATAAAGAAGATTAAATAATCTGTTCATGTTATTCTTGAATCCAAAAAAGATGTGAGGACCTCCATGTTATTCTTGGCCAAAGTTCACTGAGGGGCCCATTTACTTTGCTCGAGTGAAGGAATAAAATAAAAAAAACTTAGAATTTCGAATGTTGTTTTTGGCTACTTTGACCATCAAATTGGCTACTTTGACCTTCGACTACGACTTCGAATAGAACGATTCGAACTATAAATCGTTTGAATATTCGACCATTCGATAATCGAAGTACTGTCTCTTCAACCCCCTACTTCGCCACCTAAAACCTACCGAGGTGCAATGTTAGGAAGGTCCCCATAGGCTTGCTAACAATTTTTTGGTCGAAGAAAAATCGTTCGAATATCGATACCCTTAATATTTGGCCATATGTAAATCTGCCCCTTAATCTAAATTTTTTAATTTTGAAAGTACTGTATATCTGGAGTCTGTTAGAGGTGATTTTGGCCATTAACATAATGTCTCAATTTACTAAAAATATGAGCAGGGAGGTGCTATGATTTTGGAAGTCTTTACATCTAGAGATTTTTCACTATACAGTACGTACTGAAAACATGTCCTTTGTACCTTTATCTGCAAGCCAGCCTGCAAGGAGTCTCTTTTATATTGGGTGCCCAATTGCTTGGGTGTTCCTAACCTTTACTCATTGCTATGGATCTACCTATTTTCTAACTCTGTCCCTATTGTTTTAATGTTGCCTACATTCATGTACATTATTTGACTTACCTGTACATTGATTGTTATGGTACAGAAGGTTGTCTTTTGGTTTTTTGGGTCAGGTATGATGTCATTGTTCAGATCCACTACTTGAATTTTAAGTGAATAGGTGGTGGTAGTCTCATAGTCCAGAGTGCCAAGGAGATGAACCTCTCCTGGAAAAAAAAACAGACTTTGCTTAGAGTCTGCAAGGTTTATGTGTCACTGTGACTGGACAGTAAACTTTTAACATGTACTTTATGTCTTTTTGCTTCAACATCATACTTTTTGCCCCACTGTAAAGAGTGTAAAGTGTTTTTTTTTCATTTGATGCAAAGCAGCAACCAAAGAGCGTCAAGTGCAGTTATAATGATAGTAACTATGTATATGATTGAAATTTGATGCATGTTGCTGCAATTGTGTTACAATATGGTCCTCATTCAATTATTATGCAGACTTTGGAGGAAATGTGTAATATGCAACAGACTAAAATAGAATGGCAATCAGTCAGCAGTTTTGATCAGTCTTGATCATTTATGATAATGTCAACTAGTATTGTGCTAGGTTTTACTGAATGGCGGAAATGTTGCATTTGTTTGTGTAAAATGCAACAATTTTTTTACAGCTGGTTTCAAAGTTGGATTGAAGTTTTGTAATGTGTATCAACCAATTAAAATTTTTGCTTTCAGACAGTGCTATTTGCTGATTGATTGTGATGGCCTACTAGACGTTAAAGGGATTCTGTCATCAGAAAACATGTTTTTTTCAAAACACATCAGTTAATAGTGCTACCCCAGCAGAATTCTGCACTGAAATCCATTTCTCAAAAGAGCAAACAGATTTTTTTATATTCAATTTTGAAATCTGACATGGGGCTAGACATTTTGTCAATTTCCCCGCTGCCCCTGGTCATGTGACTTGTGCCTGCACTTTAGGCGAGAAATGCTTTCTGGCAGGCTGCTGTTTTTCCTTTTCAGTGTAACTGAATGTGTCTCAGTGGGACATGGGTTTTTACTATTGAGTGTTGTTCTTAGATCTACCAGGCAGCTGTTATCTTGTGTTAGGGAGCTGCTATCTGGTTACCTTCCCATTGTTCTTTTGTTTGGCTGCTGGGGGGGGGAACAGGGAGGGGGTTGATATCAATCTAAAGGTGGCCATACACGGGCCGATAAAAGCTGCCGAAAGACTGAGTCGGCAGCTTATTGGCCCGTGTATGGGGGCCCCCCACGGGCTTCCCCGATCGAGATCTGGCCAAAAGTCAGCCAGATCTCAATCGGATGGGACTAAAAATCCCGTCGGATCGCGGCCGCATCTGTTCGTTGATGCGGTCCCGCGATCCGACCGCCCGTCTGCGTTCGCTAGGATCCGATCGTTGGGCCCTAGGGCCCACGATCGGATCAGCCCGATATTGCCCACCTCAAGGTGGGCATTATGGAGGGAAATCCGCTCGTTTGGCGTCATCAACAAACGAGCGGATCTCTCCAGGTATGGCCACCTTTACTTGCAGTACAGAAGTAAAGAGTGATTGAAGTTTATCATGACTTGGGGCAGCTGGGGAAATTGACAATATGTCTAGCCCCATGTCAGATTTCAAAATTGAATATAAAAGATAAGAATTTCTTACCTGTAAATTGTCTTTTCTTCAGGTCCCCTCAGGCAGCACACCAAAGAGAGAGATAGGCCCTCCTACTAGGGACAGGAAACAACATAAAAACACCCTCCCCCGATACTCCCCTGTGTTAGTTAACAAGATCCACACACACAGAGGTTGCTTTGACAGAATTTAATTAAGAGGAGGGTTAAATGGTGCTGCCTGAGGGGACCTGAAGAAAAGACAATTTACAGGTAAGAAATTCTTATCTTTCTTCAGGTCCCCAGGCAGCACACCAAAGAGATTTTGAAAAGATCAATGGGAGGGAACACAAACTGCCTGTAGTACTTTCTGACCAAAAGCAGCCTCCCTTGAAGAGAATACGTCCAGCTTGTAGTGCTTGGAAAACGTATGCATCGAAGTCCACGTTGCAGCCTTACAAATCTGTTCTGCCGATGCTTCCGCTCTCTGTGCCCAGGTCGTAGCCACTGCTCTGGTCGAATGTGGTTTGATTCTTGCTGGCGGGGACAGATTTCTGGACTCATACGCCAAAACAATAACTTGCTTTAACCACCTTGAAATCGTGGGTTTCGAAGCAGCCAACCCCTTAGACGGGCCTGAGAAATTGAGGAAGAGATTATTCGATTTCCTGAATTGCGCCGATCTAGAAAGGTAATAAATCAGGCATCTTCTGACATCCAACTTGTGAAGCTTACACTCTTTATCCCCCACCGGATGAGGGTAAAAAGACGGTAACACAATCTCCTGAGAGGAATGAAAAACAGAAACCACTTTAGGAACAAAGGAGGGAGGAAGTCTCATCACCACCTTGTCAGGAAATATCTGTAGATAAGGATCTTCAACAGAAAGACTCTGCAATTCCCCCACTCTCCTAGCTGAAGTGAGAGCCACCAAAATCATAGTCTTCAGTGTCAGAAGCTTAATATGAATCGAAGAAATTGGCTCAAATGGATCATCGGACAAAACTGATAGGAGCAGATTGAGATCCCATGGTGGACAAACATCCCTAATAGTAGGTTTCAACCTACTTGTTGCCTTGATGAACTGTTTGACAAGGAGATTCTCACCTAGCGAAATGCTTCTTATTGCCCCTAAAGCTGCCACTTGAACTCTAAGGGTAGCCGGTTTCAGTCCCATATGAAACCCTTCTAGCAGGAACTGAAGTATCTGAGGAACAGAAGCCTTGTAAGGATCAATAGAACGATCTGCACACCAAAAAGAGAATCTTTTCCAAATTCTAGAGTAGATCTTATTAGTTCCAGCCTTTCTACTGTGAACCATAACAGCAATGACCTTGGATGATAGCCCCTGCTGTGTTAGCGACTGCCATTCAGGATCCACGCTGACAGGGCTAGTCTGCTGGGATTCGGATGGTTCACCGGTCCCTGATGAATCAGAGTTCTGCTGGAGCCCAACAAAACAGGATCTTCCTCCGCTAATTCCAGCAGAAGAGAAAACCAAGCCCTCCTGGGCCAGTACGGAACTACCAGAATGACTCTGGCTCTGTCCAGCTTGATCTTCTTCAGAACCCTGGTGATCATCGGAAGAGGAGGAAATATGTACCCCAGACTGCCTCTCCAACATTGAAGCATAGCATCCACCGCTGCTGGCCTGTCTTGTGGAAACTGGGAATAAAATCTCTCCAACTTGGCATTTTCTCTTGTAGCCATGAGATCTGTGGTCGGACGGCCCCACCGTTGACTCAACATCTGAAATATTGACTGACTTAGAGACCATTCCCCTGGCAACACCAGCCTGCGGCTCAGAAAATCTGCCCTGATGTTGTCTGAGCCTCTTATGTATACTGCTTGCAGCGTCTGGAGATGCGTCTCTGCCCAAAAGAGAATCTTGAGAGCCAATTCCAGCAAGCTCTGACTGTGAGTCCCTCCTTGTCTGTTCAGATGAGACATTACAGTAGTGTTGTCTGTTCTGATCTTTACTGACCAGCCTCTGGTTAAGTGTGCCGACGCTTTGAGAGCTCTCCAAACAGCCAGGAGCTCCCGGTGGTTGGAAGAGAGAGATGCTTCCTGAGGAGACCACATGCCTTGCCAGACATTCTGCTCCAGAGTCGCTCCCCACCCTTGCCTGCTGGCATCGGTGGTAAGAATAAGCCACTCCTCTATGACCCATGGTACACCCTTGGACAAATTCGGGTCTTTCCACCAACCGAGTGAGTGCCTCACATGAGGGGGTAATATCATGAGATTGTCCAGAGAACTCTCTGTGCCATCCCAAACTCTCAATATTGCTCTCTGAAGCAGCCTCATGTGCAGTCGGGCCCAAGGCACCGCCTCTATAGTTGCTGTCATCGTTCCCAGGGCTGACATAGCCTGCCTGACTGTGACTTCTCTCTGCTGAGAGAGACCCAACAGGGACCTGCACAGGCTGGTCTTCCTCAGCTGAGGAAGGAAGGTACGGCTCTGATCTGAGTCTAGCAGGACCCCTAAAAACTGTTTCCTCCGAGACGGCTTGAGACTGGATTTCTGATAATTGATCTTCCAACCTAAAGTCTCTAGACAGCAAATCGTCTTCTGGAGATGACTGAGAAGAAGACCGCTGGAAGACGCTTTCACTAGCCAGTCGTCCAAATAAGGAACAATCGGAATCCCCTGGGTTCTTAGAAAGGCCACCACCACCACCAAAACTTTGGTGAAAATTCGAGGAGACGAGGACAGACCGAATGGTAGGGCCGCAAACTGATAATGACTCGTCCTGTGCTGATCCTTCATAGCAATCCTCAGAAACTGTTGATGCTCCACCGAAATTGGAATATGGAGGTAAGCGTCCTGAAGGTCGATCGTTGCCATGTAATCTCCTTCTTGCAAAATTGAGACTGCTGATCTGACCCCCTCCATCCTGAAATGGATCTTTTTCATGAAGGTATTGAGATAAACTAAATTGATGATCATCCGGAATTCGCCTGACCGTTTGGGGACCAAAAAAACTCAAGAATAGATTCCTCTTCCCTCCTCTCCTCGAGGAACAGGAACCAAAACGCGGGACTGCACAAAATCTCGAACTCCCTTGAGAAGAAATGTTCTCTTCACAAACTCTCTGGGAACTCTTGTGCAAAGAAAACGAGGTTTTGGGTAAGAGGCCAGCTCGAGCCTGTACCCTTCCTTGATGATGCTTAGGACCCAAGGATCGCTGGTAATCCTTGTCCATTCATGAAAAAAATAACGTAGTCTTCCCCCCACCGGTCTGGATAATCTGGCGTCAAAACTGATCTGTTTTGCGGGAGCCTTCTGACTTAACACCTCCTTTCTGGGGCTTACCCGGTCTGCCACGTACGGAACGAAAAAACGTCTTCCTCCTTTCTCTTGAATCCTTATACTGACCTGATGGACGAAAAAAATTATTTTGGGGAAAAAAACGTCTGTCTTGAGGCAAATACTTTTATGTTTCTCCCAGCTTAGAAACTAGTGCTTCTAATTCCTTTCCGAACAAAAAAGGACCTTCAAACGGCATGGCACATAGCCTATTCTTCGACGCCAAATCCGCTGCCCAATGTTTCAGCCACACCGCACGTCTACCAGCTACTGCCAGAGCAGAAGACCTAGCTGCCATTCTAATGCTCTCAACTGATGCATCACACAAATAATCGGCCGCTAGTTTAATTATTTCCATGGAAGACCTCAAATCTTCACGAGAGACTCCATCTTCTATGTCTTGATCTAGCTGAGTCAGCCACAGCCTAATGGACCGAATGACACAAGCTGTAGCAACACCTGGCCTAAATCCTGCTGCAGAAGATTCAAAGAGTTTTTTGAAGGCAGCATCCACCTTTCGATCCATAGGATCTCTGAAGCTAGCTCCATCCTCAACCGGAATGGTTGTCTTTTTTGCCAGTCTGGCTACTTCTACATCGACCTTAGGAGAAACATCCCAGGCGGCGGCCACTTTATCGTCAAAGGGAAATAACGCCTTAAGCTTCTTAGGCAGTGATAATTTCTTTTCTGGTCTCAACCATTCCTTGGAAATGATACTTGAAATAACTTCATGCACAGGAAAAAACCTAGGGGACTTTCTACGACCCAAAAACATCAAATCTTGCTTTGAGCGAGGTTTATCCTCATCCTTAAGATCCATAGAAGATCTGACAGCCTTAACCAGATGATCAATATTTTCTACTGAAAATACATAAGCGTCATCCTTAATTTCCTCTTCATCCGAAGAATCCACCAAAACTTCATGTATATCCGGCGCCTCCAACTGGGGAGCATTAGAAGTACTAGCCTGGGGTTGAGGCTGCGCCGCAGCTTTAAATATATCAAAGGTTTGCTGCATATTAGACTTAAACCAGGTCATGAACTGCGACATAGATTCAGGAACTTCCTGATGAAAATTTTCTTTAAAGCAATCTGGACAAATCCTTTTCGGAAAATCCAGAGGAAGCCAGGCCTTGCACAATGCACATCTCTTAGACCTTTCCCCTTCCTGATCTCTAGTTTCCGAACGAGAAGACATGGCTAAAAGAAAAGGAGAAAAGAAAAAGAAAGAAATTGCCTACAATCACATCAAAATAATGCCTGAAGACTTCTAAAAATAAACTTACCAGAACAGAAATCAAAACACACAACGGCCGCAGAGTAGGGAGGCCACAGAGAGGCAAAGGAAAATTGGCTTTTAAAAACCCCCGCCGGGTCAACACGTGACCCGCAAATGCTAATATCGCAGTGCAGCAGATAGACGCGGCTATTCAGCGCCGCATAGATAGAGCGCCGCCGGATCGTCACGTGATCCAGGAAGTGAAGGATTCACTAGCGCAAGAGACAGAAGCGGCTATAATAACAGAAAACAGCCGCACCGATACAGCGCCTGCTGACGCCTTCAAGAGCAGGGAAGCGCCATGAGGTAAATAGGCAGTAAACCCCCAGTCCACAGCCCCAGCTGGAGCCTCTGACCTTAACCCCAAAAGAGTGGGAATTTACACCGTGGACCCGCAGCTGTGGGTAAACGGTAACTAATCCATGTAACCCTACCCTAAAAAAAAAATATAAACAATAGGAATCCTGCTGGACCCCTAACGCACTTACCTGATCCCTAGAGGACAGGAAACAAACACAGGGGAGTATCAGGGGAGGGTGTTTTTATGTTGTTTCCTGTCCCTAGTAGGAGGGCCTATCTCTCTTTTTGAAAAAAACATTTTTCCCATGACAGTATCCCTTTAAGTAAAACTTTGTACCTATTACTGCAACCCTTCGTTTTTTCTTATTATTCTGCAAGAGCAAGATGTCTTCAGAAAACCTTGGAACAATGTTATGATACAGAATCCCATTTCCTTCAAAATTATAATTATTCTCCTATCACTAAGATAAATAAGACAATACAAGAGCATGCCCCTTTGTGCTCATGCACAGACCGCTTCTACCTATGGTCTGGCTGTGCACTGCTTTTCATGGCAGATAATATATCTGGTGCATGGTGCAAAGTGCAGCAGTGGGTGGAACACAGTCTTATCCTTACTGCCTGCCATAGGCCAGGTGATAAGTACAGACCCCAATTGTGGCCTTCACCCCTGCCACTCCCTAACTTCTGTACGTCTTAATGATGCTTTGGGTCTTATCTTAACCTCCTTTTCAGGATTGCTTAAACCTAGTTATTTTAATCATATTTCATGAAGGCTACATAATTGCCCTGTAAAGGAGCAGTGATCTTACCATTGCGAGGATTGATGTAAAAGGCAGGTGGATTAGTTCCTCCTTGGATGCTGAATTCTACATTGTTAAATTTGTAGTCCGCATCGGTGGCATTCACCTGACCGACAACAGTTCCAAACGGGGCATTCTCATTCACAGAGTAAACGAAAGGTCCATTGCACACAGGGGGGTATTGATTCACAGGAGTGACAGTGACAAACACAGGAATATTGGCTAAGAGGAAAAAAAGATTTACGTATGTGTGTGTGTTTTTTTAATATATATCTGTGGTAGCTGTATAATGCAGAAAATACAAACAAATAATCAGTGTCAGTTTGTTCTCAAAGAAATAGGGAATGGCCATGATATAGGCCAAATGTTTAGTAGCATGAGGGCCCACTGACACCTGGGCCCACCGGGAGTTTTCCCGGTATCCTGGTGGGCCAGTACGACACTGATTGAGTGTGCATTAATGCATCTCATTAAAGTTAGTTGCATGCTTGTGGCGAGCACCAATTAGGGGAAAATACTGCACATGATTTTTGTCTGAAATGTGTACAGTACCTTACATTTGTAAATGAGCCCTTAGAAATTAGCCTTTAGGGCAGAAACACACGTGAAGATTCGGGGAGATTAATCGCTCGGCAACTAATCGCCTCTTCTTTCTGGGGGTGACTGATCCCCCCGAACTGCCTCCCTGCCGGGTAAAAGCTAAATTGCCGGCCGGATGGCACTCGTGAGGAAACTTTGGGCGACTTTGGAAAACTAAGCGCTCCGAGTACCATCCCGCCAGCAATTTAGGCAGTTCGGGGAAATTAGTCGCCCAAAGAAGAGGTGATTTGTCGCCAGCCGACTAAATCTCACCGAACCTTTTCATCGGTCTCTGCCATTAGTGTTTTAAAGTGGACCTGTCACCCAGACAGAAAAATCTGTATAATAAAAGTCCTTTTCAAATTAAACATGAAATCCTATTTCTATTTTTTATTTATGCATTCATAGCTGTTGTAAGCTCATTTAAAAATCTCAGCTGTCAATCAAATATTGTCTGCCCCTCCTCTATGCCCGTGGCATAGAGGCGGGGCAGACAATTACTTTCACTTTCCATTCAGCACTTCTTAGATGTCACTGCTCTCCATATATTCCCCCCGTTCTTTTTACCATTTAATTGTCTAACCAGGGCATGTGGATGGACATTGGGTCCCCCATTCTGGTGCACAAACAAGATTCTGAGATGATGCAAGGCTTGTCTTAATAACAGTGTCCACAAAATGGCTGCTGCCTGCTTGTTATAATTATGAATTCCCTGACTGAAGGAAACAAGATTCAAATAATTGTTATAGTGTAATTAAAGTTCATTTTGCTTGACTAATCTGATAAAATAGGATTTTGAATAATGTTTTTGGGTGACAGGTCCCCTTTAAAGTCTTAAAACTTTTAGGGTTTGGATCCATGTCTACTTTCTGCTATTGATACAATTTCAAAGAGCACAGACCCAGCTGAATCCTGAACACAATTCTGGATTTGGTTCATCCCCACACATAGTATGGCCAATTCAAAACAGATCCTGAATTTTATTTTGCATATTTGTTTTGTTTTTATTGCATGGGTGGTAATATATATTTAAAAATAAAAAGCACAATACTGTATGTTATCAATCAAAGGAACTCTGACAGTAAATGTTAAGTATAGTGACATTGCTGTCACTGGCAGGCACCTTCCAAACTGTAGTGAATGGGTATCATTATACCTATGAGACACAGGAACGAGTAAAGTAATGTCTGCCTTCAGTGACACTTACAGCAGCAAGAAGAGAGCAGCTATAAAGTCTGTGGTACTAATTCCTTGCTTCTTAATCACTTTTCATTGAAAAGCCTGGGGTGGAGGAGACAGCAAATTGTTGGTTTTGCTGCTGTATATATACAAGTGGTTTGGGAAAAAAGATGTTGAAAATGGTACTCACTGATAAGTGGAGGAGAGCCACCATCACTCACAACAATGGTGGCTGCATACTGGAAATTTAAACTGGCCATTTCAGCAGAATCATAGGTTAAGGTCTGGTTAACCTAAAAAAAATAGAATGGCTATTTTAATTTATATGTCCTGGATTTAATAGTATACAGCCTACCTGTATACAGAAGTTCTATTTATCCACCTTAATGTGTACAAATTAAAATGCTCGGTGTGATACTGTCCATTTGGCAATAGTGATACTGTACATCTGGCATTAGTAAATGAAAAGAACAATACAAATCAATGTTTATATTATTGAATCCCACCAGAAAACAGTAGTGTGTAGTGACCTGCAGCACACACTGGTATTCAGCTCTCTGCTCTATCCCGCAGAACTAAACTTACCTATCAGGATACCAGGTAATACCAAATGGACTCCGATGCTTGTGGACCCTGATTTCTTTCTATAGAAGGGGGCTTATGTATTGGCTGCAGGCTGCTTTCTCTTCAGGCTTGTCACAACGCTGTATGCCATTTACATTTTTCTGTCCAATATATTGTCTACACCTAAGGCTTCATCAATTGGAATATGTATTGATAACTCTGAATCCAGTCCCTTTGCACCCTGTTCATTTGCTGCACAGCTAAGCCATGTTTGCAGAGTATGGATGGCATACACGGTGTACCTACAACCTGCTAGTCTATGTATGTGTAAAACAAAGCATGCTGAACAGTACACATCAAAGCAGCAGATGGGTATACAAATCTTTAGCTGCCGCATTGCCAAAGATTATTGTGTTAAATTGAGGCTAATGAGATGTGGGGAGCAGGCAAAATGGAAGCTAGGTTACCAGAAGACAGAAAAGGGATGATGGGAGGTTCAATGCAAAAAGTAAGGGGAGAGCCTTAAGAAGCAGACAATGAGAAAGCAGAAGGGAAAAAAAAGTATGATAGCCAAAATAAATAAAATAAACAGTATAACAACAGTTAAGAGAGATAAGAAAAAACCTTTGGAGCAAACAAGATTAACGTGTGTGGCCTGACTCCTTTTTCCAAGCATGCAACATATCTTACACAGTAGTACAAGGTATGTGCCCGCTCTCACCAGTAGCTGAGACCCAGACATCCGGAAGGAGTACAGAGAGTTAGCATTAGGGATTATGCTGTAGGTGAGTTTTGTGCTGTTCACATCTGGATCTGTGCAAGTGAAACTCACAAGTAGTTGGTTAATGGGTGTTGTCTCTGGAACCTCAGTTCTGATCGGAAAGAATAAAATTATTAAAATCTCAGCACCCAATAGCTTCTATTTTAATCAGTTCAATGTGCACTATTGCTGCAGCAGTATAAAAATACAAAGGAACCTTACTGGATCCTTAATGTAGTCAGAGTCTGCCAGTACCAACATTTTGTGGTTTTATACCTTGTGGAGTCCTTATACAATCTCTATAAATTAAGGGGATTTGAGAAACTTTCTTCATTGTTCACCACCCAGTAAAATGAAAAACGAATAGGATATTACTGTATGTCACAGAGGAGTTCCAAGACCATATACTCACACAAGGCCAAAGGCAGAGTGCTTTTTTACAGGTTATGGAACACCAAGGTGATTCGTTTTTTTATAATGCACAAGTTTTCAGTCACCTGTGCATGTGAGGATACATTTCTGGTATTTTTGCATACAGATGTATAGCCAGACTTATACATCCTCATACTGAAGGCATTTTAATAGTTTTGTTACTATTTAACAGATGTTTGGGTTTGGACACTATAATAAAGTGTCGCCTTTCCAGTCAGTGCCCTCCCTCCAGTGCCCCCTAGTCAAGAAACTGCAGATTATTATTTTTTAGTGCTACCTTTTGCCACTAATATAGATGTATGAATTTTAGTTAGAATCAAGTGCAATTCAGTTTTAATTATTACAAAGGAAAAGGAAACTATTCAAATACATTTTGATTTAAAATTGATTCTATGGGAGATGGCTTTCTCACAATTTGGAGCTTTCCAGATAACAGGTTTCTGAATAAGTGATCCCATACCTGAACTAAAAACATTTACTAATTATGTTGAAATTAAGGATATATGCACAATTTGTACCGGTACTGTTTTTATAAATGAAAAAAAATCTTGGGGGGTGAACACGACTGTGGGGTCTGCTGTATGGTAGTTCCCCAGTATACACCTCTTTTTAAAATGTGTTCAATAAATAAGGCATGTGCTGAACATACTTTTTGCATATTGTTTTATTTAAGAAATATCAATTGTTTCTGTAATTTCTGGCACTTAAAAAGAATATGAAGGCAGTTCCTGAACCTGAAGAACTTCAAAGGAACTGATAAAACAAATGAAGTGCCCACTGAAAATCCCCTGATAATAAGCTGCTCAAAGCCGACTGCTTACCGTAAGGTCACACTGGGAGATTTCGGGAGATTTAGTCGGCCGGTCAACTAATCGTCTCTCCTTTGGAGCGACTAATCTCCCTGAACTGCTTCCCCCTGTCTTCCACCTGCTTGAATAAAAAACCGCCTGCGGCATGGCACTCGCAGCGCCTTTTTTTCCCAAGTCGCACGAAGTTGCCTCACAAGGAAACTTCGGGCGACTTCAGAAAACAAAGCGCCACGAGTGCCATGCCGCAGGCGTTTTTTTATTCTAGCGGAAGACAGGGGGAAGCAGTTCAGGGAGATTAGTCGCTCCAAAGAAGAGACAATCAGTCCCCGGGGGACTAAATCTCCCAGTGTGACCTTACCCTTAGAGAAGAGAGGGGTTGCTTCAAAGGTAGATAGGGAGCTCTGATTATATTTAGGAAAGGGTAAAGTCACTGAAAATAGCCCAACTTTATTGGTACTTTATAAATGGCAAAAAATAGGAAAATATGGATTTTTAAAAAATAAAACAAAAGGCAGAATGTAATTTCAACACAAGTCCAGGGACCAGGACCAAGGGACCAGGGTCCAGTCTAAATATACAGCTGTTCATACAAGATATCAAGTATTAATATTATTGTAACTGTTCTGTACCTTGCTAAGAGCTAAATGGTATTAAAAACTATGTCCTTTGGGAATGTAAATACCTTGTTTTAGCTACTTCTGTGCTCCGGAAATCAGTTTTTTAAAATCTTTTCATGGGCAGAATTTTGTAACCAATGACATCAGCACCTTCCCTGGAAACCATTCGCACTGTGCCCACCCACTACCTTCCCTCATAATTCATTGCACCACTTACTGCTACTTTCCATCATGCGATGGGAATTCCAGGGGGTTCACTGTCAAAAATTAGGAATTGCTGAACTATAAATATTTTAATGAGCACCCAGCAGCAGGATTAGGGAATAGAGATATCAGTGAATGAAGCACGTCCTTCCTTATAGGGTTACTTATTAATTATTGGACCACACAAGCTATACCCGTATGTGTATGCACTATACCCGTATTATTGGGGGTGTGCTGTAGGCCTTCCAATACTTAGTAAAACAAAGCAGTTAAAGGTTTAAAGAACAACCAAAAACAAAGGGCTCTCACTTAGCACCCAGTGCTTGTACTAGCTAGCTTGTGTTTGTTTTTATTCATAGGTTGTTCAGATTTGAAAATTATAAAACAAATTTACTATGAACTTGATATATGTGTAATTTTGGCGAGATGTTTTTCTTTTGTTAATAAAATGTTTTTTTATGAATGAAATGTGGACAGCAGTTAAAATGCCTAAGGGCAACCAATACTAAATTGTGAGTAAAAAAACACTGGGTGCTGAGTGAGAGGCCTCCTTTTTGCTTTGTTTCCTTATAGGGTTAGCTGCAGGGAATCCTTTTGAGATATATATTGTGCTGCCCCACAGAAGAGAGTGAGCTTTGTTTGATTCCACAATTACAACCAGGTCTGCCATCATGAGGGTACAGGCAAGACTCTTATAAGGGGCCCAGTTGAAGAGCAAACTGCATATTTTGAAAATGTTCTTACGTAAATACGGCTGGGCTGCATGAAGGAGCGATGTCATTGACATCCAGCACAGTGATATTCACAGTAGCAGTGGCACTGTAGCTGCGTTGGTACATGTCATAAGCCCTCACTTGCAGAGAGGTGAAGGCCAACCCTGGTGTCTTCTCTAGATCCAGGTTATAAGAGGTCCGGATCGTCCCTGTGCCTACAGAGTAGAGATGTGCAATGTTGTATATGTTAGACTTGTAAAAATGCAAATTTCATAAATCAGTTACATATTGATGGTACCTGGTTGAATGTAATAGGCAGTGGTGGGCGTTATCATCTCATATACAATATTACTTGAGCCTTGAGCCTGTAGAATTGTGACAAAATAATTTGGGCCTCCATTCTCTGTGATGGTAACTGCTTTTGATGCCATCCTAGATTGTAAAGAAGATGTTTAAACACAGTGCCAGCAATCTTGAATCTTTCCTGAGAAATAGAAAAAAGCCATGTGACCCTTGGATTCTTTCTAGATTTTATCTCAAAGACATTCTAAGGCAGAAAGGACAGCATCCTAATGCCATAGCTGGTTACTAATTGATTTCTTGTACCTATATCCCACGGCTATTTTGAGTCACTTTGGATGAAAGAATGACCTTCATGTCCCAAAATCCCTTTCTATCACTGTTAATACACAGGATATTAAATACTTAATGGGTGAAAAGTTCAATCCATTATAAAATAAATTTATTAGTAGGGATGCCAGGGGAAGTTGGTTTAAAGCAGAAATATCCTTTATCATATTTCATTAGCACACTATAGTGTCATAGTATCCACATGTTTGCCTGGTAATTATAGCATTACAGCATGCCTACACTCTGACTGAGGATTCGGTATAGATGCTTGAGGACAACTAAAGGTGGCAGATTTAAACTGCTGATTTTAGACCAATTCGGCAGTTTATCAACCAGTGTATGGGGCCTTCCGAGGGCCCCCACGACCAAAATCTGTCCAAAAATCTGGCAGATATCGATCGGGCAAGTTTAATTTTTTTTCTCTGATCAAGGACCGCATCGGCCTATTCCTGTCATTGTAATCTGATTGTTTGGCCCTAGGTCCAAACGACTGGATTAGCCCAATATCACTGTGCCTTTGGTGGGCATATCAGGAACTTTTGGGACTACTCAGGTCCCTGCTTCAGGCATTGTATAAAAGAAGTCCTGAAAACTCACGTTTTATAATCTGCTAAATTAGCCAGTAAAATGTATCACCTACCCTATATATTCTGGTTCTAATCACATCCTAACAAAGTTTGATGATATAAGATCCACAGATGATTAATTGCAAGAATATGACAATAAGGGAATAACACATAACATTGTGCAAAAAAATCTAGAAAAAAAAAATCAAAACCAGAAACTAATCCTTGACAGCTCTGGCCATGCAGCAAAAGTTAGACTTTTTGGATTCAAGTCCCAGTTTGCAGCCCAGCATTTGGGTAGGTGCTACTTAGGGTTTACCAATGTTAAATATACATGAAGACATTTTTTGTAACAATCGCCCTACTATAGTTTTTCTTTTTGGCTGAGCTCTCCATCCACTGCACCAAGCTAAACCCACAATTAAGGGAATAAATGGCGTAGGGAAATATTGATTTTTATGCATTTGATAGGAGATCTTTTGCCTGACATTCATTGTTGAGAGGTAGAAAGGAGCCTTAGAATAACATTTACAGTTTTTTGAATACCAGGTATACTGTACCAGGTAGTGCCACTATTTCTATGAACTTCCCACCACACAATCTCTCTTATCAGTCTTACGTGATACTGATGGAGGTGGTATTGACAGGGAGCACATTCACATTCAAGGTGCCAGTACAATTGTTTCCAAGTGAGTCTACCACTAGAATCTTCAGCTGATAGGTCTGTGAAATAAGACAATAAGCCAGGGAACCAGGAAGAGATATTAATACTGAGAATTTTATTTTAGAATGTAAATTAAATCTAAATAATGCAAATAAAAGTTTTACTCTTGGAATAAGGTAAAAACTTTTTTTTACAAAAAGTTTGACAATGTGGATATTTTCTATGTCGGAAGAAAGGTTTGTTAAAGAGACAAGATCATAATGCAGTGTTTCTTATCATTTCTCTCAGAGGGCTTACATTAAGTTAAGGGTTTGCAAACAATAAAGTTTAGTTTTATCAAAGGGGATAGTGAGAAGGTAGTAACTGTTTGCTCTGTTTAGCAAAAAATCATTAAAGAGGAAAATATTATCTGCACATGTTGGGGAAAGCATCTGAATAATATCTGAGAAATAAGGGGGGGGGAAAGAATGGGGAAAAGAAGAGACATTGGAATGGTAACAAGTCACACAAAAGGAGGGTGGAGAAGAGGGTGAAATTGTCATTCATCCTAAATGTCACCCTAATTCCCCTGTGTCCCACATACTGCATGTCACCCCCTCCCAGGGGAAGTCCCATATCTTAGGAAACTTCCATATATATTACTATTTACAAGCAGATGCTCAGTAGATATTATCCTGAGATATGTTATAAAGACTAGCCCCATATCCCATTGTGAGTGTATGAAATTGTTACCCTTACAGTGCTTTATTTAATTTTTTTGCAGTAACATAAAAGAGTAGCACCAACAAGCACAGGTACCTATACTCACTTTTAATACATTGGTAAATCCAGCAGCTGGAACCATCACTTCTCCATTGCTTGAAATTGTGAAAACTGAAGAAACAGGCTGTGTAATGGTGTACTTCATGGAAAAGGGAGAGAATGAGTTTATAGAAGATGAAAATATGGTCACAATTAATATATTTATCATGGCCAGTGTTAGACTGGGATGCCAGGGGCCCACCAGAAGACCTCAGCCTTTAGTCCCACTCTCCAAGCTATTTTTACTTTTCTCCTCGCTTAATCTCTTTATTCACCTAGTCTCTTTTATTTACATACTGTAGGGGATCAGACTAATTCTTCACCTGTTTTTCTGTCTGAGCCATCCGATTGGCTGGGAGCCATCCGATTGGCTGGGTGCCTATGTAAATCCCTTGGAGAGGGGGAGTGTCTGACTTTGGAGCCAAATGTACAGGTTTTCCCACAGAGCTTATAAAGGGATCCCTGTTGCAGCAGCCAGAGAGAACCAGATCATTGGAGTATGACATTGCTGCTTGAAAGGATTTTCCAGGGAGTAGGATAAGGAAAGGATTGTGTTTTGCTCTACTTTGAGAAAGAATTTGAGCATCAGAGAGAGCCAGTTTCTATCTCCTGCCTGTGTATACTTTGGCCACTGTGTGTTTCCCCAGGGTGAGGACAGGTCTTGCTTGTGTACCTGCCACGTGGTTGCGGCTACTACTTTCAAAGGGCAAGGTACCTTCGGGCAGGTAGCGCTTCCTGGGGACATTCTACATTTATCCACCCGGTGTAGTGTGTGGGACTGTGCCATTGAGAGATTGTACGAGGGGTTGATAGTCCACACAGGTTCCCCAGAGTAGTGATATTGTGTGATTTGCATTTACAGTTATTGCAGACAGTTTTACATAAAGTTTATATTTGTTTTACTGCAAAATGTGTATTTTATTATTACTAGTGAAAACCCCCTGAGGTGTGCTCCTCAGTGTTCCCAAGTGGAGGCATTGTGCTGTAAATCTCAGTTCCCAGAACTTTTCATAAGCAAGCATTGCCAAGGGTCAATTGCCGAATCCTGCTGAAAAAGGCCGAATCTTGGCCGAATCCCGAACCAAATCCTGGATTCGGTGCATCCCTACTGAAGACCCCATCAATTTGCTGGTGTGGCCCTTGCCATACTGAATGTTAAAATTTGCATAGATATCTGGCTGATTGTCAGTCAGATATTAATTGGGCAGGTTGACAGGAGCCAGCTTAAATCACCTTAAAGTTTATATTTGTATATATTCCTTTACAAAGTACGAGTAAGGTTCCTAGTGTGTCTGTGCCTAAAAACAAAGGGTTTCCAAGGTTCTGAAGAGAGCCCATAAAATATCCTAGGGGCCCCACAATGTGTTAATTAACCACTGAAAATGAAAAGGCATTGCAAACTCACTGTTATTGGAGCATTGTTAGGCTGACGCAATACCACTGTGTAAATGACGCTGGAAGCAGGGATATTTGAGTAGACCTGTACTGTATCTCCAGCTGTGTGGGAAAAACACAGTAAATAAATAAAAAGGTCTACAAAGCTAATAATGCTCACTCGGAGTACAGGTGGGTTGGTTTCTTGTGTGTTCTTAAAGGGGAACTATAGCAAAAATTTTAATTTAATATATGCTTCAGCATATTGAAATACGAAGTTTTCTAAATGTAATCAGTTAAAATCTGTACTGTTTTATCTTCACTAGTCCTCTGTCAGCATCTGTTTCTCTTCATTCTCTCTGCATGAAGGAGTTGGGTGTCAGATATTCATTGACAGATCCAATATATCTTATAGGGGCTCCTTTTGCCTAGAAGATGTATCAAAGCTTACTCTATTAAAATCACCAGACACCATGTCTCTCTACATGCAGGATTTGTGCAAAAGGCAGTTATTTTGTTAGATTTTGTTTGTACTGGAATTGGTTATTTGAGTGAGCTCTAATTCATCTGCTAGGAAAGGACACCCCCTATTAGATATATTGGCTATAGCTGTCAATTATTATCTGACAGCTAATTGCTGCAAGAAGATAGAATGAAGAGAATCAGATGCTGGAAGAGGGATAGTGAAGATAAACTTAATTATTTCCGAAACAATGCAGAATATTTAATTGATTGTATTTAGAAAGTTTCTTATTTCAGTATGCTGAATCATATAACATTTTCGCGTGAACACATTAATAACATTAAAAACAACATAGAGACAAATGTAGCCAGACATTTCCACATATGCTGCATCAATAACCTGGAGTGCTTCAGCATCTCTGGAATAGAGCGCATTTCTCTCCCTCAAGGAGGGTGAGATGTAACAAAGAAACTGCTCCATTTAGAAACAAAATCCATCTATACTTTAGTCACTAGATTTCCCTCAGGTATGAATAATAAATATGATGTTACCTGCTTTTCGATTTTTAATAAGTTTTTGTTCAAATTTTGCTTTATCATTTTTTGTATATATAAAGTTTTGGAAGTTTTGTCTTTGAGAGCACCAATATGGCACCTGGAGCTCAGATTAACAATGTAACACACATGGTCCTTACCATTGGTAGCTTCTACCTTGTTATTTAGTTGGTAATTGGCAATTTTATGAGTGTTCATTGGTGGTTGTTCCTTTAAATATTCTGTGTAATGATTGGAGGTTTAGCCTATGATTAAGTGTCTGTAAAGATATGAAATGCTTAAAGCGATGCCGTGAGTACCTAATAAAGAACGTTTTCTTTTACACATCTGTTTGGAAGATTGTTCCTTGATTACCTGCTAAATAACAATACGGCCTATTTAATCACAGCTGATGATTACATGTACATGGGACATGAAATGCATAGGGTGGAAGGAGATGATTTTTTAATGCAACTCTAAAATAAATAAAATATTTTACTTTTATTTTTGTGACCCTCTGTGGGATCCTTTGGAGTGGCCATTTGCCTATTCTGCTATTGAGGATGGATTTACCACTCACTATGCTGAGGGTTTGGGGCAGGTGCATCTGGACCACATTTTCTACTTGGTGAGAGTTTCAGCTCCTCAGAGTGATCTAATATGCCCATCCACGTATAAGCATCCACGTGCCATAACATCTGACCAATTACATATTCACTATGATGTGTGTATGTAATGCCAGCTAAAGTAGCCTTATTCAAATAGCTAGTTAAAGGAACAGTAACATCAAAAAAATTAAAGTGAACTTTTAAAACCAGAGCAAGTCAATGGGAGAAACTTCCACTCACTGTTTGGGGCAGGATAAACTTGTTTAAAATGATATCTCTGCCCAAATTTATGTATGTTATGCAACACTCCCCGTCCTGGTTTCCCCCGCAACTATTCAAGCGTATTGATGATATACTATTCCCCTTTATATGGGCCCACAAAGCCCCCAGGGTTAACAGACAAACGCTAATGGCTCCACTGGACTGTGGTGGATTAGCGCTCCCACACTTAAAATATTACTACTATGCTACGCAGCTGATGTATATACACAATTGGCTTGCACCGAATCCTGAGAATCCACTTACGACACTGCATGCCACTATGGTGGGATCCCTCGAAGCGTTGAGAAACGCACCCTATAGGAAAGCCAGAGACACCCCTGAACTGCCACCTGTTTTATCGGTTCCACAGAAAATATGGGCGCTTGCCTTTCACAAGTTTTGCACAATTACCCGATTTTCATTACTGGCCCAAAGTGGGAGTCCGCCATCTGAAGGACTTACTAGTGGAAGGCACCTTTCCCACCCTGGGCCAATTAAGAGAGCGCCTAAGTCAGCCCGATATACAGCTATTCCCAATATTTCCAGCTGCGCCATATGTTTAGTTCCCAATTTGGTTCTCTAACACCAAACACAGCGACCTCATCCTACGAAAATAGATTGTGGGATCCAAACCCAAGCAAACTAATTTCTGTAATATATAAGTCCCTGATACCTAGCCTGGGGAAACCCTTTGACAAAGTAAGGAGTAAATGGGCTGTCGACATGCCCCACTTGAGCGATGAGATGTGGGCAGAGGCAACTGAGGGGTTATATGACTATCTAATCTCCACCAAAGATAAGATGGAACAGTACAGAATAATTCACAGGACGTATATCACACCGCTAAGGCTAAAAGTAATGGGTAGGAACCCTACCGCTTCGTGTCCAAAATGCAATTCTCCAGACTCAGGTTTCTTCCACTTGCTGTGGGCATGTCCGGTGGTACATAAATACTGAGCAGAAGCAGTGCAATACATTAATGAGCAAGTCCTATTACCTGGCATTCTTGCCCCGGAGGTATGCTTGCTGGGAGTACTAGAGGACACGGCCCCACTGATTAAGACCCACACCCTACTAAAATCACTGTACTACTATGCCAAAAAACATGTGGCAATGAAGTGGATGACCCCCCTTCCCCCACAGGTCCAACAATGGGTCAGATTAGTAAACGGTATCCTGCCAGCTATTAAATTAACCTATCTGGCCAGACGGTGCCCCCAAAAGTTTGAAAAGGTTTGGGACCCCTGGCTGGATGTCAATCCAGGGGTTACCCTCTTAGACCACATAGGTAATTGCCTCACGTAGCTACTCTCCCAATGCCATTTATTCCCCTCTAAGTTAAGTTTCCTCCCATTGACTATTGGAATGTGTCTTACTGTATACTCCTGTTGTGTATAACTTACTATTGCCTGCTAAACATGTCATTTTATTTGCATTGCAACTTTGTGTTTGTGCTGTTGTGTTGTGAAAATGTTAAATAAAAACCTTGTAAAAAAAAAAAAATAAATTAAAGTGTTTTAAAGTAATAAAAATATTTTTGTCCTGTCGTTAGTGTTTATATAAATAAGATGCTGTGTAGCAATGGGGGCAGCCATTCAAATGAGAAAATGCTCAAGTTACACAGCAGATCAGCTCTGTAGAACATAATGTTATCTGTTATCCACTATTTAACCTGTGCCATATAGACTTTTTTCAATTTCCGCCATTGCTACACAGCAGCTTGTTTATATGAACTATAGTAGTGTTTCTGAAGCAAACAGATCAGTTTTGCCAGTGCAGGGCAACAGTACATGATATATTTATTACTTTAAAACTCTTTCATTTTTTTGGTGTTACTGTTCCTTCAGTAAGAAGTCTTAGTGGGCTGACTGTAACAGGAAGAACATACCGTACACATTTTTAATGATTCTCATTCCCTGTTTTTGTTTTTAAATGTATCAATTAGGCCATCCATGTGAGTAGAGGCGGTAAAATATATGCACTCCACCCCCATTACAAATTTATAACTGAGCAGTATTAAAAGTCCCTTGACATTTGTGTGCTATGTGATAAAAAGGTAAGAGAAATAAACATCATCATTACAGTCATCCTGCAAATGAGGATTAACAATTTATGCCCCTCCTAACCCCACCAGCTCCTAGGGGGGAGAGCCCTGCAGTTTAGAAGGTATACAGTCAGGGGCGTAACTATAGAAGAAGCAGACCCTGTGGCTGTAGGGGGGCCCAGGAGGTATAGGGGCCCCATGGGCCCTAATTCATATAAAATTTCAATAAATATTGGAGAAACAAGTCAACCCCAAAACATTTTGGGGGCCTGAAAAATAATTTGCTGTGGGGCCCAGTAATATCTAGTTATGCCACTGTATACAGTGATGTTACACATCTGTCAAGAAATGTAGATTACCATTTAGGGTTGTGAAAGTTTCTTTGTATTCTCCCATCTTTGGGGAAGTTGTTTTGACTCACTCTTACCTTGACTGGAAAAGCCTGGCTCACACTGTGGAACATTGCTTGTACTGCTGATTTTGACAAAGAGCTGACCGTCAATTGTGACATTTCCACAGGTTGCTGTGATGTTCAATGTATACTGATTTACGCTGTATGCGTTTAAGTCCACAGTGCTGCTTAGAGTGATCTGTAACAGACATGTGGTAAACACAATTTATTGTGCTTGTACCTTAATCTAGTAACTTCTAATTTTACATATGTGGGCCCATGCAGCAGGTGTTTCTCATATTTTATGAATATGGAGTTACATTACTAAACAAAGCATTTTGGCACTGGCATTTAATGTGTGCATAAGGGCTGTCACTTGGCTGGTATTTCTGTAAAATGAATGGCTGTGAATTTGGTGTGAGGAAAATTGTTTGTTTACAGGAATGTACCTCCCAACTGTCCCGTTTTCAGTTCAACCCACAGTCCCGTGTTTCACTGCACTGAACAGCCAGAAAAAAATACAAAGTTTCTTAACTGAATCGGCTTTTGGCAGAGAGCCCAGATGCAACTAAGATACTTTTGTAACAATTTTGAGATAAGCAAATAAGTAATTGTAACAATTGAGGGCAGAGACACACATGGAGATTCGGGAGATTAGTCGCCTGTCGACAAATCGCCTTTTCTTCAGGTGACTTATCTCCATGAACTGCCAGCGGGATGGCACTCGGAGTGCTTTGTTTTACGCGGAAAAAACGAGGAATCTTCAGGCGACCTCGGAAAGATGAAGTGATCCAAGTGCCATCCCGTCGGTGATTTCGATTCTAGCCGGCGGGAAGAAGAGGTGATTTGTCTCCTGAATCTCCATGTGTCTCTGCCCTTAGATAAACAGGTCCCTTGGGAAAAGTTAGTGACTCACAGCTTAAAGGGCAATTCACCTTCAAAACTGTAATAACTGAAAGACTTTCATAACCTGCCAAATTTTGTAAAATGAATTTGGTAATTAGGGGTGTGTGGCCACAAAAACGGGAGTGGTCACAAAAATATTTTGCCGCAACTTTTTTTGTCCCTATTTTTATTATATGTTGGGAGGTATGCAGGAGGGAGCAGAGCCATGGCGACAGAGCTGCCTACGTTTACTGATACTTACATTGCCATTCATTTTTAATACTGGTTTTGCTTTATCCATATTTTACCAGAAAAGTCAGTGAAATGTAAAAGGGATGAGAGAGGGATGACTGAATTCAGTGTGAGAAAACAGTGTGATCACAGGTGGGTCCCCCTGTAGTTTTCACAGGAATGGATTGGTCCTGAAGGTTATATAAGAGAGCTCACTCTGACAGGAATCTTGGGATTGCTGAAGCCAGCCTGAGTATACAAGTGATTGTGAATGCAATTTCAGTAGAGAACTGCTAAACAAGAGAATGGAATAACTACTGGTTACAGATGACATCAATACATCTTCATGTTCCCCTCACACATTATTTACCCACCCCGGACAGTCACCTCAACTCATTCACTTTCCACTATTTTCCTGGGCAATACCCTGCCTACTAATCACTGCCTGATGACTGGTGGACACCTCTGGGACCTTCCCATACGACCTGTCTTGCCTGCCTCTCACACTTGCAGTGAACTATTCGTAGGCTAACACCGACTAATTCTTTCATTTCTTCTTTCAATTCTTCACTGCGCCCTGAGACCCAGCCTCCTAGCATGTACCTCATTCATCTGTCCAAAGAGGAAGTAACAGAGCTCTTGTATAAACCTTCTGGACTAATCCATTCCTGTGAAAACGATATGGAGATATACTGTACTATAATCACCTCCAGTGATCAAAGCATCAGTTGTAAAGTGGACACAGTATAACAATTAATGGCAATGTAGTTGCCAGTAAATGTAGGTTATTCTGTAGCTACACCTCTGGTCTGACCCAGTTATACCAACGAGTCAACCCAATTCTTGCCAGCCACTTCTGACCCACCAGGTCACAATCTACACCAATTCTCACCTCCTTTACATCTCCATCCCACATTTTTATAAAGAAAATACTAACCATATTGAGGGTATCTTATTGATTATCCTTTTGCATAAATACTTGAGACACATTACAGCTGGGGTGTAACTACAGAGGAAGCAGACCCTGTGGCTGCAGGGGGGGGCAGGAGGTAGAGGAGCCCCATGAGGCCCTAATTCATATACAATATCAATAAACAATGATAAAACAAGTCAACCTCTAGACATTTTTGGGGGCCTGAAAAATAATTTGCTGTGGGGCTCAGTAATATCTAGTTACGGCACTGCATTACAGTAAAAATATTTTTAATATAGGATGCAACGAATGAGAAAATACTATAGCCAGTTTGGGCCTGTGTTTCAAGCAGGTATTTGCACTGTACTGTACTGTTAACCCTAGCACAGTGATCCCCAACCAGTAGCTCGTGAGCAACATGTTGCTTTCCAACCCCTTGGATGTTGTTCTCAGTGTCCTCAAGCAGGTGCTTATTTTTGAATTCCAGGCTTGGAAGCAAGTTTTAGTTAAAAACAAAAACTAAGGAAAGTGCTAAGTTAAGATTCCTATAGGCTGCCAGTCCACATAGGGGCTAACAAATAACCAATCACAGCCCTTATTTGGTACCCCAAGGGACTTTTTCATGCTTGTGTTGCTTCCCAATTCTTTTTACATTTGAATGTGGCTCACGGGTAAAAAAGGTTGGGGACCCCTGCCTAGCAAATAACCAGTGGTTTGAATGGCGGACTGGAAGATGGAATATGAATGTTGGGCACTACCAATGCATAGAATCGTCAGGTTTGTTCCCCAGGCTGGTGTTCTTGTTAAGAAAAAATGGCATAGACCCTGGGAACAGGTCTGGACCGAGAATCAAAATAAGCCCTGCCATTTCAGGTATGTTGAGACCCAAACAGCTCACACCAAGACCCAAACAGCCCCCCACCAGCCCAATAAATAGGGACTGTCTATGGCATCTTACAGAAGCCCCTCTGGCATTTGCCAGAACCCACAGATGGCCAGTCTGGCACATGAGCAAACCTAAGTCTAGGGAAGCTGGGTAAACAAGGTTAAATGGAATAGCGGTGCTGTGATTCAAACTTGCAGGGCCAGTGCAGTTTTTCCCTAACAGGCCTGGGGAATAAATGCAGCAGTTCTATTCACTCGGAGGGGTAAATTACATCACATAAATGACCCTATACCTTTCACAACCTCCCTCACATCTACATGCACAACATTCACAATAAACATGCTTGGAAATCAACCACAAATAATTTAGAGGTCCCTTCTTTATACAAACTCACCTGTAGATCATATGTTAAGGGACCAGAAATGGTCAAAGTTGGGTTGTTGAAAAAAGTGGTGCTTGGGCTAACTGAATTAATTGCTACTGTTGGGTTGTTGCTTCCACAGTTGTCAAGGGTGAACTTGTAAACGAGGGTCCCTTGGGGTGAACTCTGAGGCAGAGTCACTGTAGTGGGAAGGCCCACAAAATCTAATGGAAAAACAAACAAGTTAGATAATACATTTGTTTCTTTATTGATATTGGGTTTGGATAACTTACACACTCTTCACCAATGTTGTCATGGGAACCCTTATCATTCAGATAGGGGATATTTGTGGAAATTAAAGCATTCCCATTTGTTGGGATTAGTAATGGGCGAATTTATTCGGCAGGCGCAAATTCGTGGCGAATTTGCGCAATTTGCCGGCAGCGAATAAATTCGCGAAATGCCTGTGAAAATTTGCCAGAATAAATTTGCCGGCGTCATAAAAAAACCCCACTGTTTCATGAATATTTCGCCGTTTCCCGTGAAGCGAAATGGCACAAATTCGCCCATCACTAGTTGGGATCTGAGATTTTCATAGAAATTACAGAATTCCCTATTGTTGTGATCTTGGATTTATGTACTTTTCTGTTATCAGGAAAGCATTCTGGATAATAAGTCCCATACCTTTAATGTAAATGTTTTTGCATGTGATGTAGCTAGTTGCTTGGAGTGGAGTTACTGCACTTCCACGCACAGTATCAATGTGCACTTAAGCTTATTTGACTTGTGGACAGCAGTACATCAAGACTGGGGCTCATTTATAAAAACTGGGTAAATTTGCTCCAGGGCAGTAACCCATGGCAACCAATCAAAGGTCTGCTTTCATTACTCAACCTGCAGCTGGCTGAAAAAAGCCACTCACTGATTGGTTGCTATGGGTTACTGCCCTGGTGCAAATTTGCCCAGTGTTTATAAATGAGCCCTAGTATTTAACAGGTGACTAGACCAGTTTGTAATCTGCAGTGTTCCCCTCAAGCAAGATGAACTTGTGTGACTGTATCTGCATTCATATTTCCAAATGATTATTTGTCTAGGTTCATGCATTTTGATGTCACCTAATTTTCTTCTTGCACCTGTTTACAAAGGGCTGCAGAGCAATGGGAACCAGATTTTGGCATAAAGCACCATTTTATAGTTAGGCAACCTATGGCCTCCCAGATATTGTATTACAGTTCCCAAAATCCACCCAATAGATGTCATATTTACTAAATGGATACGAACAAATGTTTAAAAAAGGCTTGGATTTATGAACTTGGCTTGGGATTAGCCCAAGATGAAGGCATCTTACTTACTTTGTGTTCTGACCAATGGAACGAACAGGAGTAAAATGCAAAGCAGTACAATGGGGAATGACCCCATGTCTGCTACCAATGGGCTCCTATACAGGGAGATTGTGCTGTCCTCAGTCCGATCTCCTATTGGACATAAATAGTTGCAACTATAATAATTCAGTACATATAAAAAAAACAGACAGACTGGAGTCAGACTGTTACCTTCATTCTCTTATACCATAATTTCATTGTAGAAGACCAGTACATATTGAACTGGGGAAATCTAAGACTATTCATTTCTTATTAATTTCCCCCAACATCCAATGCTAAATGTAAGCACCATAGGGCTGATTTACTTGCTCATGGTAAAAAAAAATCAGATCTTTGGGTTCATTATCTAACTGGTAGTAGACTGACTGGAAGGGCGGGGGTAGAATTATATCAGGCTAACACCGTAAAGGAAGAGATTATAGGAGTAATTTACAAACAATTGGTACAAAAATGAGGCAGACATCACCATGTGTTTTGCATTTTGTATCCTGGTCCTTTGTGAATGCCCACAGGCGATTGTGCTTCTAAACAATAATCTGTATTGCAGAAGCCACTTTGTGCCAAGTTTCCCTGTCCTTAGCAGGTGAAATGTGCCAGTTCTGCACTCTATACCTTGCATAGCAATGCCTCAAAGACTGGGTACATGAGTGTACATTAAGGGGTTGTTCATCTTTGAGTTAACAGTATGATGTAGAGAGTGATATTCTGAGACAATTTGCAATTGTTTCGTTTTATTTGCGTTATTTAGCTTTTTGTTCAGCAGCTCTCCAATTTCAGCAATCTTTTTGCTAGGGTCCAAATTACCCTAGCAACCATGCATGATTTGAATAAGAAACTGGGACATGAATAGGAGAGGCAGTGAATAGAAAGACGAGTAACAGAAATAAGCTATAACAATAAATGTTAGCCTTACAGAGCATGTTTTTAGATGGGGTCAGTGACCCCTGTTTGAAAGCTGGAAAGAGTCAGAAGAAGAAGGCAAATCATTTAAAAACTATAAACAATAAATTATGAAGATCATATGAAAAGTTGTTTAGAATTGGCAATTCTATAACATAATAAATGTTAACTTAAAGGTGAACCACCCTTTTAACACTTTATACTTTATATTCCTATATATATGGTCAGTCCTAACAGGAATTTAGAAAATGTTGGTACCCTTCAGCTTGAAATAGGTGTGTTATTAAAGACATGGCTGTAAATATGAATTGATGTTAAAGACAATGCCTGTCAGTGGAATAGTCCAGGCATCATAGCACAAGCATGGGAAGCACTTGGCAGTTAATATGGCCAGCATAAGTATTTTAATGTTTACAGTCCAAAAAACAGAGACCAACAGAGAAAACTATATCTGACTTCGAAAAACATATAGCAACAGAATATATACAGGACATACAAATTTATGGCTCTGAAAGTATTACCTTAAAAAAGTTAAATAAGGTAAAAAAGGTAAATAAATAAAAGGCCCCACATCTGATCAGTGGTGACCGTGGCACTTACCTGTGTTCTGTTATAAATTGTGGCCAGCACTAATGCTAGTATCTAACAACATGCGGTTGTCTGGAGCCAAAACTTCACTCCCATTCAATTCAGCCACTGAGTCGCTTGGGAAGTTTTATTGTAAACACAGAGACAGGCTGAAACTTGCAGCCCCAGGTAACACAAAAGGGCCACACAAGCAAAGCAGCTGATGTCACTGACAATATACTTACAAAGGATTTGTTGTTAGTTTCTATTAGACATCCATGAAATGAAATTAATATAAATGTTACTAACCAGTAGCATGGCCATACATAAATAAGTGTAGCCTACATCTCTATTACTCCTCAGCTCTACAGCTTGGGCTTTAAAGGAGAAGTAAAGCTTACCTAAACAAGTAGCTAGAAATGTTGTACATTTTTTTTTTTTTTGGGCTTCTGTACCAGTCCAAGGCAACCACAGCCCTTTAGGGCTAGTCCACACGGGGAGATAGCGACGCGTTTGTGGTCGCGGCGACAAAGCGCCGCGACCGGCGCAGGCGACAGTTTTGTATGGGCGCCTATGTAAAAACGCCTGTGCTAACCACACGAGGCGATGCGCTTTTCAACAGTAACCTGAAAATGCCTCGCCAGGCTTTTTCAGGCGACTGTTGAAAAGCGCATCGCCTGGTGTGGTTAGCACAGGCGTTTTTACATAGGCGCCCATACAAAACTGTCGCCTGCGCCGGTCGCTGCGCTTTGTCGCCGCGACCGCAAACGCGTCGCTATCTCCCCGTGTGGAATAGCCCTTAGCAGTAAAGATCTGTGTCTCCAAGGATAGCTCCCCATCTTATTTTCTGCTGATTCACTTCACATGCTCTGTGCTGCTGTCACTTACTGAGCTTAGGGACCCTCTCACAATATACAGTACACATAGAACTGAAATGTCACAATATAAGGCTGACACTTTCCAAGATGGTGACCCCCTGTGACAAGTTTGAAGTCCTGGATCATTGCTGCTATTGACAAGCTGAAACTTGAGGCTGATGCAATAAGTTCAGTATATAAAATATGGCATTTTGAATCATATTCATTTCAAGGGTTTAGTTCTACTTTATATCATGATATGGCAAAGGTTATGTTAACCTGCTATTTAATAAAAACTTTAAAGGCAGAAAAAGCAATCTTATTTCTGGTTCTAATTATGGTTTTATTTTGAGAACTTCTTGCTTCTAAAGCAAGGGTCCCCAACCTTTATTACCTGTGAGTTACATTCAAATGTAAAAAGTGTTGGAAAGCAACCTAAGCATGTAGAAAGTTCCTGGGGTGTCAAATATGGGCTGTGACTGGCTATTGGTAGCCTCTACTGCAGGGTTCCCCAACCTATTTTACCCGTGAGCCACATTCAAATGTAAAAAGAGTTGAGGAGCAACACAAGCATGAAAATGTCCCTTGGGGTACCAAATACAGACTGTGATTGGCTATTTGGTAGCTCCTATGTGGACTTGCAGCCTACAGGAGGCTCTGCTTAGCACTATACTTAAGTTTTATGCAATTAAAACTTGCTTCCAAGCCTGGAATTCAAACTTTTGTACCTTGTTTGAGGACACTGAGAGCAACGTCCAAGGGGTTGAAGAGCAACATGTTGCTCATGGTCTAACTGTATGTGGACTGGCAGCCTACAGAAGGTTCTGTTTGGCAGTACACTTGGTTTTTATGCTACAACTACAACTTGCCTTCATGCCAGGAATTCAAAAATAACCAGCTGCTTTGAAGCCACTAGAAGCAACATCTAATAATGAGCAACATGTTGTTTGCAAGCCACTGGTAGTGTATCTCAGTTCTAAAGTGACCCGAGAATCAAATAAGCAAGTATGGGAGATAGAGCAGACCTAGCAGCTTCTGGGGGACCCAGGAATGAAAAAAAAATCCCACCCAGGTAAGAGTTTAATAGGCCCAAGTGTATCTTTAATGGTAAATTATTTTTGCAAGCCCCCAATCAATCAATCATATAAAGCAGGACTTCCTACTGATGACCCTTCAGTCTATAAAGAACAATTCCTAACATCCCTGCAGTGTCCTCCCCATGCCCTTTTTGCTGGATGAATTGCCCAGCTTTACTCTGGCCCCACCACATGCTCCGTTTTATTCCGAAGCCTATAGGACCTTACACTTTTTATGTAGAAGTGCCCAGTTCTATTGGTTTTTGCTAAAACTGCTGTAATATGGCAGAAGAATTGGGGGAGGCACATATTTCTTTTTCTCCTGCTGGCTCAATTTTTTCCCCACCCACCACACTCTTCTGTAAGCCTTAAGCTGCAGTGAGAGCAATAACGGTGTAACAATGGCTGTAAAAACTAACGATATTATGCTGGTCTATAAGTAATCCGTGATCACCAAGTAACTGCCAAGAACTCATGCCCCAGCCCTTTTGCAAGAGGTGATAAACTAAGAACAAAAATTAATAATCGCTTATGAAATCCCACAATAAACAGTCACAGTATGAGCAAGCATATTCTATTCACAATTAAAGGTACACACACAGACTACACATAGACTCCATTTTATCCAAATAATCCAAATTTTTTAAAATGATTTCCTTTTTCTCTGTAATAATAAAACAGTAGTTTGTACTTGATCCCAACTAAGATATCATTAATCCTTATTGGAAGCAAAACCAGACAATTGGGTTTATTTAATGTATAAATGAATTTCTAGTAGACTTAAGGCATGAAGACCCAAATTACAGGAAGATCAGTTATCCGGAAAACCCCAGGTCCTGAGCATTCTGGATAACAGGTCCCATACCTGTATTATACTATACCTGCAACTCCATAGCTTATTCCCTACAGTACAGGAGCTGCTGGATTACCTGCATCAAGAGAGAAATAGTTAGTGCACTTTACATCCCTTTATGTTTTTAATGTCAAGGAAAGGATGGTGCAAATATATATTTATTATGCATTAGAAGTTTCTGTTCCATTTATAGTTGTATTTACATCCCCTTTAAGGCAGTTCTGATATACTGGTCCTACAATGGCAACATTTTGAAGGTTAGGGTCAGGTGCGGGTAAAAGTTTTGTAGGTTAGGGTCGGGGTTGGGGTTTAGTTTTTCCTGACCAGCACATCACTACTAAGCACACACACAGTTCTAAATATTTACAGTTATTGGTACCTTGGTTATATTGTTGTGAGAGGTTCAAAAGCCGCAGTGCTGCATTGTGTCAATGGGCTGCCAGTGGTAACCCAATTGTCTTTGTGTGAACTAACTGGTCAGGTGACCGTAATAAGGTCAGATTTTAGGTCTATAATCTACAATAAATTCCACTGTGTTTGTGTATATATATAAAACAGGAACCAATGAAACCGCTACAATAGCTTTAAATATTTTGCAGAACTGAAAATCATTAGCTCACAGCAAAGCGAAGCACGACAGGCACAATCATTAACTACACATGAAGGAGAACACACCCAGGATTACACAGGCATCTCTCCCTGGCAATGGTGAGTTTTCTGAATCTTCATCAGGCCTTTACCATTCCTTGTTTTCTACCCAGAAACTAATGATGAAAGATATAAATGGGCATGTGTGTAAAACACTGCACACAATCAGAGATAGAGCACATGGGGCCCCAGGCAATGCAGAAAAGGTGGAAACTAGGGATGCACTGAATCCATGATTCAGCCAAATCTGAAAAAGGACTAATCCAAGTGTCTGACGGAACTGAATCACTTGAGGTTTTGCCACAAGGGCTTGTTAATTGATTTTCCTTGTCTCACACTGTGCGTGCGGTTCTTTTTACCCTTCCTTGCCTTGATTTGCATGTGAATATTTGCATATACAAATTAGGGTTCAGATTCTGTTCGGGATTAGGACAAATTCCTTCATGAAAGATTTGGGATTCGGCTGAATCCAAAAGAGTGGATTTGGTGCATCCGTGGTGGAAACCAAGTCACCTGTGGGTCCTAGGACACCAGGATTGATATCCATAATATAAAAAGTAAAGAAGCGTATACTTTAGTTATTATATTTACAATAATACCATTACATTTAATGTGTTGGAGGACTGATGTGAACAGTGTCTTAAGCCTATTGGGTCTCTGCCCCCTTCCCATCCCCTAAGGTGAGCACTAAGGAGAAGGCACACTGAATAGCAACATGGGATAAAAAGGGGAACTTACTGTTAGTAAGAATAAGAATAGAACCAATTATGTCTTGAAACTGATACTGAAGCATTCCTGTAAAACACTGGAACATGTCAGTACGGCTTAAAGAACCAATAGTGCCCAACATACTCTGTTCAAAGCATTGTATACTGTTTTACTTTCGCATTATTAAGTACTATATGCAATACAGAGTGGAAAAGCAAACATATTTAGCAGGGGGATCCTGGGTGAGCCACTAGGTCAGGACCAATAATTGACCAATAAAATAAAAATCAATACCTACACTTAACACTTTTCACACCTATACCAATGTTGTAGCTGTATTAAAAACCAAGAATAAATATTACTTGGGGGAAATGGGGACAAACTTGCACATGTACTTGAACTGAATGTCAGATCAGAGCTAGTATATGGAATAGAGCCAGGCATTGTATGCAGTGGCAGTGGATCTGTGCAGAGTATGTGAAACCATACTGGTATGTTCCGGGGTTCATAACTAGAAGCTCCTATTTACATACAGTATATACTCAGAGTGAAACCACCCAGGGAGCCACATTGTAATCCAGCCAAAACATCAAAAGCAGGAAAAAACTGAGAACCCCAGCGACCTAGTACCATTGCATCCATATGATATTTTAGAGGCAAACTCATCAACCAAAAGTTACCTGTATTCAAAGACTAGGGGCAGATTCACTAAAGGACAAAGTGGCTAACGCTAGCGACAACTCACCAATGTTGCCATCCGCACGGACATTGCCAATTCGCTAACAGGCGCAGACGAGAATTCGCTAGTGAAAGAGACTGTCACTAGCGTTCGTTTGCACTCTGTCAGGCCACTTTTCGCTCTGGCGAAAGGTTGTTACTCTGCAAATTCAATAAAGTGCGGATTTTACTTTCGCCAGAGTTGACTTCACCACCTCAGACCAGGCGAAGTGCTAAAAAGAAGCTAGATCTTATGTCACTTACATGCATGCATTAAAGTTCCAAAAACCCTGGCGACTTTTCCTTTTTTGAAGCAGGATTGCCTGCAAAAATCCTAACAAACTTTTTTTTGGGAAAAGAGTTTTCTCCAGACATTTCATAACATATGGAACATTCATTTTACAGTGGACTCTCTTGTCTTTATTAAGGTTCCCTGGACATTTGTAATAATAAGTGGCAACTTCAAGCATTTGCACCAACATTTATAATAAAGACCACCATACAACTTTAAATTACCCAACATATGCAAATTGACATAAACACAAGACCACTAGCGAAATTTCGCTAGGCACAAACTAACGATATCGCATCTTCGCTATGAAATGCTCACACTGCCGAGGTAATGCTAGCGAAAAGTCGCCAGCATTCGGCACCCAGGGCGCAACTATGCATACTAGTGAATTTGCGCCTGGCGAAGTGGTGCGATGCGGTCGCTGGCGACAGTTCGTCCTTTATTGAATCTGCCCCTAAGCCTGTATACAAGAAGGAGGTGTTCAGGAACAGAAACTCATTGAACTATACACATAACATGAATACCTTATATAATTTGGGAATAAACACTCAATATTGATACCACAGTCCCATTATTCATGAGTGCCCTGGGTTAGTTTAATACCTATATCAGGTCTTTTGCAACTTATGTGATTTTGCTGTACTATTGGCACTAGCATGTAGAGAGTGTTAGCTATTAGAGGTGAGGGGCCTTAGGTTACTTTTAATGAACAATATTGTCTAGAGGTTCTTGGTATAAAGTAACTAAATCAATAAACGGGCCCAGATGGACTGTTATGAGTTACACCAGTGTAAAACTTTGATATCAGCATAGTGGGGGTGAACAAGTTTTGAACCATAAAAAGGGGAGCTTTAATTGTGGAATATGTAGAGCTACTCAGTGTTATACTTGAATTTATATAACATTGTTTCCCTCCATGCTCAACAGACACGGAAAGTGCTCCTGCCGCTCACTCTGGACTTGATTTTAGCAGCGTGCCTGACCTTCTGCAAGATTCCACATTTTCTGCCCTGTGATGATTTCAACAACGCTTCCACTGTTATATGTAGAGAGCGTCAACTAAAATGCGTCCCTCACATCGCTTCACAGAGTGTCAAAGTCTTTGATCTGGCAATAAATGAAATACGGTTGCTGGCTAACTCCACTTTCTCCGGGGTACCAAATCTTGTTACTCTTAACCTAAGTGATAATTGCCAACCAAGCAACCTGAGACCTTACAAAGAAATCTGTAGGTTGATCATTGAGCCACACGCCTTGGTCAGTCTGAAGAACTTATCCAATCTAGACCTTAGTGGTAACAGCCTGACCACTGTACCTCCCCTTCCTGAAAATATTAAGTACTTGAATCTCAATTTAAATGAAATTCATGTGATTTCAGGATGGGAATTTTCCAGTCTTAACAATGTGAAAATCATACATCTTGGATACAACTGTTTCTACAGCAAGCAATGTGAAACATTTAGTCTGTCGGACATTGCCTTTATAAACACGGCGTCCTTAGAAGAATTGATGTTATCTTTTAACAATATTAGTTCATTTCCACGTAATCTTCCATCTTCCATTCGTACCCTTGACTTGTCAGAAAACAAGATCTCAAAAATAGAACGTGAAGATTTGTGCAACTTGACTAACCTCCATAGTCTTGATCTGCAGTGGAACTGCCAGCGCTGTGATCACGCTCTTCAGGCTTGCTACCCATGCAAAAATAACAGTGCCTTGCAACTAGTCCCAGGGGTTTTTGACTGCCTTCATAACCTTTCCTATCTAAACCTCAGGGGGAACTCACTGCACACATTACATACTTCTTTATTCGGTAGTTTGACTAATCTCAGTCGTTTGGTTCTCTCTGACAACTTCTTGAACCTTGAAAGTGAAACATTCTTCTCAGCTCTAACCAAAGTCAAAGTGCTGAATTTAGATTTTAATTTTAAGCCCTATTCAATGTATGATCGTCTAGTCCTAAATTCTAATGTGGCCAAGATGAAGGCTCTAGAGAGAATTACAATTGTTGGATACTTCTTCAATGTCCTGGATGAAGAAGGCATCAGGCCTTTGCTTAGCTTGCCCAACCTCAGAGACATTAGCCTTAGGACTAACTTTATTCTCAAGGCTAACTTAAGTATGTTATTCAGATATAAACCTCTGCGCTTAATAAGCTTGTCAGAAAACCTGATCTCTTTTCAAGAACATGAACATGGGCAAAGGCAGGTAATACATCCACCTCTCTTAGATAGAGGAAACCAAGTAGAGGGAGGATGGATGAACTCTCATTGTTTTGAAGGCCCTAACCAAGTGGAGGCAGAGGAGATTGAGTACCAACAGTGCTGGCAATATAATCACTCTGTTGACTTGTCTTTTAATAACATAGGGAGTATATTCCCTGATGAATTTTTGGGCATGGATGAAATTGAATGCCTTAACATGAGCTACAACTACATTAACCAGCGCTTAAATGGAACTCAGTTTGGTCACTTAAAGTCATTACGCCACTTGGACCTCTCATACAACAGGTTTGACATATACTACTATAAAGCTTTAAGTGAACTTCCCAAACTTAGGATACTTAATATGGAACACAACGAGTACCAGTTTATGATGAAAGGAGTAAACCACAGGTTTAACTTCCTTGGAAACCTAAAATCTTTGGTTGAACTAAACCTCAACCATAACCTTATCGGTCTACGGATAACAAGGGAGTTGAAGAGTGATTCCTTGGAGAAACTCCTCTTCCGGAATAATGAACTTGGAAGCTCATGGCAGTACGGCAAAGACATTTACTTAAACATCTTCACAAATCTTCCGAGTCTAAAAATATTGGATATAAGTTATAATTTGCTTCCAGTCATTCCAAATGAAGTCTTGGAAAACCTACCAGAGTCACTACAAAAACTCAACCTTTCCCATAATATACTTTATTCCTTTCACTGGAATGAAATTGCACACCTGCGCAATCTTACAAACTTGGACCTCGGCTTCAATGCTCTGACAAAATTACAAGCTTATCTAACAGAAAGCAAGATTATTTATCTAAATCTGACAAACAATAAAATTAGTTTTCTGGACAAAGATTTCTTTGATTCCTTCAGTGAGCTGAAACAGCTTACACTTAGTAACAATCTCATTCAAGCTATACACGTAACCAGCTTTCCCCAACATTTCCTACAAAAACTTCATAGTCTTAATGTGAATGGTAACCCTTTCCAGTGCACTTGTGAAGCTTATTGGTTCATTAAATTCTTGATGGAGACCACAGTAACAGTTGAACATCTTTCCACAGGGATGAAATGCGACTCGCCTGATAGTCTCAGAGGGAGGTCTCTCCTCTCAATGGACCCACAGTCATGTCAAGAATTATACGGTCATTTATATTTTATCTGGTCAAGCATTTTAGTGATATCATTTATGGTCATTACCACCATATGGAAGCTTTTTTCTTGGAACCTCTATTATACTGGTCACCTAATCATGGCAACCCTCAGAAGTTACACAAAGCTTCGTGACAAACCCACAGAAGATTTTGATGCCTTTATCGCCTTCAACACAAAGAACAGTGCTGTGAAAGACTGGGTTTATCATGAGCTGCTGGTGCAGTTGGAAAGTTCTGAGGGGGGAGCATTTACTTTGTGCTTAGAAGAAAGAGATTGGTTAGCTGGGAGGTCAAGTATTGAGAACCTTTATGATGCGATTTACAGGAGCAAAAAGACTGTTTTCATTATTACACGTGAATGGTTCAACTGTGGTCTTCTGCGCCATGCCTTTTTCATGTCCAATCAAAGACTGCTTGATGAAAAGAAAGATGTGGTGGTCTTAGTAATTCTGGATCACAAAATGAAAATGTCCCAGTATTTTGTAACAAGGAAGAGACTTTGTCCCAAGAGCTTCTTGAACTGGCCACGTAACCCCAAAGCACACTCTCACTTCTGGCATATGCTGCGTAAATTCCTAAGGCAGGACAGCCGCCATTGTTGTGGCCCTCAACTTAGAAAATATGTAGACAAATAAACTAGGGATCCTTTATGTTCATGAGCCAGTTAAAGACTAGCAATATACCGATTTCTGTTCCAAGATAGAATGATGGTATGTAAGTTTTTTGTTCATCAATTTAGCAAATGCTTTATTTGTCCGGTTGGTAGAGAGGAGGATTTATTTTTATTTCTATTGTATATTATTTTATGTTTCTTGATGAATCTTTGTTTAAAGTCAACATTTGTTGCTTTATTCTCAATGGATTGATATGTAATAATATTTTTCTTTTATTTTGTAAACTGTTGGGCTTTATTGTAAGTCAATAATTTGCTCTTACTGTTTATTTTGAAATACCAATAAAAATAATTGGAAAAGAAAGACTAGAAATGTAATATAATGAAGCTCAGATTTAGGAGCAGATTAGTGATGTCCGAAACCGCCCTCCCTCCAACTATGCATGCCCCTGCACCCGCCTTCCTTTTATAGACCCGCAGCGACACGCCCCGCCGATGTCACAAAAGGGGCGGGGGGAGCAGGCGCCCATCTATAAAAGAAGAACCCGGAAGCCGGCAGTGTAAGGTGGAGGGCGGGGAGAGCAGGAAGAAGAGCTTAACCTTGACCCGCCCGCCACCTGCGAATAGGGGTGCGGGTCGGCCCGAACCAGCGGGCAAACCCGCAAGTACTGCGTATATTGGGTCAGCCCGTACATCACTAGAGCAGAAAAACTCACCCAAATTCATTTCATTCCTATGGGATGTTTAGAAGTGTATTTATCAATGAGTTAAATGTCACCATTTAATAAATATGCTTCTAAAAATCCCATAGGAATTAATAGAACGTGGGTGACGTTTCCATGTGATTAATTTCACATTTTGATACATCTGCCCCATAGTGTTATTCATAATTTTAACTGCTATTAACTGTCCTTTGATCTGCTATTGTCACTTCAAAACTACAATTTAGTTGCAGGGGTAACTAAGCCTTATCAACCAGCAGTGGCAATTCCAAGTCTGTATTGTAGAATAAAAAATCTAAATATTAAAAGGAAAAAAGAAGGCTAACTGCAAATTAGTTACCCCTGGACTGCACAATACATGTGGTTTCAAATGCAAGTGGTGAGAGAGGGGTGGTCCAAGACAATGCAATAAGGAAGGCAAAAGAGATGTAACCAAATGTGGATAAGTGAAGAGGTTTTGTACCTGATAATCTGTGGGGTACATACATTATGGAGGACCCTGGGAACTGCCTACAGTGCACAAAGATTAAAAAACAATAATGGAAAAATAAATGCCATTGGCCTGTAGCCCAGAACATCAACAGTTTGTTTTTTAATTAAAGCATGCACATGTTGTGAAACACACTACTTAGCAAGGCCATGCAACAGCCATGGGAAATAATGCTGCATTGTGGGTAAAAACATGGTGATTTGCACTTGGGTTAGTAAACAAGTTCTGAATTTTGCAAGTTATTAATCTGAGCATGCAGTGCACTTGAGCATAATCAGTTTCTGCATCTGTTCATATTGCTATAAGGTATACATTAACACTAGTGCCAGCTGAGTGGGACACTTTTTCATTTTCTGTGTCTCATGAGCTGTCTCTCCCTTCCGAAGCCGCTTCTTATACAGATCCGCCTCTAGGTAACTGGAGTGGGGTCAGCCTAGGTCAGTTGGGAGAAGACTAGTTTGTTGATTATCTGAAGCGACTAGCGGCAGTAATGGCCTATTAACTCTTATTATATAGCTTTTAGATTTAGCAGAACATTTGGCACAGTTAATATGACTGTACCATTACCAATACTCACCAATCCCAGAAAGGTGGCAATACTTGACAGATACTGGAAAGGTACTGTGACTTGCGACATGTGCGCAGATAAGCCACCTTCTATAAACCTGGGATATCTTGTGTGGCTAAAAATGCCATATTTTATATACTGAACTTATTGCACCAGCCTAACGTTTCAGCTTGTTAATAGCAGCCATGATCCAGGACTTCACACTTGTCACAGGGGGTCACCATCTTGGAAAGTGTCTGTGACACTCACATGTTCAGTGGGCTCTGAGCAGCTGTTGAGAAGCTAAGCTTAGGGGTCGTCACAAATTATAAAGCAGAAAATGAGGTTGGCCTGTAATATAAACTGATGCTACAGGGCTGATTATTCAATTCTGATGCTAATTGCACTGGTTTCTGTGCTGCCATGTAGTAATTATCTGTATTAATTACTAAACAGCCTTATATTGTGACATTTCTATTCTATGTGTACTGTATATTGTTAATCAGCCCCTAAGCTCAGTAAGTGACAGCAGCACAGAGCATGTGCAGTGAATCAGCAGAAAAGAAGATGGGGAGCTACTGGGGCATTAGGCTTTGGATGTGATACAATTCCAACAGGTCTGGACAGGCACTTACTGTGGCCCCACTTTTAACCAAGGGCCCAAGCGATCGGATCAGCCTTTGGCTGTTTGGCCAACTTAATAGAAATTTCAAACAGCGTAAATGATGAGTTGACAGTGACTAATTCTATTGGTCATGCAGCTAACATTGTTAAAATGAATATTTAATAAAAGCTTCCGCATACTGAAATAAGCAACTTTCTAAATACAATCAATTAATGCTGTATTGTTTCTGAAATAATCAAGTTTATGTTTACTATCCCTCTCTCAGCATCTGTTTCTCTTCATTCTGTCTTCGTTCAGCAGTTGGGTGTCAGATGAATGATCCAATACAGTGGTGTGCAAAACTATTTGCCCCCTTCCTGATTTCTTATTCTTTTGCATGTTTGTCACACTTAAATGTTTCTGCTCATCAAAAACCGTTAACTATTAGTCAAAGATAAAATAATTGAACACAAAATGCAGTTTTTAAATGAAGGTTTATGTTATTAAGGGAGAAAAAAAACTCCAAATCTACATGGGCCTGTGTGAAAAAGTGATTGCCCCCTTGTTAAAAAACTAACTTAACTGTGGTTTATCACACCTGAGTTCAATTTCAAAGGTTATAAAGCCATTTCTAAAGCTTTGGGACTCCAGCGAACCACAGTGAGAGCCATTATCCACAAATGGCAAAAACATGGAACAGTGGTGAACCTTCCCAGGAGTGGCCGGCCGACCAAAATGACCCCAAGAGCTCAGAGACAACTCATCCGAGAGGCCACAAAAGACCCCAGGACAACATCTAAAGAACTGCAGGCCTCACTTGCCTCAATTAAGGTCAGTGTTCACGACTCCACCATAAGAGACTGGGCAAAAACGGCCTGCATGGCAGATTTCCAAGGCGCAAACCACTTTTAAGCAAAAAGAACATTAAGGCTCGTCTCAATTTTGCTAAAAAACATCTCAATGATTGCCAAGACTTTTGGGAAAATACCTTATGGACAGACGAGACAAAAGTTGAACTTTTTGGAAGGTGCGCGTCCCGTTACATCTGGCGTAAAAGTAACACAGCATTTCAGAAAAAGAACATCATACCAACAGTAAAATATGGTGGTGGTAGTGTGATGGTCTGGGTTGTTTTGCTGCTACAGGACCTGGAAGACTTGCTGTGATAGATGGAACCATGAATTCTACTGTCTACCAAAAAATCCTGAAGGAGAATGTCCGGCCATCTGTTCGTCAACTCAAGCTGAAGCGATCTTGGGTGCTGCAGCAGGACAATGACCCAAAACACACCAGCAAATCCACCTCTGAATGGCTGAAGAAAAACAAAATGAAGACTTTGGAGTGGCCTAGTCAAAGTCCTGACCTGAATCCTATTGCAATTTTGTGGCATGACCTTAAAAAGGCGGTTCATGCTAGAAAACCCTCAAATAAAGCTGAATTACAACAATTCTGCAAAGATGAGTGGGCCAAAATTCCTCCAGAGCGCTGTAAAAGAGTCGTTGCAAGTTATCGCAAACGCTTGATTGCAGTTATTGCTGCTAAGGGTGGCCCAACCAGTTATTAGGTTCAGGGGGCAATTACTTTTTCACACATGAAAATGTAGATTTGGATTTCTTTTCTCCCTAAATAATAAAAACCCTAATTTAAAACTGCATTTTGTGTTTACTTGTGTTATCTTTGACTAATAGTTAAATGTGTTTGATGATCAGAAACATTTTGTGTGACAAACATGCAAAAGAATAAGAAATCAGGAAGGGGGCAAATAGTTTTGCACACCACTGTATATCTTATAGGGGACTCCTTATGCCTAGAAGATGTATTAGAGCTCACTTTTAAAATCACCAGAAATCCTCTCTCTCTACATGCAGAATTTGTGCAAAAACAGTTATTTTGTTAGATTTTGTTTGTACTGGAATCAGTTATTTGAGTGAGCTCTAATTCATCTCCTAGGAAAGGAAGCCCCCTATCAGATATATTGTAGACTGAAGATAAAAATTAAACTATCTCCGTGTTTTGCTTTACTGCATCTAGATATTAATATGCTTTCTGCAATTCCTAAGTCAAATATCTCCCATGAGAGTAAATTATTGACTTCCTTTTTTCTAGCTGCTTCTAGGAAAGCTTTATTTAATTTCTGGTTACAAAAGGAACCCCCCTCATTATCGGACATCATCTCTTATATGAATCAGCTTAGTTGGCAAGAAGCCTTAATAACTAAAACTAAAGGAAGTATTTCACAAAATTCTTTTTAGGCTGATTTGGTCTCCTTATTTTGAAATCTGTAACTCCAATACTGGCGATCAAATAATGCACTTTCTTCAATAGTTAGATGACCTATCTGACACTCCAGATGATAAATGGGCTTTTTCTTTTTTTATTACATGTGCATCCACTGGCTTAGTTAATTTTTAGTTAGTTTTTGTTATTTTTCTTGAATGATATAGTTATGATAATATCATGCCATTGTCTCGTATGCAACATATTTTGTTCATCTGCATAACATTTGTTGTCATTTTGATTTCATTTGTTTAAAGGGATACTGTCATGGGAAAATTTTTTTTTTCAAAAAGAATCAGTTAATAGTGCTGTTCCAGCAGAATTCTGTACTGAAATCCATTTCTCAAAAGAGCAAACAGATTTTTTTTATATTCAATTTTGAAATCTGACATGGGGCTAGACATTTTGTCAATTTCCCCGCTGCCCCTGGTCATGTGACTTGTGCCTGCACTTTAGAAGAGAAATGCTTTCTGGCAGGCTGCTGTTTTCCCTTCTCAATGTAACTGAATGTGTCTCAGTGGGACATGGGTTTTTACTATTGAGTGTTGTTCTTAGATCTACCAGGCAGCTGTATATCTTGTGTTAAGGTGGCCATACACGGGCCGATAAAAGCTGCCGACAGACCGTGTCGGCAGCTTATTGGCCCGTGTATGGGGGCCCCCGACGGGCTTCCCCGATCGAGATCTGGCCGATCGGATGGGGTTAAAAATCCCGTCGGATCGCGGCCGCATCTGTTCGTTGATGCGGTCCCGCGATCCGACCGCCCGTTTGTGAGAGCTGGATCCGATCGTTGGGCCCTAGGGCCCACGATCGGATCTGCCCGATATTGCCCACCTTCAAGGTGGGCATATCGGAGGGAGATCCGTTCGTTTGGCGACATCGCCAAACGAGCGGATCTATCCGTGCATGGCCACCTTTAGGGAACTGCTATCTGGTTAACTTCCCATTGTTCTTTTGTTTGGCTGCTGGGGGGGGGGAAAGGGAGGGGGGTGATATCACTCCAACTTGCAGTACAGCAGTAAAGAGTGATTGAAGTTTATCAGAGCACAAGTCACATGACTTGGGGCAGCTGGGAAATTGACAAAATGTCTAGCCCCATGTCAGATTTCAAAATTGAATATAAAAAAAATCTGTTTGCTCTTTTGAGAAATGGATTTCAGTGCAGAATTCTGCTGGAGCAGCACAATTAGATGATTTATTTTGAAACATTTTTTTTTTACCATGACAGTATATTTTAAACCATATAAGATATATTGGATTATTCATCTGACACCCAACTGCTGCAAGATGACAGAATGAAGAGAAACAGATGCTGATAAGAGGAATAGTGAACATAAACTTGATTATTTCAAAAATACAGAATTTTTAATTGATTGTATTTAGAACGTTTCTTACTTCAGTATGAGGAAGCTTATATTACATTTTCACCATTGTTCCCCTTTTATGAACAGTGCTAATAATTAGGGATGCACCAAATCCACTATTTTGGATTCGGCCGAATCCATCTTGGAAGATTTGGCCGAATACCGAATCAAATCCTAATTTGCATATGCAAATTAGAGGCAGGAAAGGAAAAAGTGGAAAAAAATTGGTTTACTCCCTTGTTTTGTAACAAAAAGTCACGTGAAATCCCACCCTCCCCACAATTTGCATATGCAAATTAGGATTGGTTCAGCCAGGCACAAGGATTCCGAATCCTGGATTCGGTGCATCCCGACTAATAATTACTAGTGAATCATGAGGCAGCTATGACTTTTAAGTAGGTTTTAGCCAACAGATGTTTCTCAACAGGATAAATATTTTATGTATTTAACTCTAAAATAACGTTGAGTCCAACTACAACTAGCAGTTAGGCAGGCTATATATAGACTTAAAGGTTGAACCTAATGTATGTGAGTTTTTTTTTCCAGCCTAACTTACTGTTACTATTTAACAATAACAGGTTAGGAAAAGAACATTTGGTGGGTGGCAGTGATTATATAAACTTTATGTTGGACGGAAGCTTTAAAAAAAAAAAAAAAAAAAAACAAAACACAATTTATTGTCATTGCATTCGTACAGAGGTAAGACTGGAAATCATCTGACACAAACAAAGGGCCATAAATAAAATAACAATACCGTACAAAGAAAAAAAGGCTCCGAAATTACAATAGTGACCTCAAACATACCACACTAGCTGCACCGAACCAACCCTGAAATTCAAATCTCATAAAAGGCTGTAAAAAAAAATTGGACATTTATTTAGCCCTTTAATAAAGGCTCCGGGGATGCTTGTAATGGAACACCAACCAGTCTGTCTTAATTAAAAAAACATTTATCCAAAGATCTTTCTGTTCAGACTGGTCAGTTCTCATATACAAAAGTGCCAACATGTTGCTGTGTTCAACCTTTTCACGAAAGTGGCGGGTACCTTCCATTTTACAATAGGGGGGAAAAGCTAATCTACCTGAACAATATAGAGTCTGTCGCATGAGAAACTGCAGCAGTATTGTCCCATGCGTATTTGGTATGGCAGTTACCAGGTGGTTCCTGAATACTCCGTGTATAGGTTGGGGGGGGGTAGACCCTATATTAAACATTTGGTGGAAATTGTATACATAATGGCTCCTTTGTACAAGGTGAGAGTAAGACTATAGGCTGGATGCAGGAGGAAAATACTACTTTAAAGGGCAACCCCGAAATAAAAATTTGCCTAATAAAAGAAAACATCATTCTAAGCAACTTTCCAATGTACATTCATTAAAAAAGTTCAGTGTAAAACATTTGCTATTGAGAGCAGCATTTGCTTAATGCCTGGTTGTTGCAAAAAAGTTTTAGTTCCCCAACAAAGACAAGTCTGTTAATCAGCTGCCTTGTCTTACATTGAGTCTGAATAGAAAGGGACAAATACTGTTTTCAATAGCAATACATATACAAATAACTTAAAAACAATAGGAAAACCTGTAATGAACATATATTGCAAAGCTGCTTAGAATTAAGTTTTCTTTTATTACGCAACGTTTTAATTTGGCGTTGACTTGCCCTTTAAGTTAGCTGCAGTAACTTCAACAGGCAACATTGCTTATAGCTATTAACACCTCTCCTGGATAATTTTGTGTTGTTGTGGAACAAATCCAAGGCAACAAGCTTGACTGCGGTATTCTTTATTGGGGAACGGAGTTACACAACATGTTTCGGGCTACGCCCGTTGTCAAGTGTAACACCTCTCCTGCATTTCTACCAAAGATGTAAACATAGTTCACATTTACTAAAAAAAATATTGTATCATTAGAAAGCATGATCTCTATTTCACTGGCTATTAACACCAACATTAAATAAACCAGATGGAGCATTCATTTAATGCAGAACCATATCTTCATTGCAGTGCTTACTTATAGTTTTGCTGTGTTCAGTTGCCTAAACAAGTCCCCATTTGGTCTGTTGCTTCAATAAAACCTTAAAATACACAAAAGCAATGAATATCTTGTAAATTATTTTCTTATAAATGGTGAGTAGTGTTGTCATCAGTTATAAACAGTGAGTTCTGATGTCATCAGTTATAAACAGTGAGTTCTGATGTCATCAATTATAAACGGTGAGTTCTGATGTCATCAGTGTCACATGACTCACTGAAACTTGTGTATTATAATAAATAAAGTACCACCAGTTGCAAAATATGAGGATATTAGAAGTTACCTCGGAGTTCCATGACATGTATAAAAACACTCAGCCTTCGGCCTCATGCTTTTATTACCTTTGCAAAAGATTTGGCCGAATACCAACCTCTAATTTGTATATGCAAATTAGGGTGGGAAGGGGAAAACTTTTTACTTCCTTGTAAAAGTCACGCAATTCCCCTCCCCACCCCTAATTTGCATATGCAAATTAGGGTTCGAATTCGGTTTTGCCAGGCAGAAGGATTCGGCCGAATCCGAATCCTGCTGAAAAAGGCCAAATCCCCAACCGAATCCTAGATTCGGTGCATCCCTACTTATAATATCCTTATAATTTACAAGAGGGGGTACTTTATTCACTATATACAATACGTATACACTCATATATTCATACACAAATACGGTGACTCCTACAAAGCTGCAGAAGTTTCAAAAAGTATACGTGAAAATGAAATGCAGATGCTTTTGTTGTTACTGTTCCTTTAAAACTACTTGGGCCTACGTTATGACCATGAAATAATGGCTATATGGTGAGCAGTCTGTGTGTATATTATACTATAGAACAGACTTTGACATAGAACAAACACAGATGAGGATGTTTTGCTGAAAAACAAAAAAATAGGAAGCAACAGCAATTGTGTCATTGTAAATAAAGACTGGGAATTGCTGGTCCGTTTGTTGATACTAAAGGACTGCGCATTTAAAAATCCCTAGGCATTTACTATTTTCCTAAGAAACAATTTATTGTAATAAAATACTCATTGGAAAACTAAGATTAAAAATTAAAGAAATGCTTTGCTGTTAAGGTTTCACTTTTCTGCCCTTAAATGCTTTCAGACAATTTTAGTTTGATAGAAACAAGAAGGTATAGTCCATACACTGACTGCTGTTATAGTTCTGCAGTGCTGTTTTTTCTATGCCAGGTTCTTTGGATACGATTCTGCTTGCAGTCAGTATATTTAGTAAATATATACATGCAGTGGTTGGGTTTCAGCTTTCGCACGCTTGCATTACAGCAATGTGTCCAGCACTTGTCAAAAAACCAAGGGTGTAAAGCTCTAAATAGATATTCCATCCCAAATTCAATCAAGTTCGCTGCTTAATTGCTCCACAAAAGTTTTTGTTTACTGTGGGCATATTGATTAAGAAGACTGCCCTTTTTTTCTGCAGCAGTTCCCCAAACAGCTGACAAGCTGCAAGATTTACACATTTATTTCAAGAAGTCTTCGAGCCTGGGCTGGTTGGCAAGTGAGGAAGTACAAGCTGTGGGCCTGGAAACTTTTTTCCTTTTCATCTTTTGATGCAAAGGTCGGATTTCTGTTAGGTTACTCTGAGAACGTAGGCTAAGGACAACAGCCTTCTACACACAGAAACGGCTACAAGAAGAAGAATATCCCGTAAAATATATCCTTATGATACACAAAAGCCATGAATATCTTGTAAATGATATCCTTATAAACGGTGAGTTCTGATGTCATCAGTTATAAATGGTGAGTTCTGATGTCATTTCTGTCACGACTCACTGAAACTTGTGTATTATAATAAATAAAGTACCCCCATTAGCAAAACACGAGGAAGAAGTTACTTCTGAGTTCCATGACCTTGGCCTTCGGCCTCGTGTTTTTATATGGTCATGAAACTCCTCGGTAACTTATAATGTCCTTATATTTTACAAGAGGGGGTACTTTATTCATAAATGGTGCTTGGTGATGCCATCAGTTACCATTGATGCTCACTGAAATAAGTCATATAACTGACAAACTTGCGTATTATAAAAAATAATGTACCCCCTCTTTTTTTTTTTTTTTGTTAAATAGGAAAATGGTACAGTATCTATTATCCGGAAACCACTTATGTAGAAAGCTTGGAATTAAGGAAAGGCCGTCTCCCCTAGACTCCAGTTTTATCCAAATAATCCAAATTTTGAAGAATGATTTCCTTTTTCTCTGTAATAATAATAAAACCGTACCATGTACTTGATCCAAACTAAGATATAATTAATCCTTATTGGAAGCAAACCCAGCCTATTAGGTTTATTTAAAGGAAAACCATACCCCCAAAATGAATACTTAAGCAACAGATAGTTTATATCAAATTGAATGACATATTAAAGAATCTTACCAAACTGGAATATATATTTACATAAATATTGCCCTTTTACATCTCTTGCCTTGAACCACCATTTCGTGACTCTATCTGTGCTGCCTCAGAGATCACCTGACCAGAAATACTACAACACTAACTGTAACAGGAAGAAGTGAGGAAGCAAAAGGCAGAACTCTGCCTGTTAATTGGCTCATGTGACCTTACATGTGGTTTGTATGTGTACACAGTGAATCTTATGATCTCAGGGGGCGGCCCTTATTTTTTAAAATGGCAATTTTCTATTTATGATTACCCAATGGCACATACTACTAAAAAAGTATATTATTATGATAATGGTTCATTTACATGAAGCAGGGTTTTACACATGAGCTGTTTTACTCAGTATCTTTTAATAGAGACCTACATTGTTTGGGGGGGTATAGTTTTCCTTTAACATTTACATGATTTTCTTGTAGACTTAAGTTATGAAGATCCAAATTACAGAAATATGCGTTATCCGGAAAACCCCTAGGTCCCAAGCATTCTGGATACCTGTATTAGAAGTCACCTAGGAGTAACAACCTGTATAAAAATGACTTGGCTGAGCCTTATTCTAGTATACGGTCACGTACTCCTTGGTTACTTATACAGGTATGAGATCTGTTATCTAGAATGCTTGGGACCTGGAGGTTTCCAGATAAGGGATCTTTCTGTAATTTGGATCTTCATACCTCAAGTCTACCAAAAAAATACTGTAAACATGAAATAAACCCAATAGGCAGGTTTTGCTTCCAATAAGGATTAATTATATCTTGGTCGGGATTACGTAGAATGTACGGTTTTATTATTACAGAGAAAAAGGAAATTATTTTGAGAAATTTGGATTATTTGAATATAATGGACAGCCTTTTCATAATTCAGAGCTTTCTGGATAACGGGTTTCCAGATAACAGAAACATTATTCAATGTACTATACATTCTGAACAAGTTTATTGTTAAGCAAGTACAAACTGCTATTCATTAGGTCCCCAACCTTTTTTGCCCCATGGACCAGTGGAAAGGAAAGCCCTAATTATTTCCCAAGGCCTGGTGAGGGGGGCGTGAACTGTGTGTGGCACTTAACTTTTGTGCGTGCCGAGCCACATACGGATGCGCCAGCGTCAAATTTGGACTCACGGCCCAGTCCAAGTATGTCCGCGGCCTGGTAGTGGCCCGTGGCCTGGCAGTCAGGGACCCCTGCATTAGGCAATGTGAAGAACACAGGTCTTTAAAAATAAATAAATAGGGGCTATGCCCTAACATATGTGCATTCCTCATTTTGTTCCACTGAATGTTCCATGCAGCATGAAACCCTCATGGTTTAGGTTTTTCAGAGAGTTGTAGTTTATCACCATCTCACAGATTTCCCATTCAGGGCTAAAAGGCTTTTCTAAGCTTTAGCAAATTACTGCAACCTTTTAACACTAGGAAACCATTAAGAGTCAATTTCGAGAGGGAAGATCTGGCTTAAAATTGCTCAATTGTCTACACAAAAAAATAGGATAAAAAGGATACAGGCTGGATGAATTTTGTTCTTCCACCCAATCCATCAAATCCAGTCCGTACCTAAAAGAAACACAATAAAACAGCAACATAAGTCAGAAGTCCCAAGAAATACAAAATACTGTTGAAAACATAGTTGAGCAAAGGGCAGGGGGAAAAAAAATCAGGAACACAGAAGGTACAAATGCAATACCTGTATTGAACATGCTTATAGCACACTACGGGCAGATTTATTAAGGGTTGAATTTTTATATGGTCAAAACTGTAAAATTTGACTAGGGAATGATCCAAACGTGAGTTTTTTAAAAAAAATTTAAATCAATTTTCTAAATGTTTCATACTGACTATTCGCCACCTAATGTCTGCTGAATTCTTGTTTAAGTTAATGGGAGAGGTTCAGGGATCAATCTGGAGATGTTTGCAGCCTTCCTGACACTTGAGGCTTTTTTTGGTTTTTTTTCGGAGAAAAAACTTGAATAGAGTTTAAATGAATTAGAATCAAATTCAATTTGAGTTTTCGGGTCGTTTAAAAATTATCCGACTATTACAAATCGATTTTTTAAATAAATCTCCACAAGTTGAATTCATGGGAGTTTAAATAACAAAAAACAAAAAAAACACTCCCATTATTTCAAAATTCGACCCTTGATAAATGTGCCTCCAACTGTTGATTGGCATATTTGCACTCATGCTGCTTACAGCTCCTGTGTTTTGCCGAAGGCCGAGTAGACTCCCTACAGGTTTCTTGTGAAGCAGTGAGTTCTTAATGAAAGATGGCAAGGTAAGGTCCTCATCTTCATCAGCTCCTGTCCTACCTCCTGCCCAACTCTGTGAAGGAAATAAGGAAGTTGTGTAAAAACTCAGCACGGTTATCAGAAAGCAAAAGCTGCCAAGGCTTACAACAGGATCACTTCCTTACCATTAAACCTTTGCTCTCCTGCAGAGGGTTTTTCGTTGGGCTGGATAAAGGATGCCTATAAAAAGCAAAGCATTAAAAATGGTCAAATTAAAGGAAAACTATACCCCCCAAAATTAATACTTCAGCAACAGATAGTTTATATCATATTAAGTGGCATATTAAAAGAATCTGATCAAACTGGTCTATATATTTAAGTAAATACTGCCCTTTTACATCTCTTGCCTTGAACCACCATTTTGTCATGGTCTGTGTGCTGCCTCAGAGATCACCTGACCAGAAATACTACAACTCTAACTGTAACAGGAAGAAGTGAGTGTCTGTTAATTGGCTCATGTGACCTAACAAGTATGGTTTGTTGGTTTGTTTGCACAGTGAATCCTATGATCCCAGGGAGTGGCCCTTATTTTTTTTTAAAATGGCAATTTTCTATTTATGATTACCCAATGGCACATACTACTAAAAAAGTATATTATTATGAAAATGGTTTATTTACATTAGGGTTTTACATATGAGCTGTTTCATGCAATATATTTTTATAGAGTCACGTATTCAGGAAAAGAAGTTCAGGAATAGTTTAAACAGTGGTTCCTTAAAATCAAAAAGCTTTATTCCAGGTTACATTTAAAAACAGTGGACAGGACTTCACAAGAGACATACTTCCTGTTCTCACTGTCATAGAACAGGAAGTACGTCCTGAACTTCTTTTCCTGAATACGACTGCTAATTGGCTGGAAGGGAGACCAGCATGTAAAGCGGGAGGTGCGCCTTAAGTGAGGAAGAGGAAGAGCGGACACGTGAGTTGTATAGGAATATTTTTATAGAGACCTACATTGTTTGAGGGGTATAGTTTTCCTTTAACCATTTACAGAAAACGTAAGCTTTGAGCACTCTGCATGGATTGCACCCTTGGGATTTAAGTTCTACTACAACAGTACAATATAAAATACTCACTCCCACCATTAAATTCCTAATGTCACAGGCACAGGATCTAGCTATAATCATGTGCAAAAGAGTTTTTTTGACTAGGAACCCTCAGACCTAATCAAGGGTTTTTGCAAACTCTTCGGACAGGTTTCAGATTTTGGTTCACAATTACAGATTTCTCTTTTTTTTTTATTTACAACTGGGTACAAATTTAACTGTATTTTTGCAGGATACATTTATAAATGCTTTTGTATTAAAAGTGATCGATCAACAGCATGGTGGAACATTTTTAGATTCCAGCCCATAGGTTAAGAACCCAGGTTAAAGAAACTGCCCATGTTCCATACCATGTGAAGAATACAGTAAATGTAATGAAAGTGCTCATGCATATTTGTTCTACAGGCTGTAAATCAATTATAGTACAGGCATGGAGTTCATTATCTTGAAACCGGTTATCCAAAAAGCTCCGAATAACGGAAAGGCCGTCTCCCATTGACTCCATTTTATCCAAATAATCCATATTTTTTAATAATGATTTCCTATTTCTCGGTAATAATAAAACAATACCTTGTACTTCATCCCAACTAAGATATAATTAATCCTTATTGGAAGCACAAAAAGCCTATTGGGTTTATTTAATGTTTACATGATTTTCTGGTAGACTTAAGGTATGAACATCCAAATTACAGAAAAATCAGTTATCCTGAAAACCCCAAGCATTCTGGATAATAGGTCCCATACCTGTAGTAATTTAGAAATATTACCATGATGTATGTATTACATTTGGTATACTGGATATTAGCGAAACAGATTTCTCAAATGTTTATGGCACATATCTTACAGTAATAATGAATGTGTGCCAGTTAAGGTTTGACAGGCTTACAAAGGTATTCCAAAACTGTTGTGCAGTACAGAAATACCCCCATATGTAATAAAAGGCACAGTTTACCCAGGTGAAGTAACCAATAACACTAGCCGTTTGCTATTAAACAGGTGTATAAACAGGTGTATAAGCAAATGAAAGACCTACTAATTGGTTGCTATGGCAGACTAAGCTCGCAGCAAACTTTACATCTTTTATTACATTACTCCACGGAATCTTACTCTTTATTATCAAATTTCATCTTCTTGAATGGAGCAACAACAGATTTTTGTGGGTTGTGTTCAGGTGTATCAATGTCGAAGGTGACATCGAGGTTGATATCATTTCCCATCATTGGTGGTCGGAGCTTCGGTCTTTCCAAACCGATGGGTGCAGGACTAAAATTAGAACAAAAATAAAAGTCATTAATAAGCAGCTGTTCTACATAACAGGTATGTGATCCCTTGTCCGAAACCAGTGTTATACAGAAAGCTCCAAATCACAGGAAGGCCATCTCCCATAGCCTCAATTTCATTATAACAATTTTGAATTTTTAAAGATGATCCATTTTTCTCTGTAATAATAAAACATATCCTAACTATGCTGCTTGAATACAAAACTGTGGCAAAACAAGCCTCTAGGGTTTAGTTAATGCTTAAAGGAGAACTAAAGCTTAACTAAAGAAGCAGGCCTCTCCTATTCATATTCCAGTCTCTTATTCAAATCAGTGCATGTTTGCTAGGGTAATTTGGACCCTAAAAAATACTTGGGCTGACAACAGCCTCTAACAAAATACCGCTGTCAACAGCCTGTGCGCCCATAGCCTATGGTTTCTTTTGATAGTTGCCAAGGGCAACACCCTTGTTTCATCCGTAACATTGTTTATATTCTTCAACAATAATGAAGACATGGAAGGCGCACCAAGGCACAAGACAATTAGTCAGTAACCAATCAGCGACTTGAGGGGGGGGCATATGGGTTATAACCATTTGCTTTTGAATCTGACCAGCATTCTAAGGATCAAAGCAAACATAACTGAACAGAATTTTGGCTAACTATATTGGAAACATTTTGATTTTGCACAGTCACTCTATTTAACAAGTTGGTATTTTTACACTGAACCGTTACTTGAAGGCCCAGCTTTAAGCTAAAGGGTTGTAAAAACTCAAAAGCGGAGAGCTTTAAACAAACTTTTTGTGGTGCAAGGTGCTATGCTGGAAGACCCCTGTCTGCTAAATGGGCCATACACTGTAGAATCATAATTACCAGCAGCATACTGTTAGAGTTTAAAGGAGAAGGAAACCCTTTTGCAAAAAAACCCCATAGACCCCTCCTTCCCCCCCCAGGCTAACTACTCCCCCGGGGGAAAATTTAGGACAAATTAGTATGTTATAGTACATACCTTAAACAATATCAATATAAATATAATCCCATCAGACAAAAGATTTGATCACATATGAGTGACTGAGGTGTGCTTACATTGGATGTAAAGAGAAGGCATTTTTTGAGTAAGACTATTTTTGCCTACAGGAGACTAAGAATACATGCATGCTTCTCTTTCGAACAGATATCGGACTTGAGTCAAATATAGACCACAACACAAGATAATAAAATATCTTCTGAATACATCTTTATAGGTAAACTGAATAGTTGGAAGAAAGATAGCAAAATCTACCCCCGTATGAACCTACATATTGTTGTTTCCTGCAACCTAGTGCTACCTGTTATACCCCACTGTTCCTGTGTGCCCCAACCCGACAACAGAGAAAACATTTATTAAGTGCTGAAGTAGCACAAACCTTTCAAAGATCAAACGACTAATTGCTTCATTAGATGCCGTTGGTGTGGTAAGGGTCTTCTGCAAAAACTCAACCTTTTTCTTTAAACTCTGCAAAAAAGGGAATAAATTTAAGCAGGCCACACTTGGTGCAATGGTCAAGAAATTAACACCAATCATTAAAGGGATATTGTCATCGGAAAACATGTTTTTTTTCAAAACGCATCAGTTAATAGTGCTACTCCAGCAGAATTCTGCACTGAAATCCATTTCTCAAAAGAGCAAACAGATTTTTTTTATATTCAATTTTGAAATCTGACATGGGGTTAGACATTTTGTCAATTTCCCAGCTGCCCCAGTCATGTGACTTGTGCCTGCACATTAGGAGAGAAATGCTTTCTGGCAGGCTGCTGTTTTTCCTTCTCAATGTAACTGAATGTGTCTCAGTGGGACATGGGTTTTTACTATTGAGTGTTGTTCTTAGATCTACCAGGCAGCTGTTATCTTGTGTTATGGAACTGTTATCTGGTTAACTTCCCATTGTTCTTTTGTTTGGCTGCTGGGGGGGGGAAAGGGAGGGGGTGATATCACTCCAACTTGCAGTACAGCAGTAAAGAGTGATTGAAGTTTATCAGAGCACAAGTCACATGACTTGGGGCAGTTGGGAAATTGACAATATGTCTAACCCCATGTCGGATTTCAAAATTGAATATAAAAAAAATCTGTTTGCTCTTTTGAGAAATGGATTTCAGTGCAGAATTCTGCTGGAGCAGCACTATTAACAAATTAATTTTGAAAAAGTTTTTTTCCCATGACAGTATCCCTTTAACAGGGCCGGACTGGGAGTAAAAAGCAGCCCGGGCAAAAAAAATGCAGCCCACATGTAAACACACAATGGTTTGGTACTCATTCACACATATATTGGGGTAAAACTGCAAAAATTATGTGCATAAAGAGCTGCCTTTCTCGCTTAACGGTACTTACTGTAAAATATTACAGTCATTAACAATCTATTATTATTACATTATAGTACAGTAACATATTTTTTACTGGCACCACACAAATCTAATGTGTCCTTATTAACCATTTTGTTGATTTGCCATATTGACAAGGATTCAATAGTTTACCATTACAGTATGTGGTACATTGCTACTTATAATATGCTAGTGAAAAAACAACTCACCCACTTTCTACTCTTCTACACTTTCCTATGGGATTTTCAGAAATGTATTTATCAATGAGTCAAAGTTACACATTTTGCTCTAAAAGGCATTTAATTGTAAGCTATGATTATGAGTATCGTAGCACAGAACACATAAGGTTTGTTGTAGTAAAGTCTACTTTTTGTTTACTGGCCTGGTGTGGGTTTATTGTGAGTGCTACCCCATCCAGATTTATGGTTGCCACCTGGCCGGTATTTTACCGGCCTAGTCGGTAAAACACCCGCCAAGGCCGGTAATACAAATTTACCGGCAATGTAGCTGCCAGTAAATCTGTAATATCCCTAACTGAAGCACTTGGTCTGCCCCAATCTGCAGAAAATCTACCTTTTCTTTGGCGCCTGGTCAGTTGCACGACACCCCCCTTTGCAATCACTACCCGACACTAAACAATCATTTATATACCTATGTCCAGTCTGGTACTCATGGGCTTTGGTCTGGCCCAACACTATGTTAGAATGTTTAAATACATTTAAACATTACAAATACCCCCCACCATGTTTCACTTACACTTTTTTTTACCAGGGATCAATTAGATTAGAGGGTCTTTAATTAGGGTCTATGCAGAAGCCAGGAGGGCTTCATGTACATATCCAAGATATTTGTTTTTGCTACAAGATGGGAAAAACGTGATCCCCAAATTCTACTGAATACCGACACACAGGTATCAATAAACTTTCCCTTGTTATCTGGACTTTAGCTATACACACACCAGCTACTTTCCCCCTGGGCAGAACACAGAACAGCACTACTCCCTGAACAAAAAAAATGCTAAAAAAAAAAGTTATTTGAATCCCAGATGCCCATTAATAGTAACTTTCTCCCTTTTGCCTTTATGGATGTAACAGACATGAAGTTAGTTTTTCAGTTCCCAGAAAGGGTCGCCCAGAGCTACGAATAGCTCCTTTATTGAGAAACACAAGATGCAGGATTAACCCCCTGGTGCAGGAATGAGGATCTGATATCAGAACACAGAGCAGCACTACTCCCTGAACAAAACAAATGCTAAAAAAAAAGTTATTTGAATCCCAGATGCCCATTAATAGTAACTTTCCCCCTGGGCAGAACACAGAGCAGCACTACTCCCTGAACAAAACAAATGCTAAAAAAGGGAGGTGAAACAGACCTTTCTCAGCCGTGCTGTCTCCTGTACTTCTCCTAATAATCAGCTCTCTGCTGGCAGGCTGCAAACAGCAGACCGTTTCTAATTGATGCTCACTCTGCAATCCACTGATCATGTCTGCTGTCTGCAGCCTGCAGACTTGCCAGCAGAGAGCGGATTATTAGGAGAAATACAACAGGAGACTGCGCGGCTGCAGAGAGGTCTGTTTTACTGCTCACACAGTCAGGGAATAGGGCGAGGGAAGGGGACTTGCACGGGCAGTTGACTCCCGGACAGAGCGGCCCACTTAGTAAGAAACAGAGCGGCCCCTCGGCAATTGCCCGTATGGGCACATGGTCAGTCCGGGCCTGCCCTTTAATGTCCCACATATGACCAGCTTTAAGAGACATAATATTCCCCACTTTTGGATTTATAAAATAATTTAGTATGGATATATTTGCTCTACTCCCACATCTGTTAACATTTTGTGTAATAAAAGGCAAGCAAACATTCTACCAGTGATACAGACACTAAGAAACTACTCTTCAAAATATTGATGTACATTAAAGGACACCTGTTGGGTAAAAATGTTATCCCCAACCAAAAGTGCGGGCTAATCGAGCCAGCATTCCGGTTGGGGATAACAGTAGTTTAAAAAAAAAAAAAAAAAAAAATACCCCCTGCCAGCGCTAGACTACCTGCACCGGGAGGGAGCTCCCAGTGCCAGCAGCCATGACCGGTCACTCACATGCGCATAATGAAAAGCTGCCCGAATTGCTCATTATGCTCATGCGAGTGAACGGACATGGCTGCTGGCACCGGGAGCTCCCTTTCCGGTGCAGGTAGCCTAGCACTGGCAAGGGGCATTTAAAAAATAAATAAAATAAAAACTACTGTTATCCCCAACCGGAATGCGGGCTCTATTAGTCTGCACTTTTGGTTGGGGATAACATTTTTATTCAACAGATGCCCTTTAAAAGTTACCTATAGGTCATGTTTATTGTTTTTCAGATAGGACGGCTTTTGTAAGTGTTACTTGAAGTTGCTAAACCTGACTGTTTTGCCAACCCTTTTCCACATGTCAGAGTGTCTAATGCAGCTGCACAAATAGGGCAACCTACTTATAGAGGAACATGTGGGATCAAGTAATTCATATCTATCAAATAATTTTATGGCAAAATTATTAATAGCATGCAAAGACAATGTTTTAAAAAAACATGGGTTCATTTCTGGCATTGGTAGCCAACAGTGTTAACGGGTGACGTACACTTAATAGAAAACACATAGCTGCCCACACACATGAATAAACAAAGGAATGCATGCATGTTACGGTTGTCACCCCCACACGCACGCGCGCAGTGCTGAAGATCTTCTCACCATGATTTCCTTATCTGCACTGTGAAGCTCCTTCTGACTGGCACTGAGCTCTTCCCGTACTTTAGTTAACTCCAGCTCAGCCTTTTGTGCCTACAAATACCAACGTTAGCTTCTCAGTTATGAATATATATATATTTATAAAAAAAAAACATGTAATATATGGAACATTTTCAAATTCTTAAAGTATTTAAGTAATCCCAACCTTGTGGTTAGAAGAAAATAATTCCTTTCTTAGCTTCTCGGTCATCTCTGCAGAAGATTTTCGGACTTCTTTTAAATTCTCATATTCTCTGTAAGAGAAAAGGTGTTAGAAAGTAAAATGCAATGTATGACTGTAGCAGTACCTCATAACTGCAGTTTGCAGCTGAATCTTCCTTCCATTGCTCAGGGTGCTTTCATTCTGAAGTCACATACATACAAATGATATGGTATTTGTAAAGAATATGCATTTAGAGCTCTAATATATTATTTGTTTAAACAAATCTCTGGTGCCCTTGTGTGACCTCCAAAGTGTCAGGCACGAGTAGGTTTCCAGAGGTCAATGAAAAGGAACCATAAACTGTTTATATAACAGAGTTTCACTGCACATATCCTACTTATAAAACAGAGCCTAACCTCGGCCCCAGACATTTTGTTGTGGATTTACAGAAAAGCCTTGGCGGAAGAGACAGACCATTTGGGCCACCTACAGAGTGGATATTATGTACTCACCAACATTAAAAGGGAGACTTTCATGACGAAAATATTTTGTTATATTGTAAGCAAGCATTAGTTTAATGATATCTACATACATCTATTTTTTTTTTTTATACGGGGTTATAGTGCACCAAAATAAAAAGAAAACAGTGATCTATGCTCAGAGTCAGAGATGTTATTGCCTGTTGGTCATTTTCAAGATTTATAATACAAAATTGACATTATTAGAAGTTTCATCTTGTGAGCTCAGATCTCTGTGTGAGTTTTAAAGGGATACCATCATGGGAAAACATGTTTTTTTTTTTTTTAAATGCATGAGTTAATAGTGCTGCTCCAGCAGACTTCTACACTTAAATTAGTTTCTCAAAAGCGCAAATGGATTTTTTATTTTTAATTTTGAAATCTGACATGGGGCTAGACATATTGTCAGTTTCTCAGGTGACCCCAGTCATGTGACTTGTGCTCTCAACCTTCAAACACTCTTTACTGCTGCACTGCCAGTCAGATTGATATCAGCCTCCTGCCTCCCCCCCCCCCGCAGCCCATGAGTAGAACTATAGGAAGGTAACCAGATAACAGCTCCCTGGTAGATAAAAGAACAGCACCCAATAGTAAAATCCAGGTCCCACTGGGACACATTCAATTACATTGAGTAGGAGAAACAGCCTGCCAGAAAGCAGTTCCATCCTAAAGTGTTGGCTCTTTCTGAAAGCACATGACCAGTTAAATTACCTGAAATGTCTGCCTACACACCAATATTAATACTAAAAGAATACACATGTTGGGTTACAAATTACATTTTACATGGTAGAGTGAATTATTTGCAGTTTAAACAGTGTAATTTAGAATTTAAAACTACACCATAAAAATCATGACAGAATTCCTTTAATAAATGTGCCTATTGGTCTGCCTCTGATACAGACTATGCAGATTTCAGCAGCATTTCCTTTATTCAGGGTCTCCTCAGACATAGGCTGAAAATTCACATTACCGTATATACTCGTGTATAAGCCGACCCGTGTATAAGCCGAGGTACCTAAATTTTCCTAAGAGAACTGGAAAAATTAAATTGACTCGCGTATAAGCCTAGGGGTGAGAAATGCATTTTAGGACATGGCCAGTTTGCAGCCTGTTGAATAAATGTGAATACCTGCTCGAATACAGAGTTCCCTCTGCTATATTTAGCTATAAGCATATGCGTCCCAGTGCTCTATAATAGAAAGCAGCTCTGGGGGGGGGGGGGTTGTAAGTGCATTTGTTTCCACAGAGTCATGTAATAACAGAGCTGAGTCACGGGTGGGGGACTCCTTCAATTTACTAGGAAGGCTCTAGGCATGGTGACTGGTGACAGGGTGCTGAGCCCACCACAGACTAGACTACTTTCACCTTGCGGGTGCCTCCTGAACTTTCCCACTCACTGCCACCCCCCAAGTGAATGAGCATTAAATGCCGGACAGCAAAATTATCCTCTGGGGGCGTCCTAACTCATCCCTTGGTGTGTGCTGCGCTCCTGTACCGGTCTGACCGGTTTGAGCAGCAGCAGCACATTACCTGCCTTCCTTAGACGCTAGCTGTTCGCAGAAGTGTGCGACGTCTGCAACGTCCACAGCCCTCTCCTAGCAGTGGCAGTGTCGCTCCATCCAGGGGCCCGGCTCGGCAGCGCACCTCAAGGGCCACGAGTATGACACGTCACTCACCTTACAATATCCACAGCAGGGAACAATACGCACACCTTGTCCCGCCCAGTGCTCTATGATGCAGTAATCGGCAGTCTGTCCCCCGTATCAGCACGGACAGTGCAAGCGTCGCTTTTCTGTAGTACCTTAATACGCCCACACAGCACGGAGGAGTCACTGCATGCGTCGGTAAGCAGCAACTTTAACATACCGGTATACTTTTTAGTATCTCTCGCGTATAAGCCGAGGTAGACTTTTTCAGCACATTTTGGGTGCTGAAAAACTCGGCTTATACGCAAGTATATACGGTACCTATATCACCTATATATTACCTATACTTACTTTTTTAATGATACACAGTATATTGCAAGTTGTTCTACAGCAGCCTGTCCTGATCCCATATCTCTGATCATCTCCTCCACTTCTGATCGCTGAGACTGCAACAAGACTTCAATGCTGCAAAGGGGAAGGAAAGGCAACATCAAGAAATTATTATATGGTCACCAGAAAAAAAAAAAAGAAGAAGTCTTTAAGTGATTTCAATCTGCGTAAAGTATAGTATAGTATGCGTAAAGTGAGTATAGATCAACAACGTGATTATAGTTATTAAAGTATAAATCAACTGCCAGATATTCATCTTGCCACAAAATATGTTGATAAAATGGTGTAATATAGAAAAAGTAAAACAGACCTTTCCATAGTTTTCAGCTTGTTTCTCAGTTTTCGAGCTTCATCCTTGGCAGCTTTGGTCTCTGACTGCTGTTTATCCAAGAACTTTATTTGTTTCTAGAGGGAATAAATACTACAAAATTAGAATACACAGCTACATAGTTAAAATTAAACTAAAGTCTACTGTTTTGTTAAACATACAGATTTGCAAGACATAGAGATTGAAAAGAAAGCCATTACCTTCAGTGTTGAACACAGCATTTCCATATCACCCAACTCCTTCTGTTGGGATTGTATAGTGACATTTCTGACATCTAGCATCTCTCGTAAAGAGTCCACAAGACCCTGGCATTCTCTTTTCTCCTTCTCTGTAAATACAGATAATGCAGAATTCATTATCACAGCAACACACAAGACCACGCCCAGATTTGCCATAACTTAGAATACAAACAAAATTTACTACAAACGTACCCACAATTACAGTGAGTAACTTTGAAATTCACACAAGGCACAAAGAAAAAAAAAATCACACAAGAACAGCAAGTAACACCAACCTTTCACAAGGAGACTGGCTTTTATTCTGTCAACTTCATTCTGAAAGTTTTAACAGAAAGGAGTTAGAATGCAGGCAGTGATCCAAGTGACAGACATGAACAGAAAACAGGTTACACAGAGATAAATTATAGCAAGAAATACATAACCTGCCACAGCCAATTACCACAGCAATCAAACAGGATTTTAAATTTTTTCAGCAGCAGTGTGGCATTATAGTCAGGCAAATTATTCAAACCTGTGAAAAATACAGCCAATGGTAAATGGTCTCAAAACTACACTATATCATGCCAAAAGTTTCTTTTAAAAAGACCACTTTAATAAGATAGCTTAAAGGAGAACTAAACCCTTAAACTGAATTTGGCTAAAAATGTCATAATTTATATACTGAATTTATTGCACCAACCTAACTTTCAGCTTCTCAATAGCAGCAATGATCCAGGACATCAAACTTGTCACAGGGGGTCACCATCTTGGAAAGTGTCTGTGACACTCACATGCTCAGTGGGCTCTGAGCAGCTGTTGAGAAGCTAAGCTTAGGGGTCGTCACAAATTATCAAGCAGAAAATGAGGTTTGTCTGTAATATAAGCGGATGCTACAGGGCTGATTATTAAATCTGGATGCTAATTACACTGGTATTTGTGCTGCCATATAGGAATTATCTGTATTAATTACTAATCAGCCTTATATTGTGACATTTCTATTCTGTGTGTACTGTATATTGTGAGTTGGTCCCTAAGCTTAGTAAGTGACAGCAGCACAGAGCATGTGCAGTGAATCAGCAGAAAAGATGAGATGGGGCTACTGGGGCATCTTTGGAGACACAGATCTTTACTGCTTAAGGGCTGTGGTTGCCTTGGGCTGGTTGCAGAAGCCCAAAATATAATGTGCAACATTTCTAGCCTACTTCTTTAGTTAAGCCTTACTTCTCCTTTAAAGAGGAAACTTTAACCCTGAAAGCCTTTTCAGGAAAAGTTCTGGGAGAATAAACACTGTTAAATATTAAAGGGATGCTGACACATATAAGATGGGGATATCCAATTATTTCCTGTGGTAAAGCCACCCTAACTTGCAGCTCACTTGTTTATAGACACACCATTACAGACCTTCAAGGACTCTGCATCAAGTACGGTCTCCTCCTCTCCGCCAATATCAAAGAAGAGCTTGCTGATGATTTGCCTGGAGCTAACCTGGAAATGGCAGAAAAGTTAACCACTGGGGATAAAACACAGCAGCAATGTAATCCATGGTGGAATGACTGAAGCAAGTAATTTACAATTACCTGGAACCAGAATTTTTAGCATATGCTTTAAAAAGTTTTTCGTTATATTTGATTGCTTGTTCAATCACCGGGCTTCGTGAACTAATAAAACAGGACTTTATACCACCACATTTCACTAAGAAATTTTATTGCTTTGGTTTTATTGGATTTTATTTCAAACATAAATGTGCTGATTTTATAGGAGCTGAAGTGACCACCATGACTGGGTTCTCTACAAGCCACATACTGATGAATATCAGGCTTCACAGTGTTACGAAGCCTAGAATTCATAATTATCTTGGCACCGAATGCCATTTGGGAATACAATGCTTTAAATTGAAAGTGATTTTTCAGAAATTCTTACGTGAAAAAACACTAAATTGGTAGTTCGAAGTAAAAAGAAATATTTATATTTTAGGAAGTACACATTTGGGCAAATCCAAATCGGATATTTCCTGGGGTCAATCTTTTTGTCATTGCAGTCGAAAGTATGCAGATTTCTGGAGTGGTGCTTTGAAAACTCGGTTGTGTACTGCTGAGAGTTTCAATTAGGGATGCACCGAATCCAGGATTCGGTTCCGGATTCGGCCAGGATTCTGCCTTTTTCAGCAGGATTCGGATTCGGCCGAATCCTTCTGCCTGGCCGAACCAAATCCAAATCCTAATTTGCATATGCAAATTAGGGGCAGGAGGGAAATTGCGTGACATTTTGTCAGAAAACAAGGAAGTAAAAAATGTTTTCCCCTTCCCACCCCTAATTTGAATATGCAAATTAGGGTTCGGATTCGGTTCGGTATTCGGCCGAATCTTTCGTGAAGGATTCGGGGGTTTGGCCGAATCCAAAAAAGTGGATTCGGTGCATTCCTAGTTTCAATACCATGCAGATTTGCCATTGGAACCCTTGGAAGAGACAGCCAATTTAACACTTGTTAATGTAATAGACTGCCAACATTGTGGGACAGTAATCTTCCACTTGTCTCTCAACAGTTACTTAATTTCGAATGTAATTATGTCAATATATAATGTGTATTTTCTGTTATTGGGGTCTTGTGGTTCAAGATTTGCCTAGTCCCCGGCATAGCTTAGAAACTGCACCCAAAACCTATAATTCCCATAGGTATCTTAATACAGTACTTACAAATTTCTCCCTAATAATAAAAATGAATAAAAAAAATGGAATGTTACATTACCTGTATTCGACACTGTGGGCAGGTACGATGTGGAGCCGAGTGAAACCACTGTAACAAACTAAGCGGTGGAAAAAATAGATTTGTTATCCCAAAACAACATCAGAGGTCATTACATATCATTTTATTGACTAACTTATGTGGGGGATCCATTATCCGGAAACCCGTTACCCAGAGAGCTCTGAATTACGGAAAGGACATCTCCTATGGAGTCCATTTTATCCAATTTTTTTTTCTGTAATAATAAAACATTACCTTGTACTTGATCCCAACTAAGATATAATTAATCATGATTGGAAGCAAAACCAGCCTATTGGATTTATTTAATGGTTAAATTACTTTTTAGTATACAAGGTATGAAGATACAAATTACAGAAAGATCCGTTATCTGGAAAACCCCAGGTCCTGAGCATTCTGGATAATAGGCCCATACCTGTATTTAGTTACTGCCATTTTACCTCAGTTTGATACCATTGCCCCTTTATGCTGGGATACATAAGAAATTGCTTTCTGCAGTAAAAATAATTACATAACTAGAGCTTGCAGTATTTGGGACCCCTATTATAGAGTTAGCTGGGCAGCTTTTTATGGTGGTAACTGAATAACGTCCAGTGTAGAGCTTCTAATGTTTATGGCCATAAGATATACTCAGATCCAAATTATGGAAAGATCTCTTATCCATAAAAAGTGGAAGTATATTCAACAGGCTTTAGTTCTCCTTTAAAAAGAGTAGGAACGGCCAGGCTCTGATGTGATTGACAAATCTTCCAGAAAAAGCTTCTGAACTTCTGATTAAAATCTACAAAGAATGGGGCGAATACAGTACATGCCCTAATAGTATATGTTATTAGTACGGCATTTTACCATTCAATTTTAGTATGAGAAAGAAATATGTAGCTTTTCTAGTAGGCAATTTCAACAGATGTCTTGTTGCTAGGGTTACCATAATAATAACCATAGTAACCAGTCAGTGGTGTATAATAATAATAACCATAGTAACCAGTCAGTGGTGTGAATGAGAGACTGAAATATGAATAGGAGAGGACCAGAATAGAAAGGTAAGTAATGGAAAAAAAGGAACAATAAAAATACAATTGTAGCCTCACAGCGCAGTAGTTTTTTTTGACTGTCGGGGTCAGTGATTTGGAAGCTGTAAAGAGGCAGGCCAATAATTCAAAAACTTAAATAAATGAAGACTAAATGAAAAGTTACTAGGAACAAGACATTCTACTACACGTTTAGGTCAGAGTGAACAGCGTGAAAGTTAAAGGGGTTGTTAATCTTTTGGACAATAAAGCTAATTTAACAGCACGTGTTTTTATAATTTATCTTTATTACTTAAAACCTTTGCTTTCAGAAATACATAGCATAGAAGTGGATCATCTGTACAAAAACTCACGCAGTTCTCTTCTTTGTTAAAGGGGTTGTTCATCTTTAGTATAATGTAGAGAGTGATATTCTGAGACAATTTGCGATTGGTTTTCATTTTTTATTATTTGTGGTTTTTGAGTTATTAAGCTTTTTATTCAGCAGCTCTCTGGTTTGCAATGTCAGCAATTTGGTTGCTAAGGTCCAAATTATCATAGCAACCATGCATTGATTTGAATAACAAGCCAGAATATGAATAGGAGAGGGGCTGAATAGAAAGTTAAGTAATAAAAAGTATCAATAACGATACATTTGTAGCCTTACAGAGCATTTCTATTTAGATGGGGTCTGTGACCCCCCCATTTGAAAGCTGGATTGAATCAGAAGAAGAAAGCAAATAATTCAATAACCATAAAAATAATGAATACCAACTAAAAAGTTGCTTAGAACTGGCCATTCTATAACATACTAAAAGTTAACTTAAAGGTGAACCAACCCTTTAAGTGATTGTGGGACATGCTCTATATAAGAGATGCAGGCTGCCAAATAAGAAGTTCACGACTGAATCTGCACTGCACATGCGCTCTCTCTCCTAATTCATTTACATAGCTTTGATCCGATTGGCTGAATCTTGGCACCCAATGGAATTGATGATATGCAAATGAAGCAAGAGAGAGAAAGAGCATGCACAGTGCAGATTCAATCATGAACCTCCTTATTTGGCAGCCTGATTTCCGACTCGAGTGGGTCGGCAAACCCATAAAAGAGAAAAGTACAGAGTTTTTGCAGAGATGATCCATAGCTTATGTCATTGTCGGACTGGGACACCAGGGGCCACCCAAAAACCTTATACCAGGGGGCTGCTCTCAGTATTATTATTCTTCCTCTCTTCACTCAACCTGTACTTTCCTAGTGTCTTTTCTTTACATATTATAAGCGATTATTTAATCTATTTCATCTCTTTGTTCTCATAGAAATAGGGAATGTCAATGAAATAAGCCAAATGTTTAGCAGCATGTTTAGTGACCAGCTCCATGTTGTAGCTCCCACCCTTCCCAGCTATAGTCAGGTGATCCCACTGATGTCTAATAAAAGGGCAGCCAAGTTTGGGAGTTTTACTTTGAAAGCAGCTAGTAAGTTGCAGGTAAAACCTAGTCCCTTTGTAAAATGTATAATGAAGCAATAGAATTCTTAATGAATCAGATGAAAATTGAGCGTAGGACTGGCCAGATATGGGATGACTTTGACGTAGTTGGCCAGCTTAAATATATTGCAATATATGGACAAACAATCCCTGTTTTGTTTAAAGGGTAAGTGATTTTTAAGTAGCAGTATGCACAAAATGTCTCTGTCTTAAATATATTGATAATGGGTTGAGTGCAGAGGACTCTTGTATTTGTCTAGCAGCATGAGGGCCCACTGGGAGTTTTCCTGGTATCCCTGTGGGCTAGTCCAACATTGGCTTATGTGGTTATGTGGTATCTCTGAAAGCAAACATTTTAGGTAATAAAGATAAATTACAAAAAAAAAAAAAAAAAATATGACACGAACTGTTAAATTCGTTTTATTGTCCAAAAGGTCCTTTAAAACAAAGGGCAAGAAGGGTGAGACTGCTCTGGAGAGTGTAAAGGCTTTATGTCATATCACCATAAACTCTCAATAGCAGAGTCACCCCAACTCACTATTTTAGGATATGATTCAAGTTGGAGATGCCTTAAACGTATTGAAGGCTGATCCATGATCCTGCGGTGTCTATGGAAAGCATTGCAGACGACAGTTACGGCAAAATGTACTCGTTTATCTTTAGCTCAGACAATGCAGATCCCTACCCATGGCAAAGGTTGTTCACCTATGAGATAACATTTAGTATGATGTAGAGAGCGATATTCTGAGACAATTTGCAATTGATTTGCAAATCTGGTTGCTAGGGTGCAAATGCCCCTAGCAACCATGCACTAAATTAAATAAGAGCATATGAACAGGAGAGGGGCTGATAATAAAAAGCTAGCAATCACAATACCATTGCAGCCTTACAGAGCATTCGTTTTTTAGAAGGGGTCAGTGGTAACCCATTTGAAAGCTGCAAAGAGTCAGAAGAAAAAGGCAAATAACTATAAAACTATACAAAAATAATGAAAACCAATTTCCCCCATTAAGTCAACTTAAGTTGGCCTTTATTTTTTCTTTGTTATAGTTTTTTGAATGATTTGCCTCCTTACGACACTTCCCTACTTTCAAATGGGGCTCATTGACCCCATCTAAAAAAAAAATACCCTGTAAGGCTGCACATTTGTTGATATTGCTCCTTTTTATTACAATTCTTTTTAATTAGACCCTTCCCCTATTCATATTCCAGTCTCTTATTCAAATCAATGCATGGTTGCTAGGGGAATATGGACCCCCAGCAACCAGACTGCTGAAATGCCATACTGAAGAGCTACTGAATAAAAAGCGAAATAACTCAAAGCCCACAAATAATAAAACCTGAAGACCAATTGCAAATTGCCTCTGAATATCACTCTCTGCATCATATTAAAAGTAGGCTCAAAGGTAAACAATCCCTTTTAATTACACCTGTCAGCTCAGTCATTCTATATGCTTCTCAGTGTGACGTGAGGGCACGTATAACATCTCTGCGGCACCAACACACGTGTTCCCTGTTATCATTGCAATTCCTTGGTGTTACACAACAACAGAACGATTGTCTCACCACTCCTGATGGAACGTGTGCCCACAGGTAATCGCGGCCACATCCCGCGCATTGTCGAAGAAGTCCGAGCAAATCGTACAGTAGGCGCGTATGGGCATGGCTGCCTCCGCCTCGGTCACATCAACATCCCCCCAACCGAGAACACCGTGACGGAACGACCACTTTTGTTTTTACCGCTAAACGACGCTGCAAGAGCAACGTCACGTGTGCGACCTACGTCTCCTCTCATTGGCCCAGCGCTAAAGCCGCGGAAATGATGTACGTTTAACCCAAGTCAAGCTGCCAACCCGGAAATACGGGTTACTTTGCGTTTACGGACGTAAATGTGTCTGCAAATTCCATTAACCGCCTATGCCCTACTGCCCTTCATTATTTGTTGTGTGAAAACAAGTACTAATTCATTCAAAACAGTATCACACAACCCAGACAGAGCAATGGTCTTATCTGTATGGGCTTTTGTAAGGTGTTTGGCAGCTTTTGAGGGGGCTTCAGAACCAGAAATCATTTCTTCTTTTTATAGAGCCAATAAATTCCACAGAACCTTACTTTGATTGTGGGTAATTAATCATTGTTCCAATTCCAGTGGAGTCTACAATAAAAGTTCATTAGTTTAATATACACCTCAGGCCTGGATTGGGATTCAAAAGCGGCCCTTGCCGGAAAAAAATACCGGCCTTCCTATATTTTATTTTTTCCCCCCTATTAATAACATTGGGATCAACCATCATTTTTACTGGCCAGGCCGGTAAAATACCAGCCAGGTGGCAACCCTACTTGCATTTCAAGTACAAACAGCCCCCACCAGCCCAATAACCCAGTCACTGTCTATAGCATAGGGTTGCCACCTGGCCAGTAAAAATGTTGCATGATTGCAATGTTAAGTATAGGGAAAAACCATAAAAACATAGGAAGGCCGGTATTTTTTTCTAGAAAAGGTGGCAAACCTACTATAGCATCTTGCAGGAAATTTGTCTGGCATTTGCCACAATCCACAGATTGCCAGTCCAGGCCTGATACACCTGTTAAACTTTATCAGGAGGCAAACTGCTTGTAGACATTAGGGTTGCCACCTTTTATGGAAAAAAATACTGGCCTTCCTATATTCTTGCCGTTTTTTCCTATTAATAACATTGGCATCAAGCATAATTTTTTTTTTTTTAAACTTGTAAAATACCTGCCAGGGCCAGGGCCGGTATTACAAGTTTACTGGCAATGTAGCTGCTGGTAATTTGTAATACCTATAACAAAAGCCCTTGGCCCTCCCGCAGAAACTTACCTTTACGTTACACGTTACGTTTACGTTACAGCCCGCCATTTACCTGTGGCTCCGCCCCTTCTTACATCACAGCGTTACCGCCCCCATCACTGGCCGGAATTTTTTTTTAAAAAAGGTGGCAACCCTATTAATAACATTGGGGTCAAGCATCATTTTTACCTGTCAGGCCGGTAAAATACTGGCCAGGTGGCAACCCTAGTAGATGGACTAGGGTTGCCACCTTTTCTGGAAAAAAATACCAGCCTTCCTATATATTTATCTTTTTTCCCTATTAAAGTGGACCTGTCATCCAGACACAAAAATCTGTATAATAAAAGTCCTTTTCAAATAAAACATGAAATCCAATTTCTATTTTTTATTAAAGCATTCATAGCTGTTGTAAGCTCATTTAAAAATCTCAGCTGTCAATCAATTATTGTCTGCCCCTCCTCTATGCCAGTGGCATAGAGGCGGGGCAGACAATTACTTTCACTTTCCATTTAGCACTTCCTAGATGTCACTGCTCTTCACACATTCCCCCATTCTCCGTTTAATTGTGTAACCAGGGCATAGGAATGGACATCGGTTCCCCCATTCTGGTGCACAAACAAGATTCTGAGATGATACAAGACACTGTCCACAAAATGGCTCCTGCCTGCTTGCTATAATTATGAATTCCCAGACTGAAGGAAACAAGATTCAAATAATTTATAGTGTAATTAAAGTTCATTTTGCTTGACTAATGTGATAAAATAGGATTTGGAATGGGTTTTTTTGGGTGACGGGTCCCCTTCAATAACATTGGGATCAACCATAATTTTTACAGGCCAGGCCGGTAGAATACCGGCCAAGTGGCAACCCTAACTTGGATGGATCCCACAACCAACATACATGACTTTTTACTACAAAAAGAGAAGGAGGTATTACTGACACTGTAGTTACGATACATGATACTGCCACTGTATTTGTACTGCTGTGTTTTGGGGTTATTATATATGGAATTATAGGGTATTTATCCTGTCATGTGTTCTGGGATTTATTAAATTGTCACTATATTTATCTTGTTATATGTTCTGGGCTATTATATATGAAACTGTACATGTGTTCTAGGGTATTGTAAATGGAAGTTGCCCTGGGATGCTATGGAATCTACTGTCTTTAATTAACCTCCTCAAATACAAAAAAATAACCCTACATCTACAGTTGCCACCGGCTGACTGGGTGTGGTGACGAAAGGGGGTAGGTTATGATGTAATAGGTGTGACAAGGGGGCCTACCGCATCATAATGGCAGGGCCATTGCACAACTGGCAGCTTGGCGGCAGATCAAAGGAGTATCAGGGAAGGAAAAAAGGTACAATTCGGGCAGGTTCGGCATTAGTTGGGCGGGCCAGGTGCCAAATTTAAGGATATTACAAATTTACCGGCAACTACATTGCTGGTAAATTAGAAATACTGGCCTTGGCTGGTAAAATACCAGCTGGGTGACAACCCTACCTACATCTATGAATACTATGCCAAGGGATCCATTACAGACTGCTATACAGTCAGTGGTAGAAAAAAGGGCAAGTAACCAGATGCCTTCAGCAGTTAAATTCACATGCTTCACACAACACAAGCATTTCCTTTGCTTTGGTAAGCAACAGATAAAAGATGGCTAAATGCAGCATAGGTTGTCGCAAATACCATGCAAGAGAAAACATGCTTTCTGCATTAAAGTAAGCAATTTTACAGCAAAAAGTGTTAAATTAATAACATTAAGCAGTTTATACTTAGTGGCCCATATACTTGGTGGGACAGATCGCACTGATCAGTAATATATTCATTGATTTTCCCCATTTAAGGGTCTCAGATTGAATTAAAATGCATTTTTCTTCATCATACTGGACATACTGGATCAGCTGTTGGTGTACTTAAAGCCATCTGCTACTGTCTAATTAGAGTAGTTTCCTCTATTACCTGAACAACAACACTTTCAAGTTAATAAATACACCTGCATTTATATGCATATTCAGCACAGGACTGGGCCAGTGGGACATGCAGAAATAAAACCCGGTGGACCCCACCAACCTGCTCCACACTGAAAACTAATGTTGCTCCCCCAACTTTTCCCTGATCACAGCATCAGCATAGAAGCATAAGGTATGTGCGGCGTTGCAGCATCCGTTAACGACTGGGGTGGGCCCTGAACACAAAAAAAAGAGAGTCGCTTTTCTGGAAATCAATGATTCCCACACATTAATTAAAGTCCATGCTAAATACCTAATATAAACACACACGTATTAAAAAACACTTTTATTACAATTTAGATTCTGAATACAACTGGAAATGTAAAGGCTATCCAAATGGATATATATATTAAAATTCTGTTCAACTGGTTGATCTGCAATGTACCTTATATTCCCATAAGTATGTAGCATCGGCCTGTCACACAAGGGTATTAATATACATCCTCTATCCTGGGAAGGCTTCCCATTTCACGTTAGCAACATTGCTGGTGCATTTGCTCCCTTTCATATTTAAGAGCATTAGGTTGGTTGGGCACCGATATTGGGGATCAGGCCCGCCTTACAGTCAGCATTCCAATTCATCCCATAAATTGAAGTGAGGGCCATTCAAGTTCTTTCATTCCCATTAATGTAAACTTTTTCATCCATCAGGTAGAGCCCCATACACAGGTCAATAAGCTGCCAGCTCAGTCTGAAGGGACCAAGTTGGCAGTTTTTATTTGCTTGTGTATGTTCTCTGTATTCTTTTCTGTTTTTTTTGTTTATTCTGTTTGTGTTTGGTTGGTTTTAAGCCTCTTAGATCTGCATCTTGTAATCTGCTATAGCATACTTCCCAACTGTCCTGTTTTTACGGGACAGTCCCGATTTTGACAGCTCAACTCGCAGTCCTGGATTTGTTATTGAAATGTCCCGACTTTATCTTTACTCTCCTTCATTGACAACAGCCAGAAAAAGATACAAAGTTTCTAACTTAATTGGCTTTTGACAGAAAGCCCAGAATAGATACTTAGATATTTTTGTAACAATCTAAGATAAACAGGTCTCTTGGGAGAACTTAGACTCACAGTTTAAAAGGCAAATCACCTTCATTAGTAAAACTGTAATAACACATTAAAACCACAGAAATGTGTTCAAACTTTCATAACCCTCCAAATCTTGCAAAATTTACATGGTAATTAGGGGGTGTGGGTGTGGTCAAAAAAAATTTTTCTGCAAGGGAAATCTTTTTATTCCTCTTTCTGTTTCGCAAATGTTGGGAGGTATGCTATAGGGCATTTTTGTGTACTTTATTGCCATACCAACATGATAATTGTCTCCCAATAAAATAATATCAGTAGTATTCACATGCCATATCAAATTTACTCAGTCCATCATTGAATAGGAAGAAATGTGTAAAATAAATGTTTAATGCTTTGTGACCTTTCAGAGGCCTATTTTATTTAAAGAGGAACAATGGTGATATTTAATGAGCTTCATGAAATGGAAATAAATAATCTTCTAAATCAAATGAAAATTCTGAAACAATCCAATTATTGTTCACTATCCCCCATCAGTAATTATTTTTAATTAATAGTTCAATACATTTGCATAGTTAATGTATTAGAGCTGTTGTTCAAAGTAACCAAAGTAGTCCAGCACGAACACATTTGGCGGATTTCAGCACGAAAGGACCAGAGGGGGTCAACATAACATAGTAACATAGTAAGTTAGGTTGAAAAAAGACACACGTCCATCAAGTTCAACCTTTTAACTCTGTTTTAACCTGCTTAACTGCTAGTTGATCAAGAGGAAGGCAAAAAAACTCATCTGAAGCTTCTCCAATTTGCCTCAGAGGGGGGAAAAAATCCTTCCTGACTCCAAAATGGCAATCGGGCCAACTTGTATCCCTGGATCAACTTGTACCATGAGCTATCTTCCATAACCCTGTATTCCCTCACTTGCTAAAAAGCCATCCAACCCCTTCTTAAAGCTATCTAATGTATCAGCCTGTACGATTTAAGGAGAGAATTCCACATCTGCACAGCTCTCACTGTAAAAAAAACCCTTCCAAATATTTAGACGGAATGCTCCATATAATTCAGTCTAGTAATAACAGTAAGATGGTCTGAAAAACTTATATCATATATTACACAAATACTCAAGTACCTGTAGATACCTATCTTCCAAAAAATAAAGGAACTGGGCTCTACGTTGTTTTTAAAAATAAAATGCAGAGATTCCAGATTTTCCAATAGCTACCACTTGTATTATAAATCATATGTGTAATTTCTTCCATTTTCCTTATTTCCTCTACCAGACTTCTCCATTCAATATGTGTTGAAGGTGTGGTCTTCTTCCAATATCTCGGTTTCAAAGATTTGGCCACATTAAGTAGATGTAAAGTAAGTGAATCTAATATTAAACTATTCTTTTCTGTTATGACGCCTAACAAAATTATGGGCAAATCTGTATCTTTTATAGTAATTGCTGTTTCCTTCACTATATCTTTTATAATTTCCCTCCAAAAATTACTAAATTTTGAGCACATATACCACATACATACATTTTTTTTAAGTTGGTATAAGTATTTTTTAAGTTTGTTTTTTTAAGAGTATAGTACCATCTAATGGCCAATTTATATTTAATTTCTCTAAAACTTACTGCTCTAGATGTCTTATGTATAGTGGCCAAAGTCTTTTCCCATAAAGCATTTGAAATTGTAATACTTAGCTCCTTTTCCAACTCTTTCTGGGCAATTTGTTTTGGGGTCCTACTTTTATCTATGAGAAGCTTATACAATTTTGTTATTGGCTTAACCACATTATCTGGTTGTAGTATTAGACTTTCCCAAAAGGTATGGGATTTGGTCCACTCCGCATGTTTTAGCTTTTGTATAAAATAATGTAATTGATTATAATTCCATACATCCCATGGGTGCGAGCCTCATCTTTTTTGTATTTCAGGCAGTGTAATCACTTTGTTATTTTTAATAAAGTCTACTATTTTAGTCGGTCTTCCATCTAACTTATGCCGTCTACAAGAAATCCCTGGTTCTGTATTAAAAAGAGGATTATCCACCAGTGGCTAAAGAATATATGGGTATTGTGTTAGAAACCTTGTTTCTCTATCTTTAAACCAGAACTTGAATGTTGAACCTATTAATGGGTGGGTCTTTAATATATTTGGTAAGGACTCCGATTCAGCCCTTAATTAGTGAATTAAAGGTATTTCTGTTTGAAGTTTTCCAGTTCAACCCAGTTCAGCCCATATATTAATACGTGCCAAATGGATCGAAGGATAAAAACACTTAGGGGCACATTTACTAAGGGGCAGATGCATCAAGGGTCGAATATCGAGGGTTAATTAAGAAGTAAAAAGTCGAAGGATTTTGCGCAAAAACTTCGATCGAACGATCGAAGGAATAATCCTTCGATCGAACGATCGAAGGAATAATCCTTCGATCGAACGATTAAATCCTTCGAATCGAATGATTCGAAGGATTATCCTTCGACCAAAAAAACGTAGCCAAGCCTATCGGGACCTTCCCCATAGGCTAACATTGGGTTCGGTAGCTTTTAGGTGGCAAACTAGGGGGTCAAAGTTTTTTTCTTAAAGAGACAGTACTTGGACTATCGAATGGTCGAATAGTCGAACGATTTTTAGTTCAAATCCTTCGATTCGAAGTCGTAGTCGAAGGTCGAAGTAGCCCATTTGATGGTCGAAGTAGCCCAAAAAACACTTCGAAATTCGAAGTTTTTTTTACTTCGAATCCTTCAGTCGAAGTTAATGAATTGGCCCCTAAGGGTAGAATTTCGAAGTGGAAAACTACGTAATTGGACCATCGAATTGTAAAAGTTAGATAGTCAAAGTTTTTTTGAGTGAATTTAGCTGTTTTCTATCTAATTCAAATCGTACGTACGATCGATCGAACGATTTAATTGATCGATCAAACGATTTTCAAAAAAAAACTTCCAAATACTGTCTATAGGTTCTAGGAGGTCCCCATAGGCTAACATAGCAATTCGGAAGGTTTAACGTGGCGAAGTGTCGAAGTCGAAGTTTTTTAAAGAGACAGTACTTCGATTTTTGAATGGTTGAATATTCAATGTTTTTACAATACAAAATCGAATTTTGGCCTATTCGATGGTCGAAGTACCCAAAAATTTTTTTTTGAATCCAAAAATTCACTTCGAATTCACTTCGACCCTTAAATGGGCCCCTTTATGTCAGGTAATGCTACTCACCCTCTATCTCTTGGGAGGATCATTTGCTGATATTTCAATATATAGGGTTTATCCACCCAAACAAACTTCCACCCAAACAAACTTAGTTATCAAAGCTTTAACTTTTGTGAAAAAGAGTGAATGTAATTTTATTGGCAAATTCTGTATAATATATGCCATTGTAGGCATCAATGTGATTTTTATTGCTTGAATTCTACCCGTCCATGTCACGTTCAATTTCCTCCATCTGTCTGTGGTTTGTTGTAAAGCATTACGTAAAGGAGTATAATTACTATGATATACCATACCTTTTACCAGCTTAGTTGCCCTTCTCTGTGCCCTCTATAAATCAGTAATGTCCTGTTTAAACACTGGAGAACAAAACTGTACGGCATATTCTAGATATGGCCTTACCAGTTCTCTATAAAGTGGAAGAATGACCCCTCCTCCCATGAATCTATACCTTTTTTTAATACAGCTCAATACCTTATTTGCCTTTGATGCTGCTGACTGGCATTGCTTGCTACAGCCAAGTTTATCTACAAGGACTCCAAAGTCCTTTTCCATTATGGATTTGCCTAGTGCAGTCCCATTAAGGGTATAAGTGGCTTGGATGTGGTTTGCCTAGTGCATGACTTTTTATTTATCAACATTGAATCTAATTTGCCACTTAGCTGGTCAGATTGCCAGTTTTCAAGGTCCCGCTGCAAGGATGCCACAGGGCAGTGTGCAAAGTGAAAAGAATGATTGCACTTTGCAGACTGCCTACCTAAAAGTAAATTTCCTCTAATGACTTTTTACTACTTTCATACTACTATGCAATTTGTAGTAATCTGGAGAATTTCAGTCCTGATGTGTAACAGTAACATCTTCTGGCCACAAGGTGTCTCTGTGCCCATTTCCCAGATTTAGACCTCTTTAGTAATTACAGATGTAGTCTGTTCATGAAGAAAATGTGCCCTTGCCCTAAAAGCTACATCTGAACCTAATTCAACCCTACCGAGTTCACAGAAAGGGGCATTTGTAGGTTTCCATTTCATCTAGCAGTTAACTACCTCCTTCATGTGGCTAATCAGTTGAAGATGGGAGAGGGCAACATCTTGGACAAAACAATAATGGAAAACATGCTGTGCAGTTACAAATATAAATCACTATCTACAAGCACACATCTCTCTGCAGTTGTCTACAACAGAGTTACTGCAAGGCACAAAGCTTTCTGCAATTGACTACTATACACAAGCCAGCACATGCCATTATCTGTCAACAAGTGCAAGGCACACATCTATCTGCAAATTATTGTAACACACAGCCTGTTCCTTGTCACAGATTACAATACATTCACCCCTGTGTGTACACACATGCATCAATTTATCTCTGGCTACAGACAAAAGTGTCTGCACACAGCCATCAATCACAAGCTATAGTGTGATCACGCAGTATGAGTAAGTTACGGCCCTTTACACAGGTGTTTCAGGATGTGTTCCTGTGCGGTGGCTTTTTAATGCACTCCACCCCATGGTAATGTCAATAGAGCCCATTATTTTCTATGTACTCACAGGGCACAGGTCACACACACTGCACGTGGCATCTTGTCTGCATTCAGCAGTTTAGACAAGAATGTGCTTACTGCTCATCATTGACTAAAGCTGGCCATATAAGATGCCAACAGACCAAGTAGGCAGCTTATTGGGCAGTGTATGACTATGCATACCCGATTGTAATCTGTTCCCAAAATCAGACAGATGTTGATCTGCCAAGTTTCAAAATCCCATTGGATCGAGTACTGCATCGGTTCCTGAGCTGACCTCCTGTATTTTCAGAGTTGTGATACGATTATTGGGCCATATCAGGAAAAGATCTGCAATGTCAGAATTCATAGAATACAATACTTGAGTATTGACCTTAAGGCTGGTGGCTCACCTGAAGATTCAGGGGAGATTAGTCGCCCAGAGACGAATTTCCTCTTCTTCGGGCAACTTATCTCCCCGAAATGCCTTTCCACAAATTGAATACAAATCGCCGGCGGAATGGCATACATTTCCGAAGTTGCCCAAAATTGACTCACAAGAAAACTTCAGGGCGACTTCAGAAAACCAAATCGATCCGTATGTCATCCCGCTGGCTCTTCACACTCTTTCTGGCGGGAAGGCATTTCGGAGAGATTAGTCACCCAAAGAAGAGGAGATTTGTGGATGGGCGACTAATCTCCCCCGCATCTTAATGTGTGCCACCAGCCTGAAATACACAGTTGTTTAACTACATGAAGTCTGCTTGTACACATAGATAACTACAAGGTCTAAATCTGTCTGTAACAGTATGCACACATGGCCACAGTTCGCTAACTGCACTATATGCAAATATCTTCTGTAAATAAACTGCTGCTAATTAAATGGCTATTTGTTGTTTGTTTACTAGGACCTGCACTCAGTAGTGGCACATAGGTTGATTTTCAATGCTTAGGCACCCACAATTTTTAGTATCTTAAGAGCTGCAGAGCCAAATCACCCAAAGTTGCCACCCATAGGCTAGGGCCAGATGGGGCCGAAATCAGTCTATTGAAATCCGCAGACCGATTTCAGTCCCTTTCTGCTTGCAGTATCCTCTTCTTGTCTCGCATTGTGCCTTGTGTCTGCTCCAGCACAAACACATTTGGCATATTTTAGCAAAGAAACCTGAGAATTTGCATTCCACACCAAAATCCGCCAAATGTGTTCAGGCCAGAGCCAACACAAGGCTTCCAGACAAGAAACAAGAAGAGGATACTGCTAGAGGCAGAAATCGGCCTGCAGATTTCAGCAGATAGATTTTGGCCAGTCCGGCCCTTGCATTAGTCTGTTATAAAGGGCCCTGTAATGTGGCAAATGTGGAATGCCATATTTCCAAGCACCAATGGCATGAAAAGTGCTAGCATGCTCGCTATCAGGCAATTGCCACAGTAAGCAGTGTGGGGGGAGAATTTGTGCATCTCCATAGCAACTAATAATTGTGCCATGTGGCATTGCTTTAAACACTCAAGTGCCTACTATACATGCACGCAGTCTCACTAAAACATCCACAGCAATTTCAGATTAGGGATCAGTTAAATGCAGAGATGTCAGATAGGTGACCCTTCAGCATGTGGGATCTATATCTTTTAATTTTTTGCCTATTCATTACAAATTTTCTATGGATTTTATGTTATTTGTGTATGTATTGTTATTGAAAGCAGTGTTTGTCTGTCCCTTTCTATCTCTGCCCTAATGGCTCAGACTGATGATACAATGTAAGACAAGGCAACTGATTAACAGACCTATCTTTGCTGGGGAACTAATGGTGGCTATACATTGTAAAGCTGGCCATAGATGTTGAAATTTTTAAAAGATCCGATCGTCATCGTGAGACCACGATTATCTCGGAACGATCGTACGATCGTACGAATTGTCCATCAACTAAAAAGAACAATTTGCCAGGAAAACAAAGGGGAGCTGCCTGCTTGTCCCAGCAAACATAGATCGATTGCACTGGGACCGACAAAGATTTTTTAACCTGGCCGATCAATTTCCTGACAGATGTTGGGCGAAAAATTGTAAGATGTTCGATCGTTCGAATCCCACTAATCGCACGATAATTTCAAAGGATTGGTCGGACTTCGCTGAAATCGGTCGTTCGGCAAGAGAAATCTTTGCGTTTATGGGGACCTTAAGATCTGGTCATTTGGCGAGGTCGCCAACTGAGTGGTTCTTTCCTCAATATGCCCACCAAAGGCAGGGTAATATTTGGCTAATTCAATTGTTCAGCCATAGGTTGATGGCAATGGATGCAAACGGGTCGAGGACCACATCAACTAGCCGATGCGGTCCTTGATCACATGGTAAAATCGAACCAGCTCGATTGATATCTGGCTGATTTTTGTCCATATATTTATCAGGAAGGCCCATCAGAACACCCCATACATGGGCAGATACGGTAACCTAAAGGACTGATATCAGCAGCTTAAATCTGCTCATGTATGGCCACCTTAAGTCTTGAAACATTGTTTAAAAAGAAACAACCAGGACGGAATTTGTTTCTACTTAACGAAAAATGTGTTTCTACTTAATGGAAAAAAAAACACCAAGGCAGATTTAACTTTTAATTCGCAAAGTTTTATTAAGAAATGACTTACCGATTCTCTGCTTGCGCTCCTCTTCAGAAACGGCGACAGGGCAACGATCCATCTTGCATCGATCGATTTCTCCTCCCTGGCTATCTCCTAAAGAAGGCAGAGAGGAGAAATCGAGCGCAGCACAATGGATCGTCACCGTTTCTGAAGAGGAGTGCAAGCCGGTTAGTAATTTCTTAATAAAAACTTTGCGAATTAAAAGTTAAAACTGTCTTGGTGTTTTTTTTTCGTAAGTAGAAACAAATTTTTTTTTAAAAAAATGCTGCTTTCAATAGCAACTGTTTATACAAATAACTTAAAAACACTGACATTTTTAATAAATATATATTGGAAAATGATGATTCCTTTTATTAGGCAAATTTTTATTTTGGGGTTGACTTGCTGAATTACCGACATACTTTCTGTAATGGACAGGAATAAAAAAAAAAATGGGACAGGCTGTGTAGAAGTCTATGCTATAGGCAGGCTCCCTAAGATTCCATAAGAACCAGGATATCAGAATAGCCAGAGACTGATACATATACAGTAGCCATATATCAATCATTTTTATCTTGTGACTTGCAGAAAACTGAGGTGAGGTGCACTGAGGTGGGTACTGCAAGACACTTACCTTGTTCTCCAGTTTTCTTCACTTTTACTTAGTGGAGCTTAGCTTAGTGGAGCTATATAATGACATAACTAATAATACTGCACACAGATTTCAAGAAAACTTAAAAGATGTAAACTAAAGTATAATATTTTGCCTAGTGAAAGTAAAGGCCATTCTAACTTCCCAGTATACATTGATTAAAAATGTAATTTATTTGTAAATGTAAATAAATGCAGTGTTTTGGTTTTTTTTTGTCCATTTAACCTCACCCAGATACTTTGGGCTACTTTGAAATGTGTATTTTTCTATAGTTATGTCATTTGTGAATAATTCAAATTGTATTGAATAGTAAAAACGGGAAAGGGGCTTTCGGTTAGGAAGTTTTTATCTAATGAAATAGTGGAATCCTTCAGTTAAAGGGGACTCTGTCCGTGAAAGAGAAACAATCTTCTTTACACAAAGATGTTTCAGTTTCATGCTATTTCAAAGCCTTGCGTTGTGCAATGAGTTCCTCACCGTCACTGCTTACATATGCGGCCCATGCTGGTATCACTCTTTTACCTTCAGCAAACTTAGTCATAAAATGTCAGCCTTGATGATAAAGGCCACTGATGATATCTAACAAAGGACACAATACATCATATTAACATCATGTTATAAAGGCCAAACATGCTCTAGAATGGTGCACCATTAATCGTTCAGCAGCCAGATCTAATAGATTTTTGTTACAAAGGCATTCTGGCAATTGCATAGTGGCAGGTGTGGCCCAGGTTGTTTTTGTGAGGCAGAAGTTAGCAACCTGAAACTTACATAGAACCCCCCCCCCCCAAAAAAGAGTATCACCACTTGGCATTCTATGGTGCATTTGGAATATTAATTCATTCTTCTTTTAGTGATTATTAAATTGCCTTCCATTGAGATGAATTCCCAGGATCCAAGATAATCATAATGATTATTACTTCAAACCGGGTTGTTGGATGGCATTGCTCTAAAACTGGCCATACAGAGTCAGATGTGCTTGTTTGGCAAGGTCACTAAACAAGCAGATCTGTGCCCAATTTGGCCACCCAAATGCTGGGGAAAAGTTTATTGATCCAGCTGTTGGTATGATCCTTGGCTTCCAGTGGAGCTTATGGAGACCAGTTGGGCAAGAAGCACCTTGATGTGGTCCTCATCTGATGTGTCTCTGTAAGCCTCACTGAAGGCCAATATGCTGGGAAAAATTGTGATCATTGGCCAGTCATTAGCCACCAGTGGGGACTACAGAGACCCATCTGATGAGGACCACATCAAAACGCTGATGTGCTCCTCATCCAAAAGGATTTTCAAACCTCAATATCTGGATAATTTTCAGACACATGTGTAAGGCAGCTCTGTTGGTAAGCCATACACTGGCCAATAAGTTGCTGACTCAGTTTGGAGGAAACAAGTCAGCTTTTATCTACCAGTTAGCTCACAGTAACATGTGGCGAACAGTCTGCTTGCCTTTGCCTGCATTTTATATGAGAGAAGCAGATCGTTAGCAACGTGTGAGTGTTTCCTTAAGTAGGTTTAATTCAGATATTAAAGGCTAAATTCGACAGGTCTGGCCCAAGACAGCCAGGCACCCTAGGCACCCCAGCTGGCCACCTCATCTCCAACACCCCTGGTGCATGCACATGTGCACAAAGGAACGAGCATGCACATGCACGCTGACAATGCGCCAGGCAGGGGGTGGTAAAATGAGCTGCAGATTGTAGAGGTTCATTGTTCAATTCAGCAAACAAGGATAGATACATAGGGTGATTGGGGCACATGTGTTTGGGACAATGAGAACAGGGTGCCCAGACTAAATTTTGGACTTAATTTTGCACCAAAGTCTCTGAATCGCTAGAAACACCCTTGATGGAAAATATTGCATGAATATACCAATTTGTCATAGAACTCTCCTAACAGATTTACACAAGGGCACTTTTGTTATAGAATGCATTTAGAAGTTATTGCCATGGAAACATTTTTGATAGTTGCTGGATGACATTTTTAATTTTTAAGTCAACTGACATTTTTTAGTTCTGCATGTAAGCCACCTCTGTGTAAAATAGAATTACGGTAGTATAACCATTCAGGACAGACTGTTTTAATCAGTGCTCATCAGATACAGGCTATTAAAGTGGAATTATCAGGAAAATGAAAAATTAATAAAAGCTTCATCATACTCAAATAAGGAACTTTCTAAATACAATCAATTAAACATTCTTTACCATTTCTGAAATAATAAAGTTTATGTCCACTATCCCCCTCTCTGTTTCTCTTCATTCTGTCTTCATGAAGGAGTTGGTTGTCATATTTTTATTGACAGATCCAATATATCTTATGGAGGTAGTTTACTTTCCTAGCAGATGTATTAGAGCTCACTAATATAGTTGATCCCAGTACAAACAAAACCAACATAATAACTGACTTTGGAGAAATCTTTAAGGCAAAAGAAGGCCCCCTAAAAGATATATTGGATTCTGCTATAATTCAAAATCAGATGTCAGATGTTGACAAAGAGTTAGTGAAGAGTAACTTGAATATTTTAGAAATGTTACAGAATTTTTAATTGGTTTAGAAAATATCTTATTTCAATGAAGCTTTTATTAAACTTTCATTTTCACAATAGTTCCCCTTTAACTATGGATCATTCAGCATTTTGATTGCTGGTTCATGGCACAGTATCGGTTCATGGTTGATTATCATTGTTGCCTACCTACTTACCGTGCATCCCGTTTGGAAGGAACCCATGACCAACCACAACTGATTTGATTGATCGGAACAGTTAGATATTTTATACACAGTTTATTTTTCTTCTGTATTTGATGCAAGTTTGAGATGTAGGATTGAGCACATCTAAGAAAGTTACCCATTGGTGAGCAAGCTGTTGGTTGGTCTGATCACTGCCCAAAAACACGCAACTGTGCTTTCTCACCTATGCAGCGTGGCTCAAATGATCCATGGCAGGTATTGTATAATTTCCATTCAATAGTTCCCTATGTGTTGTAGCCATTGAGTAGGTCCAGCAGCCTTTTCATTGTTTTATAGACATTTGTCTTTAAAGGGAAACCCTAATTGTTAACTGTACTATACAAAGGAGCATATGGAGGTTTTTTATTCTTACATGGCAGGTGTCACTCCAGATGTCCTGAAATACTGCCTTGTATAGCCAAATGTTGCGTTTAAGTAAGACAGTCAATAATATTGATAAAGAAAATGGCTCCCAGGCGAACCACCTCTCTAACCTTATTGTTTCTGTTACATGTAGAGAATGCAGGCAGGTTAGAAGTACCCTGAGCCAAAAAGACACAAGACAAATGTATTAGTTGCACACACTCCTGCTGGTCCCCAGTCAGATAGAATACATGGGTTGTACCCTGCTCGCCTGCAATAAGTGACTAAATAATGCGTAGCCAGTAATATTCCTAGTTCCCTCTCATTAGTTTTTATGGATGCACCGAATCCACTATTTTGGATTCGGCCGAACCCCCAAATCCTTTGCGAAAGATTCGGCCGAATACCAAACTGAATCCGAATCCTAATTTGCATATGCAAATTATGGGTGGGAAGGGGAAAACATTTTTTTACTTCCTTGTTTTGTGACAAAAAGTCACATGATTTCGCTACCCTAATTTGAATATGCAAATTAGGATTCGGATTCCGTTCGGCCGGGCAGAAGGATTGAGCCGAATCTGAATCCTGCTGAAAAAGTCAGAATCCTGGCCTTATCCTGAACCGAATCCAGGATTCAGTGCATCCCTATTAGTATTATTTAGGCTGCTTGTGAAGCCCACTAAAAACTCAAATGATTAGTTACATTTCATGCCACAATAATATATTTTAAAAGTATGCAGCATTTTAATAATTCTATGACCTTCTAATGTTACTTTGCTGTAGGACATCATGTAATTGGACTGCACAAGAGGTTCAACATTGAGGCAACCCATCTTGATACTTTACTTTAAACATCTTAAGTGTAGTATTCGTTAGACTACAACTCCTGGCAACTCTCATGAGCTCAGAGTGTTTATGTTGCTTGGTACAACTGTGTAGCAGATTAGATACTGCCGCACCAACATCTCAGCACATGTACTGCATGTCTTAGCTCCGTTGCTGATCGGATTCAAATCAATGGAGCAGGGACAGCAAGCAGATCTGCTTTTCTCAGCCTGCAAAAAATATGCAGGCTGGGAACAGTTGTGCTGTTAAGCTGGCCATAGATGCAAAGATCCGATCGTACGAATCATCGTACGATCGGACTTTCCCATCTCCCGACCCGCCACTAACCATTCAGATCAAAGTCTTACCAGTCAGATTAGTTAAAGAACAGATCAGCAATGTTCTGCCCCTGACAGCAATCGTACAATATCTATGTCCAACCAAAGCTAGTGACAGTCTCCCACTGAAAATCGTACGATCAGCAATACACGCAGAGATATTATCGGCAGCCGACAGAAATTTTCTAACCTGTCGGATCGACCAAACGACCGATCTCCGCCGGACGATAAATGTCGGGACTCTCCACACACGGTTCGAAAATCGTACGAATCCTCGATTCGTACGATCAGATCTTTGCGTCTATGGCCAGCTTTAGCCTGTGTGCTCACAGCCTTATAATACTAGGGAATCTTGAATTTTGGTTAGAGATTTGGCCAAATCCTTGCCCCTTTTTTTTTGAAGGATTCAAGTTCAGCCAAACCAAATCCAAACCCTTAAAATCATGTATGTATCTATAACTTCATTTAGAAACCCTACAAGGATATGCAGAGATGTAGAGTCTTACAATGCACAAAGTACATACAGGGAGGACAAGTATTAGAATAAATACACAGAGATTAAGTGCTAGTATGACACACAGTAGAAAGTAGGTCCCTGTCCCATAAAGCCTACCGTCAAAGTGACTTTATTCATGTATCCTTTGAATCTTTCATGGAAGAAAAAAAGTAGATTGTGCATCCCTATATAATACTTCAATTCTGGAGGTACATTAGTTTTGAGAGCAGGTGGAGGGTTTTACTAACCAGCCTCATCATTGTGGGCAATGCAGATACTTTATATGAACCAACTTGGTGGTAAAGTTGAGAGGGGTGACAGGGGGTTGCGCTAGGGGCAAGTTGTGAGTAGCATGTATAGACAGAATTACCTTTGTGAATGGCTATTTTGCTCTCGCTGCTTGTGTTTGTAAATCAGCCCTATTATTTATTGCCTATCATGGAAGAACTGAAAAACAGTAGCATTGCCCAGTGAATGCAAATAAAATAGAAATGTAGTTGTTCTGGCTGTGTTCACTTTTAAGCAAAAAGGGGTTAACAATTTAAGATTGTGCCCATTCTGGATGCCTTGTCCTGTGGGTGTGGTACACTATAACTACAGCAGGGCTTATATGTGGCATGAAGTTTGAAGAATTGGCAAGTGCAGCCAGCTGAATATCATTCTAAACAAACAAAAAATCTGGTAGTAACATTTTATAAAGGGAAGTTTCTTTGAAGTTTCTCAACGGCCCCTCACCTGGTGTCTCCCTCCCCCTCCTCCTGGGAGTCAAATAAAAGCCAGGTGGCGAGGATTTGCTTGCTGGCTGAATGGTCCCACATAACTCCAGCAATCGGTACTTCCCTGCTCTCACACAGTCCCCTGTGAGCACCTCATGCACAAAGAGGGACAGGCAGTACAGACATTGCAATGCATGGCCCACAGCATACCCTCACTGCATGTTGTGGCACAGATCAAGGGCTCTGGCACAATTAGCCGAACACCAGCACAATTTATGTACCCGCATTCAAATACTGACATGGAAAACACACAGGTGCACACATTGCAGATAATTACATACACTCATACGAAATGTTGAGAATATATAGTGTACACTCTGTACAGTCTTTGATTAAATGTAGATTTACACAGATCATGTCATCAATCCCCATCCTGTACATGGGGGTAGTTATGCACAGTAAGCCTGGGGCAAAGGAAGATTTGCCCTATGACTCTTATCCTGTGCCATGTCAGTATGAATCAGAGCTGTGTTCGGCAAAGCAAGAGATCCCACATACTTATGAATTACTCTGTGTTTTCTGTTTTGGGAAAAATACTGCGGAACCCCTCTGCCCCTCCCCTGACAGACTGACTGTAAGCTTCCTGTGACCAGCTTGTCAATCATTACCCTTCTCCTAGTTTCTATTTCTGGTCAACAGTTTCCCTGCTATAGTTGCCAGTGTCCACTGATATATACTTTCCATGTCCTTTCAGAATTCTTTTCCAAAATCCAGGCCCTACAAGTGGTGTTAATTTTGGGGTGGGTTGAGAATCAACCCTAGAGAGCTCTTTTTTTATCATTAAATATGTTATTAGTATAGAGTCACAAAGATTGACCAGGGTGACCTTATTTGATATAGCAAGCTCCAGTGAGGTTTTGGTATCATCACTGCTTGTCTCCTTGGCTGGGGGCTTGTAAGCCCTCACAATGTCAGTGCCAGGAAGCTGAAGGCTCACTATGGGCAATGTGAATACTAAATCATAGTGCTGAACATAGGCCAGGGAGCTAGTGATGGGCAAATCTGACCCATTTTGCTTCGACAAAAATTCATGAAAAGGTGAAAATTCCCTGAAATGCATTGAAGTTTATGGGCGACAATTTTCTGACACACAACAATTTTTTCACCCTTTGGAGTCTACGGGTGTCATTTTCACAGCGAAACTTGGCAAAAAATTTCATCATTCAGTGACAGAAGGTTTCCTGAGCAATTAGCGAGTTCCACATGAGAAACATTGCCTGTGGCCTAAGGGAACATTGCAGAGTAGTGATAGGGCATAGAGCGGATCAGCTTCTCTTAGGGGTAAATTTACTAAAATCGCCAGCGACGGCTTCGCAGCCATCGCAACACTTCGCCAGACGTAAATTTGCTCAGACAACGCTAATTTCCTATAATGCAAAGTTTCGTCCAGGGCGGTGAATGCTGGCTAATTTTTGCTAGCGTTACTTCGGCAATCAAAGCGAAGATGCGCTAGCATTCAATTATGCCTAGCGCAACTTCGTTAGAGGTCTTCGATCAGGCTAATTTGCAGAAAATTATAAAGTTGAATGGACTTATATGTTGGAGCAAATACATTACATTACACAAGTCCAGGGAACCTTAATAAAGAAAATAGAGTTGTTATAATGCCCTACACATGAGCCCAGTGTATAGTTTATGTTCCATATGTTAGAAAATGTATGGGGGAACCCGGTTACCCAAAAAAAATTTTAAGTACTTTCGCAGGCTATCACTTTGAAAAAAGGAAAAGACACCAGCGTTTTTTGGGACTTGGAAAAAAAAAATACGATGTAAGTAACAGAAGATTGAGGAAGATCTATGCACTCCAATGCACTTTGCCTGGTCAGAGCTGGCGAAGGAAAGTCTAGCGAAAGAGGTAAAGTTCAGTACAATCGCATCTTAGTGAATTTGCGGAGTAATGTCCATTTGCCAGAGTGAAAATTCGCCTGACGATAGAGTGTGAATGACCGCTAGCCTCTGTCTCTTTCACTAGCGAACTTACGTCTGCGCTCGTTAGTAAATCGGCAAAGTGCCTGAAAGCGGTACCGCTGGCGAATCGTTGCCAGTTTTAGTCACTTCGCCCTTTAGTAAATCTACCCCTTAGCCTGCAAAAAATTTGCAGGCTGAGAGCAGCAGAGCCAGTGCTCTATCTATCCTTGGTCTAAGCTCAATCTGGCTGGCCTGATGACTGTCAGTGTTTGTATGCATGAGGTGAGTGATTAACCTGGAGTTTGATGAGATCACTCTTTTACTATGATGCATTTGAAAGAGATTTATTTTGTTTAGGACAAATTCATCAAAATGCTGCATATTTTTCCATTTTTGGTTTTATGAAATGTGGTGTAAAGGCCATCATACATGACAGATATAAACTGCCGAAAGATTAAGTCGGCATCTTATTGGGCACTGTATGGGGCCCTCCAACAGGTTTCCCTGATCCATATCTGGCCAAAATATTTAAAAATCCCGTCAGATTAAGGACCGCATTGGTTAGTTGATGCAGTGCTCAATGGGCCCTAGTATCAGCCTGATATCGCTCACCTCACCTGTATGTATGGCCAGCTTAACACATTTATAGGAACATTCAATATGCCTCTGGGGCCTTCTGATCTCATGTTGCAATATTTGCTTGTTCCCTCAATTATAATTGTTCTGTTTTGAGTGTTTCCCCATACATAGTACAGCTCTGCAGCATATACTGCCACATGCACATGCCCAGGTCGCACAGACCACTTGTAATGGGGGTTTTCTTGAGAAAATTCTATTGTTTCTCTCACCCGTAGTGTGGGCTTCTGATAATCTTGATATGACAGGTGCCCTTAAATAGGGGAAAAATATAGTAAGGATGGTATATTTTCCATAAAAGTTGCCAACCCTATTGACAGGCCTTGTGATTAAATTCAATATGTAATGTTTTCATAGCAGCACTTACAATAAACAGGATTAAGGCAATATATTCTCATCTGTTTTTCTCTGGTATTATTTTTTAGGTAACAATGAAGGATGTATAGAGTATTATTGGAAAGCGTGGATGGGAGGCCAAGGGGTGCTTCACACTTCCTCTTCCCCTCCTCCACTTACTTCCCCTTAGAGTGGCCTTTATTATAAACCTATCATTAACTCTCATTTAGCTGATAAGTTAAACCAATACACAGCACCTGCAGAGCGGGTCGTACTGAACCTGGGGCAGGGTAGGGAGGGGGTCCGAGGATTCAAAGCTTCAACAACATTATCAGTTAACTCCCTGTCAACATTAGCAGCTGCCATGAAACACTTATCATAGTGTATATCTAATAGTAACAGCGCTCAGGATTATCAGGGCCTTTGTAAATGATCTGTCAGAGTGTTGTTCTTACACATCTTTTACATCATTTAATAATGAGGTGCAGACCACTAGCATTGAACAGGTTAAAAAGTGAAAACCTCTAAAAAAACTTGCACCAACAAGAGCCCTGCAGTGTTGTGTTTCCAGATAAAGGCCATGCGTTTATGAAGGGCATAAATATTTTTCCTTATAATACCCCATCTCCTGAGCAGTAGATAAGGTTGAATGGGGAGACTTATAGGGTAGACCCTGTTCTTTGAAGTGAGACGCTCAGATAGTCTTGGCACAGTAAGCTTATGAAATAAGATTGAGAAGTCAATAGGAATGTCACGTCTCCTTGCACAACAGTCTCCCATATCATGTCTGGCTCCTGCTGTGCGGGACTGGCCAAGCTGGTGATAATTGAGCACAGCTGGCTATAACTCTAGAGTGTGACTGTGGAAACATAATCTTTCAAAGTAGAACAAAGGCTAAAAATTATGGCTAGAAATGCTGCATTTTTTTTATAGTGAACTTAATGCACCAGCAGTTTAGCAGCCAGATGAGACTTGTGATCCATGGCTTTAAATTGTTCACAGCGGAGCACCATCTTCTGATCTTGGTAGGCAATCTTTTGAGTGCCAATGGCTCTGCACATGCTCAGTGTGTCAGGGGCTACTGCTGAAAAGTGCTGTTGTGATCAAGGGTGCAAGGCAGCCCTGTCCTTAGATATGCAACCCACACGCGATCTTAACCTGCAAAACCTTAACCCGCATTCAACCCTAACAAGCAAAATGCCATTGCAGGACGCACATTTATTTTCCTTTTCCTCTCTGTACACTACTTCTGTACGTGCCTCTGGTTCCAAAACAGGGAACCTTCAGGAGAAGAGGAGGTGTGTACTTCCCCAGTTTGACCTGCACCCAACCCAAACACACAATGGTCACCAAAATTTCAACCTGAACTCGTTTGACCTGTGGGTAAACCCGCAGGTACTGCAGATTTTGGGTCAACCTGCACATCTCTAGTACAGGGCTCTGTTGAGACATGTATGGGTGGGCCTACCTGCCTGCCCCTCATGAATACAGTGCTGCAGAATGCTGGCAGTGCTGTATTCATGGGGCACACACAGTTCTTTGCACTTCATTATATAGCAGTGTAAAATGTGGTGGTTTGAGACCATTTTTTGTACTTTGCACCCTACCCTTTTTAAATGACCTTTAAGGTGTTTGCATTTGTAGACTTGTAGTCTTTGTTGAGCTTTAGTTCTCTTTTATAAAAACTCTCCTTTTACAATAGATCTACTTTACAAACAGAAGGGTCTATGAAATAGTGAATGTTGGGAGACGGTTTAGGACTTTCATGGCAAGACTCAAATTTTTATCACTGGGTTTTGTAGATTGGGTTTATCTATCATTAATTATCTTTTAAAATAACAGTGACATTTGTGAACTTTTTGCTACATAGAGCTTTCTTTCTCTACATAATTGCATTTACACACTCAGTTTAGTGCTTGCAGTTATTTTCCATAGACAACCATGGCACAAGTCCCATCTAAGTTATACACTAAATGGCAGTGCATTGGGGGTTTCCTTAATTGAGAAGGATCTAGGGGGTTTTGTAGGTAACAAGTTGTCAAATTCCAGGCAGTGCCATTATGTAGCCAATAAAGCAAATAAAGTTCTGTCTTGCATAAAAAACGGCATTAACTTAAGGATGAAAACATAATTATGCCTCTTTATAGGTCCATGGTAAGGCCTCATCTGGAGTATGCAGTGCAGTTTTGGACTCCAGTCCTTAAGAGGGATATAAATGAGCTGGAGAGAGTGCAGAGACTAAGTGCAACTAAATTGGTTAGAGGGATGGAAGACTTAAATTATGAGGGTAGACTGTCAAGGTTGGGGTTGTTTCTCTGGAAAAAAAGCGCTTGCGAGGGGACATGATTACACTTTACAAGTACATTAGAGGACATTATAGACAAATAGCAAAGGACCATTTAACCCATAAAGAGGATCACCGTACCAGAGGCCTCCCCTTTAGACTAGAAGAAAAGAACTTTCATTTGAAGCAACGTAGGGGGTTCTTTACAGTGAGGACAGTGAGGTTGTGGAATGCACTGCCGGGTCATGTTGTGATGGCTGATTCTGTTAATGTTTTTAAGAGTGGCTTGGATGATTTCTTGGACAAGTATAATATCCAAAGCTATTGTGATACTAAAATCTACAATTATTGATAATGGTATATATAATTTGTGTGAGTGTATATATAGTGCCCAGTTCTCAGCCGGCACAACAGGGCAATTCAATGCAGCAAGCTCTCTTGTGTTTACTTAGTTATAAACCATTTTGTGTTTCAGGGGCAGATGAAGGGGTCCACCCTCGAAACATTATATGGTGGCCTTATATGAGCTGATCCCATATGGCATGCAACCAATTGGCACATGGGCCAAAGAGATGGGTACCATAAAAGTGATCATACACGGTATTGCCACTGTTATATTGCTCCATTGGTTCAGGAGCAGATGCAGATCCTCATACATTCTGACGTAGTAAATCAACAGATGACATTTTCAAGCCTGCCCATAGCATTGAAGAACCAACCGATCTCCAAGATTCATCTATATGGTTCTGTTTCTTCTGGCCAACATACATGTGCCAAGAATTGCATGATACTCAATTTTACATGATTTTATTGATATGTGCTTTTAAAGCTTGTACAATGTTATTTGGGGGGGAAGGGGGTTATTAACTAAACCTCAAATTTATCTGGTTGGGCTTTTAGGGGTAAAAACTAAATTATTTCCTGTAAAGAAAAACTTGAATATTTCAAGATTTATTATACCCCGATGCTGCAAAAAGCCCAAATCCGAAAATCCACCATCTCAGACCTATCAAGGTCCTGTATAAGTCAATGGGAGAGGCACCTATCTCAATTTGAATTTATGTAGTCTGTGATAACTTTTTCAGAGTTTTCAGGCACAAACTCGAAAAAAATCGAACAATCCTGGAAAAAAAGCCCAAAAAAATGAAGCGAATCGGGAAAAAAGCGATCTGATTAATCTGGGTTATTTTATTAATAAATAAGGTCAAATCAAGCATGGGGTTTTTAAAATAAAATATGAGATTTTAGTAAATTTGGATTTTAGTAAATAACTCCCTTAATGTTGGTGTATTATGTTTAGTGTACTGTGAAGGAACAGCAGAGAGAGAACTGCAGGATAGAGATGCAGTTCCACAGGTGTATTTACTGAGTGGGTTCAGCAAAGTCACATAAACTCCAAGCCATGTAGACACACACCACACACGGGCACACACACATACACTCACTTCAGCTTTGAGCCCCTTGACCAGTCTTTTACAAACACAGACACTCACACCAGACTTGGGAGTGAATTAAAATAACATAACTTCACTCATAATGACATAAAACAAACTCTCCAGCAACATGAGGACCAACAGCAGAGTCCTGTCACTCTCTCCACTTCTCATTGTTACCCCACTTAATCCTGCAGCCTCCATCCCCTCCCTTTCAGACTTTATTTCTCCTTTTCACTCACACGTACACACACACACACACACAAGCTTTTAAACATAGGGTAACATTTGTGTGTGTGTATTTGCCGTGTTTGCTCGGCTTGTCATTTCAGGGTGAGGCTGTGCGTTTTAGATAACGTAACTGTCTTGTTTGAATCTGGCGCCAAAGGGAGGGGGTTGGAATAGATCATTTGTTGATTATAACTTATGTCTGCTGTTTTCTTTTAAATCTGTACCCACCCACTTCCTACCTGGAAGCTCCAGTCTCACCTGCACAGACAAAGGAGGGTGGACTCACCATCTGCCAGGGTAAATTCACTTCCTTGTATTCACAAGAATGGAAACAAGTTCAAAGAATAGAATGTTTTTAAATGAGTCATTTTTAAGCAAGGCTAAAAATTCCACACTCCTTTTATAGAAAGTCCTATTAAAAATGTACAAGGGCACATCCGAACTCAGTTTGGATCCGAGGGGACCAGTATATACAGCAAAGTGGGGTATCCTCTTACAATAGTATTGCTTTTAGGCTCTCTAATACATTCTTATATTTCTTGGTTGTATTGTTCTGTTCTGCCTTCTGTTTCTATGGAGCTGCAGATGATATGCCCTAGCCTGCATGCATGTATCATACACGATTATATGGAAAGATTATATGCAACTGCTTCTTATTATTTCCTACTCATAGCTTTGCAGGTTAAATGGAATCATGAATTTGCATTCAGGGATCTGATACTTTTCTTCTTCACCTTTTAGAATAGAAGATTTAGGATATTCATATCCAGTGTCGGACTGGGACACCACGGGCCCACCCAAAAAACCTTTGACCAAGGGCCCACCAATTAATGTTAGACCAGGAGCCCACCCTTAGTGCTATTATTCTTCTTCTCCTCACTCAACCCCTATTCTCCATGTGGGACATTCACTAAGAATCGTAGTTGCGCTGGCGTCCGCTTCATCGCGCTTCGCTGCACTTCGCCCGGCGTATTTTCGCCAGCGCTCCGCAAATTCACTAAGATCCAAAGTTGCGCTCAGGAGTAGCGTAAGGTTGCGAAGTTGCGCTAGCGTTGATTCGCCAAGCAAAGCAAAGTTACGCGAGCGATGGTTAATTTGCATATGGCGTCAAATTTAAATTTCAATGGAAGTATTCGTAGCAGCACTACACAAACCTGGGAAACCTTCAAAACATCAAATAAAATTTTTATTTTGCCCTACACATGTGCCCACTGTATAGTTAAGTTGCCATGAGTTAGGAAATGTAGGGGGGAAGGAGGGGAGCCCAAAAAATTTTTTTCGATCTTTTTCAGCCTATCACCCATAATAAAGAAAAATTGTAACTTTTTTTGAAGCAATCCCTATCTACTCTATTGCGCTTCGCCTGGTCTGAGGTGGCGAAGGAAGTCTGGCGTAAAAGGTAGCGTTCAGAACAATGCGCGCGTTAGTGAATTTGCGTAGTTACTTCCGTTGCGCAACTTCGCCAGGCATAAGGGTGCGAAGAAACACTAGCGAAGTTACGCCAGCGTCCGTTAGTGAATTGGCGAAGTAACGAAAATGCCCAACGCTAGCGAATTCACGCTAGCGTTAGGCGCTTTGGCGCTTAGTGAATTTGCCCCCTAGTCTCTTTTCTTTACAAACTATAATCTATTATTCCATCTATTTAGATTCTTTGCTCTCATAGAAATAGGGAATGGCCATGAAAGAGGCCAAATGTTTAGCAGCATAAGGGCCCACTGACACTTTTTCCTGGTACCCTGGTTTGCCACTCCGACACTGTTCATATCTGGATCAGCAAACTTCTGTCTATTTTCATCCCATTATATAAGGGCATGTTCAGATATTGATCAGGCCGTGAAAAAAAAAAACTTGTTGAGGAAAACATTAGACCTGGATGAGGTCCTCGGCAAAAGGCCCATCAGAACCTTCGTATGTACTGACTGTTAACCTGAAATTTGAATGACCAGATGCACCAAACCAGATGCAGTTTTGCACACTGAAATCCACGCCGCATATGACAGAGAAAGGCAGAAAAAACACATAATATGTCACTAGCCTTATAGCAAAGACTTTTTGATTTCAGTTTCAGTTCCTGAGATTTTAATTGAAACAACAACATGATATCCAGTTACATCTCTGCAAATACTAAATTCATAGAATCAGAACATAGAAAATATGTAGAGGAAATCCACATAATACTTTGTACAGATAAAATTCAAAAATGTTCAAGTAAAATGTTTCTAGTGTTTAATTGGGCCCATTATTTAACATTAAAATAAATCTGGACAGACAGCCACAATGAATAACTGTTATTCCCACGAGTAATGTGAATATATATATATATATATATATATATATCTATATATATATATATATATATATATATATATATATATATAGAGAGAGAGAATTATAGATTTGGTGCATCCCTAGTTCAAATACACATAAGCAGGAGACATTGATAACATATGTCGTGTGAATTCTTTCAACATGGCTGATTAACCTCCAGACAATGCTCAGTTTCCAGCCCCACTTCAAACAGCATAATGCAATTTATATTAAAATAATACAATAATTTAGCAGTCCTGTTTTGTAGTCAGTAAATAATAGGGTACCTATATATATTTCTAGCTTTGTAATACACTTACTAACATGAAGCAAATTTGCCGTAGTGCAGTAGCCCATGGCAACCAAATCAAATGTTAGCTTGTTCCTACAGCTGTCTGAACAAAGCTCATTACTGACTGGTTGCTATAGGTTACTGCCTAAGTGAAAATTGTCCCAGTGTTAGTAAATGAGCCTCTGTGGGTGGAAAATGAAAGTGCTTAATTTGCACAATGATTTGGACTGAGATCCAGTGCATGCTAAGAGCATGAATGACTGGAACAACAAGAAGTGAAGAGGGGCTACAACATTTCACTTCTTCGTGTGGCGATGCATTATACGTTGGCCAACATAGAGCATTGGCAAATGTTTTTTTTTCATTGGCAAGTTTTAAAACCTGTCCAACTCCTAAGCCAACCAACATCCGTAGTTCATGGATATTGCTTGGGATCAGGAGGCCCCCATATGCATACCAATAACCATTTTAAATTTCATTTTGTATAATATTTTTGTACATGTGTGTGAATGAGCCCCAGGCCTAGATTTGTGGGAAGGCCACAAAGGCCCGGGTTAGGGCAATTAGATTTTAGGAGTGGCATGCCACCTTGCCCCATCCTAAATTTTTTGGAAGCACTAGGGATGCACGCCTAATCCCCAGTGCCCCAGCAGAAACCTGCATATGTGAGGTAGAGCCTCATTTGGGATTGTAGTTAATTTTCCATAATATCAACAAAATTCTGTTTGTTTTCAGAAAGGACATTACATACCCTAGTAACGAGGAGTTAGTACCTCAATGGGTACCTAAATGGGTAGAAGTGTGCCACTGGCTTTCACATTAAAAAAACCACACATACTTAGTGAAGTAACTCCTCTATATGTTTATATGCCGTTATTTCTGCTAAGCTCCGGCTATGAATCTAAACCAAATATCCATACAGCAGCACAAAGTGTCCATTGATGCTTATATTTTTCCCCACCAAATACTATGTAACCAAATACAGTGGCAGATTTCTGCTGGTGTTGGGATTTGAGCATGACACTGCAGGGTTAACCTGATCAGAAGCAGATGGGGTGGATGGCAGGCTGCCTGCAGGCTGCCTGCCCCAGAGTAGCACTTGGGATAACAGCTTTCCTGTGTAACCTCACCGTGAATGTTGCAGTGCTATGATTTATGTTTCAGACCTGAGACAAGATGAGGAGCAGCTCAGTAATTAATGGGGCACTGACCTACAGGGCAACTAAGAAAGGGAGGAGGGGTGGACAGCCATAGTGTAATGTGTCACATATGGGTAGGGATCCTTATCATTAGCATCATATGATTCTTATTTCAGACCGGAAGTCTTCAGAACATCAAAGGTTTTAGTGCAATAAATATAAATTATGCAGGGAACTAAGTTGCCATTACTTTTTAGAGTAAGAAGAACAGCATGCATATGCACATAGTGATATATTACTGTCTGAGGATAGAGAAAGGCCATGCAAGTTACCAATATGGTCTCTCTTCTAGAGTGATCTGACCGTTGGCCTCGGAGCCATATTATTGGACTAGCATTCTGTGGCCCACCACCTTTCTAATGTGGAAGGGGTTCAGGTTCTGTTGTTGTTGTTGCACCGTTAAACTACATCCATCTACCCCCGTCTTGAGTATACTCTGGTGGAGCCCATGTGCACATGGGGCAGATGATTTCAGCACAAAAAAACTATGAATTTTCACCCCGAAGTGGGCACATAAGGATATCATCTATGTAACCAGATGGAACAACTTAGTTCTCCAACAGCCTTGCTGGTCATGGTTTAACAGAAGACTAGAAGACTACACTTAACAGATACCTAAATTGTACTGATCCACTCATTCAGTTGATCTTAACAGAAATGTGGCCTTTCTGTCTCCCTATTGCCTCCAGGTCCACCAATGTCCCTTACACATGCCAGGGAGAGGCACAATGTTTTATATGTGGTAAAACCAACAAAGATCTGTTGGAGTTGCTGAGGTCTGTTAAAACTGGACCTTACGGTGGGTTCATATTGCTATCAATAGACACTCTTAAGGTGCCCAAACACGCACCAAGCGTATCATAGGAAACAAAACAGTATTCAGTGCATGTATTGTGGGAGACAAAGTGATATTTGTCATCTTGTCAATTGGACATTATGTAAAATTTTTATTGTGAACCTTTGGAGGCACCTGAACATTGACAAAGCATAAATGCTGACTTGAGGATAGAGGTAGAATTATGTTTCTACCTGCATATCTGACCTTTCAGCTTTTAACAATAGAAGAGAAAACAAACGATTGGTCACGGGAAAGATCATAATTGTTATGTGTATGGCTACCTTTAGGCCCCAGATGAAGTGATGGGAAATGTTCAGCTTATAAATGGATAGATAATATGGAAATGTTGGTGTAATACTGAGGTGCAATGTTTATGTGTGCCATGGAAATTTTTCAGTTTTCCCCAGCCATAGTTATGCCCCTATTTGCTTTTGTAAATTACCATGTAACAAATTTCAACCCACTTAACATGTTTTATTTCAAGAACAAACACCAGTATCAAATTATTTTATTTAAACCCATTCAAATGTTGTTGGAGTATTTTGCCACTGTTTTGTGTAATTAAAGGAAAACTATACCCCCCAAACAATGTAGGTCTCTATTAAAAGATATTGCATAAAACAGTTCATGTGTAAAACCCTGCTTCATGTAAATGAACCATTATCATAATAATATACTTTTTTAGTACTATGTCCCATTGGGTAATCATAAATAGAAAATTGCCATTTTAAAAAATAAGGGCCGCCCCCTGAGATCGTACAATTCACTGTGCACACATACAAACCACATGTAAGGTCACATGAGCCAATTAACAGACAGAGTTCTGCCTTTTGCTTCCTCACTTCTTCCTGTTACAGTTAGTGTTGTAGTATTTCTGGTCAGGTGATCTCTGAGGCAGCACAGATAGAGTCACAAAATGGTGGTTCAAGGCAAGAGATGTAAAAGGGCAATATTTATGTAAATATATATTCCAGTTTGGTAAGATTCTTTAATATGTCATTCTATTTGATATAAACTATCTGTTGCTTAAGTATTCATTTTGGGGCTATAGTTTTCCTTTAAATAATGAACATTACCTTATTCAGAGGAGATACACCAATCCAAACATAGCACTGATGTATGTGTTGGGGCTAAGGCACACCAAGGGATTTGTCGGGGGGGGGGGTGGATTTGAGCTTAAGAATCATTTGCTTAACTGCTTTGCTGTGATTATATCATTAACTCTAATACATTATCCTCTTTCAGGCTGTTCAAACTTGGGACTGTGACAGTTGCCAGCTTTTGTTTCTTTCTTGCAGTGTAATCATTGTTTTTTTTTATCTGATATAAAATGGCTTTCACTCAAACGATATAGTCTTTACCACTGTATACCAGACTCCACTATGTATAACTTTAGAAAGGGCTACTAGGATACATGGTGTGTACTATTTTACAATAGAGAAAACTGATCACGGGGAAGACAACATTATAATGAATAATATATATAATATATATTGATTTACATTATAATAAATAAATAAATATCGAGTAATTAGGTGCTATGTATTAAAAGACACATTAGCAAGGAATCCCTGCCCCATGATACTTCCAACCTACAGAGAGTGCCGATCCTTCTTTTGTTTAGCAACCTCTAGCAACTCAAAGTATGAGTGCGGGCACTTCTGGACAATTATATAGCATCAAATGAAGTGACAGGAGTCATAATATTGGAGCAGCCTAAGAAAGTCAAGAGGAGGGGTTAGGGTATCCTGACTGTCATCTAAAGCCTTTCATGTCCTAACTGGTATTAATATCTCCCCCGCTGCCCTCCCTCTTTCAGCTGGTCCCCATTAGCATGGGTGCAAGAGCTTTGATGATAAGGAAATGCAGAATTACAAATCCTAATATCAGCTGGCCGCGTATGCTGCTGATTAACCCATTACTGAGAGAGGTGTCTGTGGAATAAACTGAGCAGTGATGCAGTGGTCCTGGAGCAGCTGATGGCTATTGTGTTGCTCTGCCGAGAGAGAGCGTCTGGCACAATGGGGCTGCTGCAAAGGCACCTTGGGTCAGAGGGGCTCTTTGTTACCCTGCTGTGTCCCTACAGACTTGCAGACTATGTCCCTTCTGTCTGGCCCACTATGTGACAGCAGCATGGCAGACTCCACAGGCCAAAGGTTGCCAAAGGGCTTTGTTACAAACACTGGTTATTGGCAGACTCTTCTAGTCTGTCATTCAATGAATCTGTATTATTCCTCAGGGACAATACTGACTGCAGATTACATTTCACCACTCTGAGTTCACAAAACCAATGCACCACTTTCTTCCACATTGGTTCTTTTCAGGTACCACTCCAACGGTGCTAGGGCTAGTGATAATTCTCATCTCCAGCTTCTGTCTGAGACCCTAGGGTCATCTTACTGATTATCAGGAGGGGGTGGGTGATATAATAGGTGTGTTGGTCAACTCGCTGAAAAGGATTACACTGATCCCTTTCACCACTAGAGTCAAGTAGCAGTGATAACCTCCTGGGCTCGTATTGGTTTCTGCAGTGATAACAGATGTCTGACACAGGCCGGTCAAACCAACGACTCAAGTGGGCAAAGAAATATAAGACACATGCCAGGACATTGGAGTCAATTCTTCAGCTTTATCTTTGATGTTATGTAAATTTAGTGTAAGCAAATGAGAGAATTCCCTGAAGGTATATGTGCACCTTTAGGGTAAAGCTCCCCATAGACGCGACGATTCTTCTTGCCGAAACGATTTTAGTGAAGTCCGTCCAATCCTTTTAAATTATCTTGCGGTTAGTGGGATTCAAACGATCGTACATCTTACGATTTTTCGGCCGACATCTGTCAGGAAATTGATCGGCCAGGTTAAAAAATCTTTGTCGGCCCCAGTGCAATCTATCTATGTTTGCAGGGCCAAGCAGGCAGCTCCCCTTTGTTTTCCTGGCAAATTGGTCTTTTTAGTTTATGGTCAATTCGTACCGAGAAAATCGTGGTCTTACGATGAGTATCGGATCTTTTAAAAATCTCAACATCTATGGCCAGCTTAAGTCCACACTGGGCGTTGTGGGGAGATTTGGTCGCCAGTGTGGACTTACCCTTAGGGCAGAGACACATGGTCAGATTCGGGGAGATTAGTCGGCCGTGACAAATCTCCTCTTCTTCGGGAGACTACTCTCCCCAAACTGCCTTCCCCTGCCTTCCCTGCTGGCTAGAATGAAAATCGCCAGCGGGATGGCAATCAGAGTGCTTTGTTTTCCAAAGTCGCCCGTAGTTTCTTTGTGAGGCAACTTCTGGCGACTTCAGAAAACAAAGCTCTCCGTGTGGTTTGTTATTCTAGCCGGCAGGAAGGCAGTTTGGGGAGATTAGTCGCCCCGAAGAAGAAGAGATTTGTCACCGGACAATTAATCTTTTCGAATCTGACCATGTGTCTCTGCCCTTAAACCTTATTGGCCCCAGGCCTGGACAGGCAATCTGTGGGTCCTGGTTAATCCCAGAGGGGCTGCTGTAAATTGCCATAGACAGTCACTATTTATTCAGGCTGTGGGGGGCTGTTTGGGCCTCTGTGTACCTGAAATGCCAGGGCCTGTTTTGCACAGATTCAGACCTGAGTGGCCCACATTGGATTAGGACAATGCACTAACTGTGACCTGTACATGAATCATTAGCACTTCAAAGTGACACAATCCTTATATCCTGTGGAAATAGAACTGGCATCAATCTTACACTAAAAGACAGGGCATGAACGTCTATAACATTATGATGTATGATTGTTTTTTAAGAAGAAAGGTATAAAAGTGTTTAATTGATACCAGAGGGGTGGTTAACTGGATACACCTGGGGGCAAGAGAGGGCTGATGTTAGGCACAGCTCAGACAAGACCCTGTGTTTGATCACAGAGACAGAGGGGTTTAATTCAATGAAGGGACAAGGCTTTGAAGGTAAAGCAACCAGTGGGGGTTGTGGGTGCCCCTAGATACCCCCAAGGGCTCATTCAGGCTGACACCTTCAAGGATCAAGAGTTGGAAGGAGACAAGATGTACTTTCATCTTTCAGCTGATACTGATCAGGACTACAGAAGAACCCAGAGTTTGGCACGATTGTATGTATAAAATGCATTAGAGAAAGGGGCCTAGAGACTATGTGCTATATTTATTGCGACACACTACAACATGTTTAAACCTATAGACCCATCTGATACCATGCAGCCTTCATTTAGCACACTCTGTATTCGCTGCTGTTGAATTGTCCCTTTTTTTGGTTTCATTTTGTGTTATAATTGGAAGTGTGGCAGAGTGACAGTTGTTACTGGGCTCCTTTTCAAAAACATTCAGCTAATTTGGCATACTGTGTTGGACAACAGGATTATGGGGGAAAGCCATCAATGCAATGACAGAGCCATAGAATGATCATGACAGGAGGTGGGGAATTGACAGCAGTGATGCATGATGTAGAGCCATTTCCAGATGGCTGTCTGCAAGGCCTAAAGCAGGGCTGTTCAACATATTCCATGGAATGGGCCTGTAAACATGGGCCCGTTTTTTGGGGGACTGACTCTCAGGGTAATGGCAGACAGGGTGTTTTGTCACCCATGCCACATTGCCTCCTGCACATGTGATAAAACACCCTATAACATTTCATATTGCCAACCACATTTTCAACAGCCCTAATATAATTAGTTAGTTAGTATTATTATTAATAACATGTATTTTTAGAATGCCAACACATTGTGCAGCACAGTAATCATTTAATAAAGTGGACCATAAAAATCCCTCACCTAGAGTAAGGTTCTTTCTACTTGTATTAGCTATGTGCAGGGCTCTATGCTCCAAAATGCATTTATTTCTCCCACGAATTAAGGTCAGGGCTGCATTTGCACCCACCAACAATGCACTCTGCACCCAGTGCTTCTAGAATGAGTACTAAGAAGAGTGGATAGTCAATAACCCCTTCTTTTGTCATGTTTGCAGCACAAATGTCCTCTTCTCAGTATAATGGACCAGACCTGAAAAAAAAAAAAACAGAATTTCCTGAAAGGGCTGAAAAAAGGAGAAATAAGAGGTGCACTTAAGAGAAGATAAATCAGGCTTTTGGTGTGCATGGATTATTATTTATTTATGAGGTCAATAAATAATGCAGCTCTACACAGGTGAGATGAGGCAATGGCATTGTTGTAGTATACAGTGAGAACAAACTCTTTTGCCAACTGTTTTGATTTAATGATTCTATTGGAGGCATATGTAAAGGTTTTGTAATCTTGACTGTATGTTCTGAAAGAAATTAAAACATAGCAAAGAAGTAGGCTTGAAATGCTACATATTAACAGTAATTTACAAACTTAATTGTGTGCTAGATAACTTTTCGACAACCCCTAGCCCCTAGGGCACAGTGAGCATTTGCAGTGTCACTGACACTGTCTACCAAGATGGGGAACTTTCATGGACAACTTTGAATGCCTGGATCATTACTGATATAAGGCTGCAAAAACTCTGGGCTACCTCTTACTGTATAGAATACATGATTATTAGCCATAACATTTTTCAGGCTTTTGTTCTCCTTTAAAAAAAGGTTTAATTAATAAAAACACATATGAACATTAGCATATAAAGCAATATTCAATACTTAGTTAATTAAAACAGCACTAAAATAGGTGTTTTATTTTCAGTCTGAAAAACAATACCCATGTTTTATGCCCACAAAAGGACCATATATTGTTTTATTCGTATGTCCATATTATTCTTTCCATTAATGTCTTTATAACAATAAAGCAACCAGCAGAACCAGCCAGGATCAATAAACCTTTATCCATATAACTGGCTGTTATTGTTTTAGAGCTGTAGTGCACAATACGTTTTAATTGCTGCTACAAGTAGCGACATACAGAATACTGAAAGGTTTCAGTGAATTGTTTGTAAGTAGCTGGGACTGATCCCCAGGATTTATGATTGCTGCTATTTGTAGCGCTGAGTTTATCACCTGGTGTGCCTCAGGGGAAAGGAAATATTGACATTGCATTAATCTTTGGGCTCATTTAATTTAAAGGCCTTTATACTGTGTTAAATTGTGGTGAGTAATTTTTCTGTTCTGGGTGTTCCATGTCCTACAATTTTGTATATTAAAACATTATGCATTTGTTAAAGTGACAGTATCGTCTAAATAAAAGTATTTGCACCTAAAAAAACAGCCCTGCCCCCTGTCTGGATTCAACCGGGCCAAAAGGTAACAACCCTATGACTGATATCTGCTAGTGGCATAACTAGTGATCGGCAACAGAGTGCTCCTGTGACACCGCTTGTGATAACACTTATTGTGGCTCCTGCAGGCCCCAAGGGGGTGCACTCCTGGTAGTTACGCCACTGATATCTGCCCAATTTTCAGCCAGATATTAGCTAGGCTGGCAGTGCCGAAAGCCTAATACACAAGCCAGTAAGTTGCTGACACAATCTGGAGGGGCCAAGTTGGCAGTTTTTAATAGCCTGTGTATGGTGAGATAAAGGCTAATGCCACCAGAACAGCCCCTGTGCTGGCATTTGCTTCCTTCTTCACCTGCACCCGGAACCATTGCATTGACCCAGATTCAGGGAAAACAAAAGAAATTTTGGTGCCAAAAAGCAAACTCTTTAGTTTCTGTTCCAAAAATCTGCCTTGTGTGCCTGCAACCGATCTGGGGCTAATACAATGGTTGCTGGTAGGGTTGCCACCTTTTCTGAAAAAAAATACCGGCCTTCCTATATATTTATCTTTTTTCCCTATTAATAACATTGGAATCAACCATCATTTTTACCGACCAGGCCGGTAAAATACCGGCCAGGTGGCAATCCTAGTTGCAGGTATAGGAAGCAGAGGCCAGCATAGGGGCTGAATCTTAACCTGCTTTTTTTCTGCAGGTGGAGAACATCCCTCATTTGGCATTAGCCTAAGTCCCTCTAACCTTGCATTGCCTTAAAATTAACAATTTTCTGGAGGCTTGTCACTGAACCCTAAGCAGACCATATACAGTGAGAGCCAGGCCTGATTTAGCCACCCACACAGTGTCTCAGGAGTCCAACTTATACATTATACCGTGGGCCTATGGAGAGCTATCAGAAGAGGACCTCATTAATGTGCCAATATGGTCCTCAAGTGACAGGAGTTTCAAACCTGTGCTTTTTGCACTGTTGATTGTGTTGTTTATACTGGATTTTGTTAGCTGACTTCACTTTTTTGATTACTCTTTCTCTACTTCTCCTGATACCTTCCTGCTTTAAGCTCAGCTTGTTCCTAATACTATTTGTCTCTTGTATTCCTCTTTCATAAGTTCCTCTTTGTCCACATTTGAGGGTGTAATGTGGGGAGTTTTAAGAGCGGCTCTCTCTCAGCAATTGGTTGGGTATCTTATCAATTAAAATCTCACTGCAGGTTTAGCAGTGATCTTACAAGTTCTTGCTTTCCAGCACTTCCATGGTTAGCCCAAACCCGATGCTGGCTCTTCTTCTATTGAAAATGCAGCCACAAAAGATAGGGACATGTACACAGGTAGTGTTTGTTTTTGGGCCAAGGGCAAATATTTCAAATGTGGGAGAAAATAAAGCAGTAAATCTATACTGTATGTGTCTGTAGTACCATTACTTCAACTTCAACCCAAGAAAATGTATATTGATGGCATTTTTGCCACAAGGCAAGGTGAAATGCTGCGCTTTACTAGGCCCCTCCCCCAGTGGAGAATATATGCCGTCTGTTCTATTAGCCTTAAAATGTCATTTTTAATGGGACATTTTGCTTCTTTTTTTTTTTTTTTAAGTGTAAAGAGCTCACTCTACGCTAGTAATCCCACCTCCCTCTCATCAGGTCCGGAGAAGTAAGAGGGTATGGGTGGGGAGGGTTTAACGCCTGGGCATTAGGGAGGACAGACAGATGCTCCCTTGGATATTGAATAACTAATATGCATTGCAAATGAAGATATGGACAGATCAGTGCTGCATATCCCTGATGAACTGCAGATGAGACCAGAATGACCATGGCCAACTGTAGGCAAGCAGATACAACTGTAATACACAACCTTCTGCTATATCTCCTTTCTAGATCTCAGTTTTCATTTCTTTTTGCCCCACCCCAACCTCTGGACTTGCGTCTAACTGTGAAGTGACTTGTCCTCATCTGGAGGTGACACTGCTGCTCTGACTAAGCACAGAGAAACATTTGTTCAGTGGAGCGAGAAACACCAGGACAGGAGTGAAGTCTTCAAAGGCAACTATAAACAGCACAATTAACAGTGTAGCACTTCTCCTCACTCACAGATATCCCCTAGTGCCTACAGACTCAATCCATGCTCTATATAATCTATTGAAATGTATAACTCACAAAAAATAATGTCCAAGTATCATACTAGAAAAATGATATAGAGTAATATAGATGTAAATAATTGTTTTAGAATAGAACAAAATTTAGACTGATTTCTTTGTCATTACACTAAGCAGAGCACATATTGTTCTCTGCAAATTAGGAGCTGTGTGTGTAAATTGCTTTCTAAAGTGTAAATGGGAAGTGCCAAAAATATGCTCAGTCATATGGGCAGAAAAATGGCAAATTAATAGTGATGAGCAAATCGGTTTGCGGCAAAATTCCACATTTCGCCATCTGTGAATTATTTCTCGAAACTGTTGCAAAAAAAGTGCTGCCCATTGACTTTAAGGGCAAAGACACATGCTCAGATTCGGAGAGATCAGTATCTCCTCTTCTTCGGACAACTAATCTCCCTGAACTGCCTCCCGCCGGCTAGAATGTAAATTGCCGGCGGGAGTACATTAGATAACGTCTAACTTGTAGTAATGAGTGAATCTGTCCCATTTCGCCAAGAAAATTTGTGAAACCGCAGAACAAATGCATTGAAATGAATAGGCCTGCCAGCTAGAATGTAAATTGCCTGTGGGATGGCAATCAGTGCACCTCGTTTTCTGAAGTGTTGTCACACGAGGAAACTTTGAGCGACTTTGGAAAACGAATCACTTCGAGTACCAGCCCGCTGGCAATTCAGACTCTAGCCGGCGGGAGACAGTTTGGGAAGATTAGTTGCCCCGAAGAAGAAGCGATTTATCGCTGGCCGACTAAAGCACCCTGAATCTAAGCATGTGTCTCTGCCCTTAGGGGGGTGTCACACCAGCAGATTTAGTCATGTTCGCTACTGCAGGCGACTAATCTCCCCAAACTGCCTTCCTATCTACAAGAATGTGAATTGCTGGCTGGATGGCATGAGAGTTGCTTCGGTTTTTCAAAGTTGCCTCACAAGAAAACTCCAGGTGACTTCGGAAAACCGAAGTGACACGTATGCCATCCCGCCTGAGATTCACATTCTTGCTGGTGGGAAGGCATTTCGGGGAGATTAGTTGCAGAATTATCGCAGATGAATAAATATGCCCATGTGCCACCACCACCCTAAAGCATTTGGAGTGAGAAAAAACTCCCACTGACTTTAATGCAATTGGAGTGGGAAGTTGCGCATGTAAAAAAAGAGTTGCGTGAATAAAGCCTGTTGACTTCAATGCATTTGTGAATTTTTTCTGCGGTTTCACAAATTTTCTTGGCGAAATGGGACAGATTCACTCATTACTACAAGTTAGACCTTATCTAATGTACTTTAGCTCCTGTAAAAGGCTATACACTGAAAGTTGCCAACTTGGCCCCTCCAAGCCTCAAGAGGAAACTTCAAGCGCTTTTGGGACACTGAAGCGACACATGGGTTTTACCTCCAGCGATTCACATTATTGCCTATGCGAAAGCTTTTACTGGAGATTAGTTGCCTGCAGAAGCAGAGATTTATCTCTGGCAATTACTCTCCTGGAGTGCCATTGCCCTTAAACGTAAAGGAATAATTAAGGTAGGAATACACAGAAAAACATGGATAGCATACAGTAAATGGTCCCTGGCTGGGACAGAAGTCATTACTATGTAAGTAGGGTGTGTAAGACTAAATAAACTATGGTTGTACTGAGGTGCCTTATCTGGGCCTTATCTCTGGCTCCATCAAATATAAGAACAAAGAGGACATTGCATTTGGAGTGCTTTCATTGTCTGGGACATTATCAGAGCTCATAAATCAATGAAAGAATGAATGAATGACTAACAGCATGTTTTATACAATACATCTGGATGGCTATTAATATGCCAGAAGGTTTACAATACATGCATTCATTTGAATTTACAGAAAAATGATGCAAATATAAAAATAAGTTATCATATCAGTGACTATGTTATATGATACCATTTCTTTTAAAGTGAAAACTGGAAAGGCAAAATAAGAGATATCTGCTATGTGCAGTAGTCGGATGCAGTAAGGGGTGACCTTAATGATAAAGGGGTTCAGGGGAATGAGTAGCATTTGTCTGTTGACCAGTGTCACACTGGCCCACCGGGATACCAGGAAAACTCCCGGTGGGCCCAGTTGTCATGGGGCCCTTGTGCTGCTAAAAATTTGGCCTATTTCATGGCCATTTCCTATTTCTTTGAGAACAAAGTGGCTAAATAGATGGAATAATAGATTATAGTATGTAAAGAATAGAGACTAGGAGAATAGAGGTTGAGTGAGGAGAATAATAATTATAGTACTGAGAGTGGGCCCCTGGTCTATGGTTCTTTGGTGGGCCCCTGGTCCAAGGTTTTTGGGTGGGCCCCTGGTGTCCCAGTCCGACACTGCTGTTGGATACTGATGGTCAGTGGCGTAACTACCGGGGGAGCAGGGGGTGCGATTGTGCTAGGGCCCTCATGGCCCCCCGGCAGCTTGCGCGCCACGAATTCCAGGTGGTTCCGGGCGTACGGAGGGGGGTGGGGGGCACGGCTGCGCATCCTGCAACATGGCCCGCCCCCCTCTAGTTACAGAGAGTTGCAGTTCAGTAACAGCACTGGCAGTAGATTGAATATAAAATGTCATATACATTATGAGTGAGAGGTGGGGGAAGAAAAAGAAACTCAGGCAATAAAAGAGTTACTCCGTTCTTCTCTGCCTTAAGCTGGCCATAGATGTTGAGATTTTTAAAAGATCCAATCCTCATGTAAGACCACGATTTTCTCGGAACGATCGTACGAATTGACCATCAACTAAAAAGACCAATTTGCCAGGAAAACAAAGGGGAGCTGCCTGCTTGGCCCTGCAAACATAGATAGATTGCACTGGGACCGACAAAGATTTTTTAACCTGTCCGCTCAATTTCCTGACAGATGTCGGCCGAAAAATCGTAAGATGTACGATCGTTCGAATCCCACTAACTGCACGATAATTTTGAAGGATTGGTCGGACTTCGCTAAAATCGGTCGTTCGGCAAGAAGAATCGTTGCGTCTATAGGGAGCTTAAGGGTGGTGGCAGACTAGGCTACTGGGGGAGATTAGTAACCCAGCGACAAATCGCCTCTTCTTCGGGCGACTTATCTCCCCTAAATGCCTTCCCGTCGGCTAGAATGTAAATTGTTGGTGGGATGGGACTCGGATAAATTTGGCTTTCCAAAGTCGTCTGAAGTTTCCTCGTGAGGCAACTTCGGGCAACTTCAGAAAACAAAGCATTCCGTGTACCATCCTGCCGGCGATTTACATTCTACCCCGCGGGAAGGCATTTAGGGGAGATTAGTCAATTGCCCAGTAGCCTCGTCTGCTACCACCCTTACTGATAAATATAGTGTTACTCACTATAACACTAGGGCTGGGGACTTTGCGACAAGAGTAGTGGTGGTAGGCCTTTGAGGTAGCTGTTTAAAACCAGGACAGGTTGCAATTGTAGCGTAAAGTGCAAAAAAAGACAAAGCTGCCACCCTACCCCATGGGTAGAGTTGCCACCTGGCCGGTATTTTTCAGGCCTAGCCGGTAAAATACCAGCAAGGCCGGGCCGGTATTACAAAGTATCTGGCAATGTAGCTGCCGCTAAATTTGTGATCACCAGTCAAACTGCTCCCAGCCTGCCTCTGATCCACCCCCAGCCTGGCCTTTTATAGCTACAATACTAACCCATTCCACACTCCTCGGCTAGACCCCACCCCCTCAATGGCATGATCCCGCCCCTGTGACATCACTGTTCAGCCATTTACATTACGTACCTCCCCCTCATGGACACGCCACCCACCTTGGCTGGTAAAAAAAAGTGGCAACCCTACCCGTGGATGGGAACCCCAGCACACATGGATCTGCACTTCCCAGATGAATACATTGGTGCCTATGTTCAGCAGTGCTGTATTCATGAGAGGTGGTGTGGCACATAGGCATCCCATCTCTCTCCCAGCTATGTCCCTAACATGAGTGTCAGATGCTGAAGTAATGGAGCACATGCAGACTGCAAAGGAACATTTTTACTTAAATTGCTTGCTTGAGTCTACAGATGCTGTACTGTGCAATTTTGCAAGGGGTATGCCCTGCACAGTTGTATCCAAAGAGAAGGAGAAGAAAAAGCTTACCCACTCCCAACCTCTCCTTCTCTTCCGATCTGGCCGATACACATTCACAAACTTGAAAAGCTGCACCATATGATCATAGCTCCAAGGTGGGGAATGCAACCAAACTTAGTTAAAATCACAAACAACTGTATCAATTTAGAAACACCTTATTCAGAGTGTGCAGGGTGAGATAAGGCTTAGCGCTACGATTGTATGGTGCAGCTTTTTAGCTCTGCAATTTGGTGTAAGATTTATTGCATAGATATGCCTAGGGTTGCCACCTGGCCTGTAATTTACTTGCCTGCCCGGTAAAAATAATGGCTGATCCCAATGTTATGAATAGGGAAAAAAGATAAATATATAGGAAGGCTGATATTTTTTTCCAGAAAAGGTGGCAACCCTAGATATGCCCCAGATACACATGTTTCTTGATTGAGCAATAAGGGCTTTGATTTTGCACTCCTTAGCACTCCTGTGTCTGGGGCATTAATAAATGACCCCTCATCTTTTCTTAGTAAAATATAGTGCTTTTTTTTTTTTTTAAGCTGGGCAGCTAATTATACAATATCACTATACAATGCATCTATTTGGACATTGATTTGTGTATTATTCCTAAAACTGACAAGCTGCTGATTATATCTCCAACCTTATCTCATTGTGTGGAACAATAGCACACCTGCTTCCCCGGGCGGCCCCTTTAGCCAAACCCAGACATAGAGCCAGCGACCCTAGAGGTCAAAGAGAGAAGGAGTAAACAGCTATATGTCAAATTACTGGTTTTATCTGTTTGTTATTATATTAAAGAGAAAATAAAGAATTGCCTATATTAGGCCTACAAACAAACATGAGAAAAAAATACATTTGCACATGGTATATTTTGGAAAGCTAAAAATGTTGTCAATGTTTTCATATATTTACAAGGTTAGGGGAGCCGATGAGACCTCAAAAGCATACTTGGACACAAAAAGTCATAAACTTCTACTTTTTAATGTTTTTGTGGCCTGACCCTGCATAATGCTACCACTAAATCCTGCTCTATAATATTGTTTCAGAAGGAACCAGCCAGCTAACATCTGGACCCAGCTGATCACTGGCTGCCAGGTCAAAGTCTTAAATTAACTTCAAAACCCTCATGCTATCTTGATTTACTTAATCATTTGTGGTCTTGAGTATCTGAAACAGCTCTTTGTAAAGTTGGAAATCATTTCCAGCTTGTCCTATACTTATCCTTCTCTGCTACTTTGGATTTGGACAAACACAAGGGGTCATTTACTGACCAAAAAGACAGTGTGCAAAGTTTACTTCCAAACCCAATTGGCATGTTTTTTACACACATTTGGACCTCTATGCTCTATCCTCAAAATAAAAAAAACTCCTAACATTAATGTACATAGCATTAGCTTGTAAATAGCAATAGCACAGAAAAAATAGTTAAAACGGTAATTTATGAAAACTGGATGACTTAATTATTAAAGGGGTTATTCATCTTTAAATAAATTTTTAGTATGATGTAGAGAGTGTTATTCTGAGACAATCTGCAATTGGTTTTCATTTTTTATTATATGTGGTTTTGCATTATTTAGCTGTTTATTCAGGAGCTCTCCAGTTTGCAGTTTCAGCAATCCGGTTGCTAGGGTCCAAATTAACCTAGCAACCATGCACTGATTTGAACAAGAGAGTGGAATATGAAAAGGAAAGGACTGCATAGAAATATTAGTAATAAAAAGTAGCAATAGCAATGACATTGTAGCCTTACAGAGCATTTGTTTTTTTAGATGGGGTCAGTGACCCCTATCTGAAAGCTGGAAAGAGTCAGAAGAAGAAGGCATACAGTTACAAAACTATGAAAAATAAATAATGCAGACCAATTGAAAAGTTGCTAAGAATTATCTATTCTATCATATACTAAAAGTTAACCTAAAGGCGAATCACCCCATTAAGGACCTATGGAGTTTACTAAAACAAGGGATTTTCCGATTCTGATGATAGCATTCTTTTACATTTTGATCTCTGCCCTGGCAGCATTATTGAAATAATAACCAATCATAATCTATACAATAACTGGCAGATAATGACAGAAGGGAAGCAGATAAGAAGTACAGGTATGGGATCAGTAATCTGGAACCCATCATCCAGAAAGTTTGCAATTAGGGAATCTACCATAGACTCTATTTTAATCAAATAATAGACCATACCATACCATAACAGACCATACCATAGACTCTATTTTAATCAAATAATAGACCATACCATAATAGACCATACCATAGACTCTATTTTAATCAAATAATAGACCATACCATAGACTCTATTTTAATCAAATAATTCAAAATTTTAAAAATTATTTTCTTTTTCTCTTTAATAATAACAGTATAATAACAGTACCTTGTGCTTGATCCAAACTAAGATAATTATTCCTTACTGGCAAAACAATCCTATTGGGTTGAATTAATGTTTACATAATTTTTTTGCAGCATCTATGGAGATCTAAGTTAATGAAATAAAAAACCCCAGGTCCCTAGCCTTCTGGACTACAAGTCCCATATCTGTAATGAGTGAAATATATCAATTGACTGTGTCATTTCAGAATGTGTATACATTGTTTTTCAGCAAGAATTAACTAAAATTACATATTAGAACAAGTTCTGTCCTTCTTTTGGTTTAAAATGTTCCAGATGCTTAACACCAAAATTGTAGTTTAGGAATTCCCTGGCTTGGAGTTTCCTTGTCCATGAAGATATTTGTTAAACAGATTTCCAGGATTACATGTCCATTTCTCAACACTTACATTGTCTAATTCTAAAATACAATGCAGTGTATATCCTCCAAACCATAATTACCGGTACTGTATAATCCTATCAAATAGGCACTTCATCCAGCGACAGCCTATAGAACAAACACACGGAAGCAGCTGACCTAGTAGTGTGGCCAGGGGCTGTGACCTCTTTACTTTCCTTAGTAAAAAACATGTAATTTGTCTCTCAGAGTCTAAACATGGTCCTTCTTCTTCTCTAAGAATTTCTCACTGCCTAAGGCCTTCTCTCAGCTATAACCAAAAACCATTCATTTACCTGAATATTAAAAACACCCCTGCTGGGGTAATATGTCTGTATGAGGGGTGAATTACTTCCTGTAGTTTTGCTAAACAACAATAATACTACTGTCACCATTTGAAAGGAATTCCTTTTTCCCTTTCTTCCATACCTAATACTCAATTTAACTTCTTTGAATTCCCAAATATTGAGATCATTATGCACCCATTTCACTGGGTCCAATCTTCTTAAAGCTCCTTGTTGCCTAGGCCCAGTTATGTGCCTCTATGTTCTAATCCTGCTCATTCAATGCTTTTCTTCTTTCTGCAGCACCACCTTCACTGTCCAGCCACCTCTCATATGGGTAAATTTACTAAAGAACAAAGCGCGTTTGTTTTGTGAAAATTTGCCAAAATGACAGTTCACTGAGACACTGCCAACTTACTAAAAGTGAAATAAGAATTCGCCAGCGAAAAAGCTCAGCACTAGAGAAGATTTGCATAGTTTCGCCAGGTAAATTTTCCTTTAATCTGCAAATGTAATAGGGCACTCAGATTTGAGGAGATTAGTCAAATCTCCTCTTCTTTGGGGCGATTTATCTCCCTGAACAGCCTCCCACCAGTTGTAAATTGCCGGCTGGATGGCAATTGGTGCACTTAGTTTTCTAGCCGGTGGGGGGCAGTTCGGGGAAATTAATCACCCAGAAGAAGAGGCGATCTATCACTGGGCGACTAAATCTCCTGAATCTGAACGTGTGTCTCTGCACTTAAAGTGTGAACATTTCAATTTGTTAACCTTTTCGACAATTTCACCAAGTTTTACCTGGTGAATTGATAAGATGACGCTACATCCTCAACATAATTATGTCAGTGACATCATATCCTGAACTCCAAAAAAGTCCTAAAAAAGGACAAAACACTGCTTTTTTTCATATATTACTGTAGGATATTACTGTAGGATTATGTTTACAAGTAACTTTTAAATAAATATATATTTTAATTTTTTTTTAATCATTTGACGCTCATGCCACATTTGTTTTAGGGTGGACTCATGTCTAGGACAATAGAGGATCTCTTTTGCCTTTATTTTGCTTCATTGGGCATTTTTAATAATAAGTGGCCAATTCCAGCCATTTCACCAATATCACTAATTCAATGACCTTTATATACCTGCCATATTTAAACTGACATAAGCGTAAGTATGTTAACGAAGTTTCTCTAGGAAGAAGGTAACGCTAGAGAAAATTAGCTAAGAAACTTTCACGCTGACAAATTATCAAAGGATGTCAGTCTTCTGTCGCCAAGAAAAAAATTGAGCATTTTGATGAATAAACTTAGTTGTCACAAAATAACATTTAACGTAGTTGCATGAAGCATGGCGAAGTTTCCCAAAGTGAAAATTTGTAGGTAAGGTAAGCAAATATGCCCCTTAGAAATGCTTTAAAGAACTCTCCAACAGATTAGATGTGCCCCCCCAAAAAAAATATTTTTATGATCACAAAGAACAAAGAGGACATGCAGAGGACGCAATTGTTCCTCTGTATGGCATGGGATCCTATATGTATCCAAAAACCTGTTTTCCAGAAAGCTCTGAATTATGGGAAGGCCATCTCTCCATTTTAATCAAATAATTAAAATTTTCAAAACGGATTCACTTTTTCTCTGTAATAATAAAAAAGTAGTTTGTACTTGATCCCAACTAAAATATAATTAATCCTTATTGGAGGCAAAACCAGCCTATTGGGTTTATTTCATGTTTACATGATTTTCCAGTAGAAGGGGAGGCCCATTTATCAAAGGTTGAATTTCGAATTGATGTGAGTTTTTTTAACTGTAATAAATGCAAATATACTCGAAATTCGACTGGGAAGTTTAAGATAAAAATTGAATATCTAAAACTCGAATGAATACTACCGACCCGAAAACTGGAATCGAATTAGAATCGAATTCGACTAATTCTTCAAATTGATCACTGGACCTCTCCCATTGACTTATACACAAACTCGACACGTTTAAGGTGGCGAATAGTCGAATTCAAATTATTCCCAGGGTATAGGTTTGATAAATCTTGAAATTTTAATTTGAATTAAAATTTGAATCGAGTTTCGATAATTCACAATTCGAATTGAGAGTTTTGACAAAAAACAATATACGAATTTGAATTTCCTATTCTACCTTTCATAAATCTGCCCCTTAGAGTATGAAGGTCCAAATTACAGGAAAAAAAAACCCAGGTTCTGAGTATTCGGAATAACAGGTCCCATACCTGTAAAGCTTTTTTTTTTAGTAAATCATCACTTTTAGGCAGAAGATCTGAAAAAGCTGACACTTTCCTAAAAAAACAAAATAACAGCACTGCACGTATCGGTGTTTTTAACAAAATTGAATGTGCTTTGATACATTCACAAAGGTACTACACACTTGCAGCCAGAAGCAATGTCACTGTGCCCATTCAGCCTGCTTTGATGCATTTCATGCAATATATAGGGTCCAATGGACACAAGTGAAATTAATGACAGCATTGAGCTGAGGCGGTAATTCCATGTTTCCGTTAGTTGGTTGCATCTACTGCCCACAAATTGTTACCTGTGTCCTTCCCGCTGGCGATTTACATTCTAGCCCTTGAACTGGATTGGCCATCAGTCAGTGTAAATCAGGGTTCCCCAACCTTTTATACCCATGAGCCACATTCAAATGCAAAAAGATTTGGGGAGCAACATAAACATGAAAAAGTCCCTTAGGGTAACAAATAAGGGCTCTGGTAGCCCCTATGTGGGCTGGTAACCTACAGGAGGCTCTTTTTGGCATTATACTTTAGTTTTATGCAATTAAAACGTGTTTCCAAGACTGGAATTCAAAAATAATCACCTGCATTGAGGCCACTGGGAGCAACATCCAAGGGGTTGGAGAGCAACATGTTGCTCACGAGCTACTGGTTGGGGATCACTGGTGTAAATAATCCAGAGGTAGAGATTTATATGCAGATATGATAAATATGTGGCCTTGAATGAGACTGCTTCCTCATGAGTGGGTTTTATTGGGATTTGTGAGTCTATCCTACAATTAATGGCATTAATGATCCATGAGTGATACTGATTTCCTTCTTCTTATCACAAAGAGGGCACTGCATGCATTTGAGTAAAATGAACATAAAATGGTGTTTTTCAGTGAGCTAGCAGCAGTTTCACAGAGACAGAGCCCGGCACCATTGTTCCAAAGAGCAGCAAAAAATTCAGGACTTGTCCACAGGGGTTATATGAGTCCATGTATCTTCAAGCTGCACATTTACGGATATGCAAGGAAAACATATTTGGCTTGGACATGCTTATTCCAGATAATGTGATCAGCTGACACAACAAATATAAGCTTAGGCAAGAGTGGGTTATTCTGGCTTTTACATAGCGCTGACCAGGTTCAGACTGGAAATCTGTGGATTCTCTTAAATGCCAGAGGGGCTGCTGTAAGGTGCCATAGACAGTCACCAGCATTAGACCAGGGTGTCTGGGGCCCACCAGAGCTGCCACCTCAGGGGGTCCCATACACCCCTAGATCCCTGCCCCAGGCACAAAACCCCTCCACCCCTGCCCCCCTTATTTTATCTTGTTGCAGCCGTGAACAGGGCCGAGTAGAGCTAAAAGTGCTGCTCCCAGGGCAGTGAGCAGGTCTGGGTTGGTGGCCACAAAAATACTGTAGCTGGGGCCCACTCGGTTTTCTCCCGGTGTCCCACAGTCTAGTCCAACCCTGTCAGTCACTATTTACTGTGCTAGTGGGAGGCTGTTTGGGCCTCTGCATACTTGAAAAGCCAGGGCCTATTTTGAATCCCAGCACTGACTTTTCAAAATGGAAAATTGATAAACTCATAATAAGATCATTACATTCCTATGTAACCGTCTGGTTTACTCTTTAATAAGATACATCTTATTAGATTAGCATATAATATTTGATATTTTCTTCAAACTTCTTTTAGAAATGATCAGAAATCAATAATGATACACTGTACGCTATTTTTATTTTTGTAGTAGTTAGCAGAGAGTAGTGCATATGTGTGACCATGTGCCTTTAGCTTGAAGGTTAGAGGACACTTAGCTGGTTATTTCTTCTGCTGTTTTCACTGTCCTTTGCAGCTAACCCCTTCAATATTAGTTCACACCCCAATGGCAGGGATAGAATTCTGGAAGGAAAATAAAATAATTAGAAAATATAGTGTGGAGCGCTAGGTCAAGGCAAAAATCTGTAACAGCTTCATAGAGGCTATGGACTTGGCAGTAGTTCCAGGGTTCTCACAGTGGCTTATATCAGTATCCACAAGAGACGTTGCAAGCTAATGCCTTATTAACTCCGGGCATATTGATGCATCACATGTGACCCCATGATAATCAGGGTCGGACCAGCCCAGACACAGTCCCCCAATCGGGCGGCCCCCAAAACAATGATGTGTGGCACACCATGTTGGCATTCTCGCATGAGAGTGGGGGGGGCCCTGAAAGTTTGGAACCCGGAGGGCCCCAAGTGCTTCAGTCTGACTCTGATGATATTGATAGCCGCAACTTGGGTGTGATTCATAAAAATGCACAGTAGTGCATAAATCATACCTCCCAACATTTTGGAAGTAAAAAGAGAGACAAAATTTTTTTTTCCGCATGTAGCGCACCAATTTTTCGACCACACCCCTTTCTATGGCCACACCCCCTAATTACCATGTTTGTTTTACAAAATTTGGCAGGTTATGAAAGTTTGAAAATATTTCTCCTTATCTAAACTGTGTATCTTACAAATGTGACATTATGGTTGTAAAATATTGTTTGCAGAACTGTGTCAGCATAAGTGGTTTTGACAAGTGATGCATTGAAATGATTATTGGAGCTGACAATACAAACATTGGCTCATTTATTTCATGGTTTACTGCCCAGGTGCAAATTTGCCCAGTGCTTAATGACCCCCACAGAGTATTTAATTACATAAGTTCTCCTTGTGCAATAGCTTGCGAAAATGCAGCCCTTTAATATGATCAGTTTGGCCAATCAACCCTTGGGGCAGTCACAAGAAAGCTTTTTGGCCCAGGTGAAAAAAACAGAAGGACCAATGACGCCGTTGAAGTAATATAATATAAAGTTTAATTTGTGCTGCTTTCTTGCTCTGCTAAATGTGCTGTTGCTACTAGTCCTGCATACAGCTGCTGCTCTGCACTGCCTGAAAGAGACATTTGCACCCATCACAGTGCAAGAGGGGAACAGGGTCAGTGTGATCCTGGATTTTAATTCAATATGTTCCAAGTGTAAGATCAAAGTAAGAGTTCAAGACTGCCTCTTCACTGACGGTGTGAAAAGTCTATACCAGGAGCCTATGATTGAGTGTCTGTTAACACAAAAGGCGTAAGGCTATGGATACAATAAATTACTTTTCATCTTGAAAACTATTGCCTGGTGGAAGTCTGCCTTTTTGAGTGCTGGCTTAAAAGAAATTTCGGTTCTCTGCTCCCTCGGGGTGGTGCACCGGGGCCACGTCCCAGATGTGGTGAGTTATTATTTTACTGCTTGGAGACCCCTTGCTCACTTATTCTATATGAAAAGTCTATACCCCTTCCATTGGAATTTAATTTGCTTTGGAGGGGTGGAGACCCTAGATGTACTGTACAGGGGATTTTGCCTTAAAAAACACACAAATGAAAATAATTCATTTGATTTGACATACAATTTATTTCTATTCTGTTTGCAGAGAAATATCTTTAAAGTAGAAGCCCTGATTTGTATTGCATCCAATTTATTTTACCAGCTCTGCTATGTTCAGCCATCTTTGTTGTATAAACAAAGCCCTACCAGATTTATTGTGTTCAGTTGGCCATTAGATAATGCATATTTATGAGCTACACTCAAAAGCCCTACCAGAAAATCCAAGGGTATTTTTAAACAAGAACAAAACCCAATTACTGACAACAGTTCTCCTGCAAAGGCCTGTCCTGTACCTCTGCAACTATGCTCCATTGTGTGCCCTACTGCCCCATACCTGTCCTCCTAAGACAAATATATGTGATGGGGTTGCTGGCAGCCATATTGTCAAATAAGAGCATGTGAACTGGAAGGCAATCTAGTTCTTGCTTATGCTCCTCATCGCTGATCAGCACCAAGGGTGAAGTGGACAAATATGGTGGCTGTCAACCCCAATAAGCAGCTTAGTCTTATGAGGACAAGTACAGAAGAAAGAGCCTGTGCTGGGGCATATGGTCAATTTAGTTCTCCTTTAAGAAAAAGTGCTTTCAAAAAATGATTGCGTATTTCCCAGAATGGGCAGAATGGGTAAATGGGTAGAATGGGTAAACCTTATATGTAAATAATTTTAGTGTACTTTTATTTCCTGGTGTGACAGGCTAATTGCTTCTTAAGGCTAGGGCTGATTTCAGCCTCCGACCACTAGCCAAATCTTCTTGTCTGCTCAGGTCCGGAAGCCTTGTGTTGACTCCGGTGTGAACAGACTTGACAGATTTCAATTAAGAAAGTGAGACTTCTGTTTCCGGGTGTGTGTGTGTGTGTGTTAAGTCACTGCCCAGGAGCAGTAACCTATAGCAACCAACCAGAAGTTAGAATTTACTGGTCACCTGTTTAAAAGCAAAGATCCTATTGGTTGCTATGGGTTACTGCTCCTGGGCAAACTTAGTGCCTTTTATTGCATATAGGGGATAGGGGCCCATTTATCAAAGTCCAAATTTAGCTCAATATTATCTGAAAAAAAATCCAACCAAATCCGTACAGGGTTCCTCTCCATATTTATCAATACATTTTCCCTTGAAATTTTGTTAGCAGGAAAAAATCAGAATTTTTTGGAATTTCCACCAGCAAACTTCGGATTATTGCACGAATCCCAACGCAGATCAAAAAATCTTTGGGACTTCTCCCATTGATTTATATGCAACCTCGGCAGGTCTGAGATGCCGGATTTTTGGATTCAGACTTTTTCCATCCTTGGGGTATAATAAATTCCAAAAAATTTGTGTTTTTTAAAATTCCGATTTTATACTAAACAACACAAATTTTTTGGATTTTCTGCATTTGGAGTTTAGTAAATAACCCCCTTAAGGTATGAAAATCCAAATTATGGAATCATATGATCGCACTTTGATTCGAAGGTTTTTTTTAACTTCGACCTTCGATCTCCCAAACTCCCCCCGTTGTCTCCATGCAGGCTGTAGGAGGTCCCCCATAGGCTAAAACAGCACTTCGGCAGCTTTTAGGTGGCGAATGGTCGAAGTCAAAGTTTTAAAGAGACAGTACTTCAAAAAAATTCGACCTTTGAATTTCAAATTGAAGTTGGACTATTCCCTAGTCGAAGTACACAAAAAATAGCTCGAAATTCGAAGTTTTTCACTTCAAAACCTCACCTCGACCTTTGATAAATCTGCCATAAACCCAATAGTATTGTTTTTACTCCAATAAGGATTCATTCTATCTTAGTTGAGATCAAGTACATTATACTGTTTTATTATTACAGAGAAAAGGAGAATCATTTTTAAAATGAGAATTGTTTGATTAAAATTGACTTTATGTGAGAAGACCTTCCTGTAATTCAGAGGTTTCTGGAAAGCTGAGTTTGAGATAATGGAATCCATACCTGTACCAGATACCATAGTTGTATGTTTTGGCTGCTGGACAAAAGCTGGCTTGTGCTTTTGTCCAGTTACAAAAATTCTTGGTGACTGCTAATGTGACTTCTTAGTGAAGTTATGTCTCAGTCTGCAGCCTCATGCCTTTATACGTATGTGGAACTTCATGGGGCCTAACAATATGATTTTGTACAATAGAATGTATGATATTTACTGCATTGCCGTATCCGTATCACTCATTCTTCAAATTCATTCCCCCACAGAAAGATCTTGCAATACATAATTCACAAAAATCCACAAATGCATAAACTTTTACCTTTTTGTATTTGAAATAAATCCTTTCATATATAGAGGTGTGTGGTAGTGCCATTTCCATAGCCTGTTGCTTCCATATGTACTACCTACATGCTACAGTTTGTAAATATTGGGTATTAAAAACAAATAGTCTACCAATAACTGACAAATTTAAAGCCATTTCACTTGTTTATATACAGTATCCCAACTTCCATTCTAGATGACCCTTAAGTATCACGGGACTCTGTATCAGATTCATATGCTGAAACAAGCAATTTGCTTGTTACAAATTATGTTGCAGAACATAATATTGTTTAAAGCAGCTTCAGGCCTTATGTTATGTATCAGAACTGTTATGATGCCCTTTGTAAGAGTTTAGGTCTTTTATAGTTAATTTGAAGGCTTATGTGTCCTTCTAAACGTTTTTACAAGTATTATCAGCTATTAGGTCAAGGATTCTTAACTTCAAGTTTTGTATAAAAATGGCTTCTTATCATGTTTTTTGTGGGTTCTTCTGAATACAGTGAAATTGTCTTCGGCTGTAGGAAAGATCTGCAGATCTACAGCTCCTCCTTAGCTCTGCTGAGATCCACATCTTCTCACTTCCACTCAGATCGACAGCTCCTCCTTAGTTCTGCACAGATCCAAATCTCCTTCTTAACTACATTCGCTTTATTTGGTCTCAGTGCAGGAGAGGTCTATTATTTTGTTTTATTACTTTACGTTATTGTTTTATTTTTTGTTTTCCTTTTCATTAAAAGTTGCTTTTGTACTCAATATGTTCATATACGGAAGTACGAACTCTGGTTCACACAACAAATGTACGTTAACAGATGATATATGTCTAATTGCTTATTGTATGTGCAAGTTGGCATGTTGGTTTGTGCTATTTGATAGCAATAACTGACTGTACACAAATGTTGTGATAAAAAATAAAAATTTATTGAAGTAAAAGAAACGTGAGACTTTATATTTTGAGTCAAAATATGCAGATTATGACTGCGCCAGATACTACACAAGGCTTCCGGATGCAAGCATTCAAGAAGATTTAGCTAGTGGTTGGGAGCTGAAACCCTGCGGATTTTGGCTGGCTGATTTCTACCCCGTCTGGTCCTAACCTAAACCTGCCCAATGAATGGATTATATGCAGTCCATTGAATGGCAGATTTCTTCTAATCCTCTTTTCAGCCTGTGAGTTTAACCAATAGATAACAAAGCAGGTGCAAAGAGTCCTGGTTCTGCCACTTCCAGATGAAATGATGATCCCTTCACACGTGCAGTTGGAAGTCATGAACAAACGTAATTATATTTTGCTATTATCTCTAATAGCAATCCAAACAAAAGATTGCTTTTAATTAGAGTCAATCGGGTTTGTTTTCCTGGTGATATTTTGTACATGGAGTTGATTAAAAACCAAACAACCCACTAATGTCTACAAGATTAAATGTTCATTTTATATGTCTTTTTGGAAAAGTAACAGGAAAAAAACACACAAATTATCACAAGGGCCTATGAATTGTTACTTCATATGTTTTCAATGCACACCCATATAGCCAATGTAAAGACAAAGTCGGTTGCACTTTGTAGCATTGGTTCAAACACCAGCTATGGCCATCACTGACACCCTTTTGGGGCCTCAGTCTTTAGGCTGTATCACCAATGCAGAAACCCGTCACCCAATAGATTAACAAGGAGTTCAGGCAGAGCAGACATAAAAATGACAGGGCTATAAGACAAAGGAGTAGTCACGCAGGCAGCGGTCAGGGCAGGAGGCAAACAGTCAAACGATAAATAAGCCAAGGTCGATGTTACAGGGGTCAGTTCCAAGGTAATAAAAGCAGGGGTCACACACAGCAATATCAAGCACTTAACAGACTATGTTAACTGACACCATACTTTGGCAATGACTATTGAGAGGGAACATATTTGCTAACACCTTAAAATATACATATCATAAAGGTATGGGATATGTTATCCGGTAAACCCTTATCCCAAAAGCTCCCAATTACAGGGAGGCCATCTCCCATAGACTCCATTTTAATCACATAATTCAGATGTTTAAAATGATTTCCCTTTTCTCTGTACAGGCCCGGATTTGTGGAAAGGCCACCTAGGCCCGGGCCTAGGGCGGCAGGATTTTAGGGGGGCAGCATGCTGCCCAACCACACCCACATTGGTTCAAAAACACTGAGGATGCGCTGGAGATACAATAATTTTTTAAATTCCCATGCGCCAATCCCCATTGCTCCGGTCCAGATGATGAAAATTTGCACAAATAAAGGGGAGGGGACGGGTGCGACGAATGGCAGTGGGCCTAGGGGCACCCACTACGTAAATCCGGCCCTGTCTCTGTAATAATAAAACAGTACCTTGTACTTGATCCTTAGATATAAGTTATCCTCATCGGAGGCAAAACAATCCCTATGGGTTTAATTAATATTTAAATTATTTTTTAGAAGAATTAAGGTATAAAGATCCAAATTACAGAAAGATCCCTTATCCAATATTATGTAAAATTCAGTAATTTATTTGTACATAAGAACACGGCCTTAAGTGTTTCGAATCTCACATAGGTCTATGATTAAGCATCTGTGAGATACGAAACATGTAAGGCTGTGTTCTTATATATCAATAAATTACTGAATTTTACATGTCTGTCTGGAAGACTGTACTTTCAGTGCCTGCTCCACTACAATATGTTTCTGATCCACTCCCTTAGTTCAGGGTCGGACTAGAACATTGGGGGCCCACCGGGTTCCAAACTTTCCGGGACCCCCGTGCATGAGCGTACACCGGCTCTCGGAGCACATGCACGAATGCTGTCACATGCAGCGCCATACACCATTGTTTTCTTATGGGGGCCAGCAGATCAGGGGAGTGTCTGGGCTGGCGGGGGCCCATGAGGGCCGGGGTCCCGCTGGCCCAGTCCGACCCTGCCTTAGCTGAAGCTTCAGGGTGGTGAGATCTCACCAGAAATAAAAATGAAAAAGATTTCAGTTTTTGCAAAAGCATTGCAGTGAGTGTACCTTTGTTCCTATTTTTGTGTTTATCTGCGGAAGCTCTTATCTGCAGCAGGGCTAACATTGAGCACCTCCTATTAATATATATATATAGATTACTTTTCTGAATGTATAAAAGCAGAAAGAAGTTTTTTGAATTTTGTACCTGGTGTACCTGGACCTCTTCCTATACTCTGTGAGTGTAACTCAAGTGACCTGTGCATTTCTCTTTTCCTTATTCAGAATACCCCAGGTCCCGAGCATTCTGGATAACAGGTCCCATACCTGTACATATACAGTTGTTAAGTTGAATCATGCCTTTTAGCCATAGCTGTCAAGCTGTGGGAGCCTGGTAAATCATCATTCAAAGAACATTAAAACTCCAAAGGGCCAAAATGCTGGAGCCAATGTTGCACCCACTAGCCAGTGATACCCTCAAATCCCATGGTTATGGTACTCATGGTTTAAAACCTTTATTAATCACATTCCAAACCACACTCCAAATTGTTGTGAATCAAGTCACCTTTATTTGCATGAATCTTTGTGTCCAACGTTTCAGCCTTTTCATCCTTAATGCTGCTGCCAGGAATATGAATTAGGAGCTCAAATATATTTTTTTTAAAAAAATGGTGCATGAAGCATCTAAAAATAAGCCACTGTATTGTTTTGTGTAACAGGAGAGACAGTGCGGATTGTAAATCAGAGAGGCTCATCATGTTCTGAAGTGCTCACTAACACCTCACTTTGGCATAATGTAGGAAGGAGGTGAGAAACAGGAATTGAACCTTTTTAAATGTTAATGTGAAACTGCTAATTATCTCCCCATCATGGCCTGGAGCCATTATAATGCACTTTTGCTTCAAAAGGGGCTTCAAAAGGACACATTCCCACCCAGAAAGCCTTCTGCCATTTAACACCTCACCTTTATAACATTTGTGCAATATGGCTCTGTACAGAGTAGCATTAAGCACAAAGAGTAGGGCTGTAGTACAGAGCAACCCTTAAAACAAAATGTCCATTAAAAGCTTTTGGGGGAAAAATGTACATGTGAAGAGCTGGCCCCCTCCTGGAGCTTTAACAGTTTTGTGGCTTTGATGAGACATTTTAGTTATGTAAAAGTCAAGTCACTGTAAGAATGAAGGGTCTGTTTCTATTTTGCCAGCAGACAGAGGATGTTCAGTTTGCCTGCACATGAAGCCCGCATGATTTATAGCCGAGGGGCACACTGAAATTTAAACGGTTCCTTTTTAGAACTATAGAACAAGGGGGTCCCATAAAGGCCCTCTCATCTCTCAAGCACAGATCCAGCTTTGTGAGTCACGTAGACTCGTGCCTGAGGCAGTTGAGAAAGTCACAGGACAAAATGCTTAATTAAAATCCAATTAATTTATGAAAGGGCCTACAAGAATAAATCTGTGAGGACAGAGAGAGAGACCCCCTGTGTATCAAAGACCTGGAAGGTGCTATTCCACACCAGGGGGCCGGGGGAAGACATTTACATCCCTGATACAGATAAGTCAGACTAGAGGGGTTATGTTTTTATACATTATTAACTGAACTTTCTTTTTAAAGGAAATACTTTTAACACGCAATTTTGGCTTTGTGAATTTATATGGATGCTTCAGAGTAAATAATCCCCTTTGTCAAGCCATGCTTGACAAAGGGGATCACCCCGAAATGTTGCATAACGCAAGTAAAATACAGAAAGGGTTGTCCCTGCTTGCAAGTAAGACCTGTGTGCCGGTGGAATTATTAACTCTGAAGTTTGTGGGTTTCCGAAGCCTTCTCGGCCGGGCACCGGGCAATATACGATTTGGAGAGCCAGGGTGTGCAAGCTGGTAACTATACCTGTTTTTATATGGATGCTGCCATGTTAATTACTCTGCTAGGGTATGCGGAAATGTCATCCACCGACTCGAATAGAACTGTAGCATTATCAAGCATTGATAAAACACATGTTTTAAAACAGTGCGCAGCCCAACAGCATATGTTTCCTATTTCATATTACATGTATATTGTAGGTCATAAGACTGGGACTTGAATGTTCATACAAGTGCAGCCAGGGCCATACTCTGTACTACTGGGACAGGCCACACTCCTGATTCCTTTGGGATTTCTGAGATTGCAACGGAACCATCAAAACCTGGTTCATTTTCAAAACTTATTAACAAGTCCAGGGTGAGCTGCAGCACCTCCTATTGATGTCAATGGAAACCAACTCCGTGCTGAGTAATAGACGCTTGGATTATGACAATTAAAACACCCCATGCAACATTATCCTATAAATTAGTACTGTCTTTTACAGGGGTGATCATGGCATAGAGAGACAATTTGCAGTTGGTTTTCATTTGTTATTATTTGTTGTTTATGTGTTATTAAGCCTTTTATGCAGTACCTAGCAACCATGCATTGATTTGACTAAGAGACTGGAATATGAATAGGAGATGCTCTGAGCAATGAAAGATGAGCAATTAAAAAGTAGCAATAACAATGCATTTGTAGCCTTACAGAGCTTTTTTTTTTTTTTAGATCGGGTCAGTGACCCCCCCCCATTTGAAAGCTGGAAAGAGTCAGAAGAAAAGGCAAATAATTAGAAAACATAAATAATGAAGACCAACTGAAAAGTTGCTTAGAATTGGCCATTTTATAACATACTAAAAGTTCATTTAAAGCAGAACTAATGCTTAAATAAAGAGGTAGTCTAGAAATGTTGTACATTATGTTTTGTGCATCTGTACCAGCCCAAGGCAACCATGGCCCTTTAGCAGTAAAGATCTGTGTCTCCAAAGATGCCCCAGTAGCTCCCCATCTTCTTTTCTGCTGATTCACTGCACATGCTCTGTGCTGCTGTTACTAGAGGTGGCCATACACGGGCAGATTAAAGCTGCTGATAAGGGTTCTTTAGCCTAATTCGGCAGGTTATCTGCCGGTGAGTGGGGGCTCCTGACAGGGTTGCCCAATCGATATCAGGCCAAAAATCGGCCAGATATCGATCAGGCAAGTTTGATTTTTTTGTTCGATCCAGGACTGCATTGGCTAGTGGATGCAGCCCTGTGACCAGTCGGTGCCCATTCGCAGCCTAGTAATCCGATCGCTTGACCCTAGGGCTGAAAGTTCGGATTAACCTGATATCGCCCAGCCGTTAGTGGGCATATCAGGTTAAGATCCGCTCGTTTGGCGACCTCGTCAAACGAGCCGATCTAATAGTGTATGGCCACCTTTACTGAGCTTAGGGACCAACTCAAAATATACAGTACACATAGAAAACAAATGTTGTGATATAAGGCTGACAAGTTTGAAGTCACTGGATCATTGCTGCTATTGACAAGCTGAAACTTTATGCTGGTGCAATAGGTTCAGTATATAAAATATGGCATTTTTAGCCAAATTCCTTTTTAGGTTGTAGGTGAACAACCTCTTTAAGGGACTGAGGATATAGGATAGCTATTAATTTCAACATAGGAAAGAAGCTTAGATCTGTTGTTATAGTCTGACACATCAGTACCATTCGTGATGACAAAACGGGTATCCTGTGCCCACCCTGGCTGGCTAGGCTGCTTTTCAGTATCCCCCACTCTGTGGATAGGGTTACATAAACACCTCTCAGACATGGGAGGGCCACGTTTTACTCTAGAAGAACAGTGATAAGCAACTTCCATTGTTCATTAGCAACAATTGGTCGTATGGTCCTTATATTAAAATGGAGAGAAGGGCCTCTTTATTAAAGGCCAATTATGCTCAGAGCTAAATCACTATTTTGTTGATGTTTTTGCTATTTATGATGCTTTGTTACGTTTTCTACTGAACAACTGCAGCCCTGTCCCTATCCTGGTCCCTGAAACTTTTTGGCATATTGTCTCAGTGAAAATAAACCATTTTTTTGTTATTAATAAATGTTGTCTTTTGCTCTTATCCTTCAGGCAGGGATTCTTATCCTATAGCTCTTATAGGTTGGATCTCTTCTTACCCTGGCCCTAAATCAGGGCCAAAACTAGACGTTACAGGACCCCACAAAAATTATTTCTTAACCCCCGAAATTTTTGAATAAATTGTATATCACGGGATAAATTGATCTTGTGCATCAATCATGAATTCCCTGTTTTTATACCACTGCTCTGAGAATAGAACGAGTGTGATCTGAATTCCATTGGCCATAATAAACTGCAGATTTTAAGCCCGGTGGATTTAAGTTATCCTGTAGTGTTGTATTCATAAACAAAGATGAGGAAATACTTCTCACAAAATGTATATATACTGTATATAGTTAATAAAGAATCGGGTAAATGTCAGCTAACTGCCCAGACATTTATGTAAATAGATAACCACTAATGGCAAGTAATCCAGGACACTTATGAAAATGTAACTGCTGGGTTATATTAGTTCCCACGAGCCTTTGTTGTATGCATGTCATAAACATCCTGTATTAAAGGGAAGGTACGGTCACATACACAGAGCAGCTGTGCTGTCAGATGTTTACCACATTGCCTGATCCTCCTGCCTCCGGCTCCAAACCAGGACCCTGCTACACAGAAAAGAGAAGGGATGAGGATTTTAAATAAAAATAACCTGAATGAAGATGGCCAGAGCTTTAATTACATTAACATGGAAAGTTTCCAGTTCCTGATTCAATAGCTTCTACTTAATGTACATTAATGTGTGTCAAAAACTCTCTCAGTGGTGTAACTGTAAGGAATTCCACAGTCAAATAATTTTAGTGCACCATAGACTTTGGGAATGAGATATTCATACCAGGCCTGGACTGGCAATTGGTGGGTTCTGGAAAATGCCGGAGGGGCTACCATAAGATGCCATAGAAAGTCACTATTTTGTGGGCTGGTGAGGAGCAGATTGGGCCTCTTTGTGCTTGAAATTCCAGGGCCTATTTTCAGTCCAGACCTGATACATACCGCTTACCAATCCCACTGGGCACCCTACGTCTCCTGAAAGACCTTGCCAAAATGACTGGATCTTTGCCCAATTTAGTCACCTAAATGGCTACCAGGCCAATGATTGCATCATATTGGAGGCCAATGCAGACTCATCAGGATAGCATGGGATCGACATACCAACGTGGTCTTTGTCCGATGGGTTTATCAACCCTGTCCTAAAGATACCTGGCTGATTTTCACGAGGAAGGCTGTGTGGGTCTGGGCAGAAACATTTCTCATTCCTTTTGAAGGAGCCCTGTGTATGGCCATCTTAACTCCCTGACTAAAGGATACACTTCTGTTGGGCCTACTGGCTGGACTTTTAAAACATCTTTGATCTACCTGGAACATGGGATTATAAGTCTAAATGGCCCCTGACTGGTCATTCATGCTAAAATGGTTTGGTAGCATGGCCAAATTAACCAAACTATAGAAACAAGCACTGTGCACCAAGGAGGGAGAAGTTTAGACTTGAATGTCACTTAAAAATTCATATTTTATTGTTCCATTAAAATAGGCACTCTATCACAAAAAGGAACCATAGCTTAAAAATATGGAACACTTCACAAATTTGCATGTCATCCATGCGCCGGCAGCACATTTACTAAAATTGGAACAATACAGAGAAGATTAGCATGGCCCCTGCGCAAGGATGACATGCAAATTCGTGAAGCGTTCCATATTTTTAAGATATGGTTCCTTATTGTGACGGAGTGCCTATTTTAATGGAACAATAAAATATGAATTTTTAAGTGACATTCAAGTCTAAACTTCTCCCTCTTTTGTGCACCATGGGACCTGCAGTTTTGCGGATAAGGGATCTTTCCATAATTTGGATCTTTATACCTTAAATCTACCAGAAAATCATGTAACTATTAAATAAAAACAATAGGCTGGCTCTGCTTCCAATAAGGATTAATTATATCTTAGTTGTGATCAAGTAGAATGTATTTTTATTATTACAAAGAAAAAGGAAATCATTTTGAAAAATTTGGATTATTTTATTATAATGGAGTCTATGGGAGACAGGCTTTCCGTAATTCAGAGCTTTCTGGATAACGGTTTCCGGATAACGGATCCAATACCTGTAGTAGGAATCCAAAGAGAGACTGCCAGGCACTGGATATATGGTTGGTAAGGGACCACATAGAAGCTGCAATGTTTTGCTTGTAAATGAAGCAAGTGGACTATATGAGACTAACCCCCATATGTAATATAAGGCATTACGTTTGCCCAGGAGCAGTAACCCATAGTAACCAATAAGATGCTTGCATTTAAACAGGTGACTAGTAAATTCTACCTGCTGATTGGTTACTATGGGTTACTGCCCTGGGCAAACTTAGTGCCTTATATTACATAACCCCATAAATGTACTGTTAGCAACGGGGAAACTAAAGATTGTGGGTTGTCAGTGTAATTTTATATCATACTATAATTCAGCAAAACATTCTGTGCGAGTTAGAAAAATATTATGGCAGAATTGTGGGAGAATAATTTTACCTAATTTCCCCAGAGTCTCTCCTGGTAGTCGATGCCTGGTATTGGCTGGAGGGGTCGGCGCCTCTCCCAATCGTATCTAGACAGAAAAGTAGCCGAACAACACAAGCTGGTGTAGCGGGGATCTCCCCTGCACGTTTATTAAGTCAAGTGATGTAACGTTTCATGTCTGATGAAGGGGCACGCCCCCGAAACGTTACATCACTTGACTTAATAAACATGCAGGGGAGATCCCCGCTACACCAGCTTGTGTTGTTCGGCTACTTTTCTGTCTAGAATTGTGGGAGAAACACTGCATGGGCAGCGCCGGATATCTTTGCTGGCCGCCCCTAGGCTGCGCGGTCCGACCAGACGGCTGCGTGGTCCTAGCGCCCACCCACACTTCCCCTTCCCAACGTGCCGGCGAAAAAACGCTGATGCAGCTGGTGTAATTGAATGGGGACGTACACGTCCCCATAATGCGGCTGGGCGGCATGCCGCCCCTATTTTTTGCCGCCCTAGGCCCGGGCCTATGTGGCCTTGCCACAAATCCGGGCCTGATTGTGGGGAAAACCATAATGAAGTTTGCAGAGGTTTCTTTTAACAAAGAAACAGTATTTTTATTAGCGAAAAACAGTTACATAACAAAACACAATAAAAGCAGTAAGACATCAGTGCAGTCACGTCTGTATCACACGTAAGGCGGGGACTCTGTCTCAAGGCAATGATTTTGAAAGAGACATTCTTTGAAATGAAAAGGAATTTACCCACTGGCATCCTGATGGATAAGAGCATTTACTTCCAAAAACAAAGAAGAATGTTTCATCTGTGCATACACCATAGTTGCTAGCTGTCCCTTATTTCCAATGCCAGTCTCTTTTTTGACTCTCTGTCACTGGAAATGTCTCTGCCAACTTGCTCAGGGCCCTCTTTTCCATAACTCTGACCCTGGAGACATCGGACATTTAAAGGGGTGGTTCACCTTTAAGTTAACGTTTATTATGTTATATAATGGCCAATTCTAAACAACTTTTCAATTGGCCTTCATTATTTATTTTGTATAGTTTTTGAATAATTTGCCTTATTCTTCTGACTCTTTCCAGCTTTCAAATGGGGGTCAGTGACCCCATCTAAAAAAAAATGCTCTGTAAGGCTACACATTATGGTTATTAGTACTTTTAATTACTAAAATGTCTGTTTAGACCCTCTTCTATTCATATTCAAGTCTGTTATTCAAATCAATGCATGGTTGCTAAGGTAACTTGGACCCTAATAACCAGCTGGCTGAAATTGCAAACTGGAGAACTGCTTAATAAAAAGCTAAATAACTCAAAAACCACAAAGAATAAAAAATGAAAACCAATTGCAAAATGTCTCAGAATATCACACTCTACATCATACTAAAAGTTAACTCAAAGGTGAACAACCCCTTTAAGAATCCCACTGTTGTTTCTTTCAGAAGACCTTGAGACAAATACTCATGTGCTTAGAAAACAGCTTTGCCATGATCACTGCCTTTTTTAAATAAGTAGCTCACCCCTGTGCCTGAAGTAGTCTCATACATATTTGTGACCATTATAACTGCTCTTTCATATAAGGCAACTCAAGTATTAGGTTTGACAGTCAATTAAATGGGCCTAAGGGTCGGAGTGACATCTACGGATCTGGTATCAGATGATTTACTGTGCCAGGGTTGTGTGCCACACAATATACTGCCAGCACCCCATGCTCTCAGAGGGTTAACACTTATCATATCTGCCTTCTTGCAGGAAGTCTGTTCCCCTTTCTCCCTACTTCCTCAGGAACACCCCTCCTTCCCTCATCCCTCCTCTCCCTCCCGCCCCCCAAGCCTGATTTATTTCTCTCACTTCCTCAGGGCTCCTTCCCTGACCCCAGCTTCCTGCCTCAGCTCCCAGTCCCCCTCCGAGGAGGGGCTCCTTCTCAAATATTATTTATTTTCATGTCTGCTCTGTGTATTTGGAAAGTTGACAGTAATGAGTGTGTTTTACAGCTATGTGTTCAGTTCATTACCAGCAGTCCCCTTTGTTGGTAATGCATCCATTGCCGAGACTTGGGCCTGGATCAGCAGGCTACTAACATTCTAAACAGGGGATACTTCCTACATTCTCATTCCAGTCCCTTCTGACCTATTAAAATCTACTATTTTGGTACAAATCTTGTAGCCTTGCTCTGAGATATGAGAACTGGCACCAAAATTATGCTTATTTGAACCCTCGTCCATCAATTCCAGCATAAGCCTTGCCATATTTTCATCTGTTTTTTTGTGTAAGGCCAAAACCTTTACAGAGCAATTTACTGAGAAAATACATAATTCACATTAGTTCTGGCCACGCTGGAGCTGACAATCTAAGGTCCCTATCACATTCACACACACTCATTTATCAAAACTGGGCAAAGTTACCTATAGTTACCTATATAGCAACCAATCAGTGATACGTTTTTTAAAGCCAGCTGCAAGTAGAACAATTAATGCAGCAATCTGATTGGTTACCATGGGTTACTGCCCAGTTTTTTCTTCTAAAACTGGAGGCAAACTGGAATGGAACTCAGAACCCCATTACTTCAAGGCAGAAGTACTACCCACTAAGCTACTGTGCTGCTACACAAGCACCAACATCATCAAAGTTGAAACACAAACTTTAGCAACAAACAAGTGTTGTTTACTTTGTTTATGATTCCTGCTTGACACAAAGCTGCTTGCTTACAGGAATATTTGCACGTCTGCAGGGTGCTAATGGGATTGATCATGGCTGCTAAGTTGAATTCCATTATTCATAATGCAAATAACTAGCTAGAAGTTGCCATACATCTAGAATATTGGCACAGGTAATGGCAGACTCCCCACAAAGGGGTATAAATGCCTCTTCTGCCAAGCACAATCAAAGGGATCATTGACTAGTTTGGAAACATACATGGTGGGTCCAGAGGGCCCAGATCAAATTACTGGGTTACATTGGGATTTCCATGGTGTTTTAATGAGCATCTGCTTAACTTTGAACAGATTACCATACACGGGCCGATTTTGACAAATATATGGGTTCAAAGCAACAGTTTGCCTGGCCAATGTCTGGCTTGTGATATACCAGATATCAAAAGGCCATGTTTAAATATCCCATTGACCAAGGACTGCACTGGGCCAGTGACAAAGTCCACTCCTAGTTGCTCTCCATAATCCAAGCAAGAGTTTTGCCATTAGTCTACTGCCTAACTGGATGGTGGATAACATTTCCTATTCTACTATGGCTGCCCCCACCCATGTGAATACATTCAGGTATACATTTACTTGGTAATACTCTTTTAAATATCTGTAACCTGTTTAGTCGGCGAAGGGGCTCAGACAGAATGTTTGACAGAAAAGAAGGATGGAACCCAGGGATCCTCTGCCCTGGAGGGTCACACAGAAACACACTCGTACCAGAAATTGTTTGGTAGCAGAGCCCCAATTGCTAAAAGAAGCTATTATCCCTAATCCTCATGTTTCTAAGACAGTCCAGAGCAGACATAGGATCGGCACAGCAGTCGTATATTTAGTCAAAATTGCAAATGTTGATAAAGACAAGAACATCTAATGAAACACAGGAAGCCTGTCATTAAGACGCAGCACTGTATTACATAATGGGATGGAGTATCACCACTCTCTTAGGTTGAAGAACTATAGAAAGAGCATTGCAAGAAACTGCAAAAATTAACAAATAGGCCTCTGTATATCACTTCGTTCACTTTGATATAGTAATCGGCGCCTTTATCTTTGGGTACTACATCGGAGGAGTTTCATTTTATCAGAGATGTGGAAACATACTGTGGGTTCTCAAACTAGAACTCCTGGCAACAAGTATAATAAGAGACAGTCAGGAAAAATGCACAGTAGTTTATAGTTACCCCATGACTGTAGATGCTTTAACCTTAGACTACCATACCAAAAATGTCTTTACTTGCTAAACATCATCAGATTGAGTAATCCTTATCACTGTAAAGGTGGCCATACACTATAAGATCCGCTCGTATGGCAAGGTCGCCAAATGAGCAGATCTTAACGTGATATGCCCACTATCGGCTGGGCGATATCGGATGAATCCAAACGTTCTGCCCTGGGGCCGAATGATTGGATTACAATACTACAAATGGGCTCCTATGGGTCGCAGGACCGCATCAAGTTAGTACAAGAAAAAATCAAACTTGCCCGATTTTTGGCCTGATAACAATCGGGAGGACCCGTCAGGAGCCCCCACACATGGCAGATAAACTGCCGAATCAGTCTAAAGGACTGATATAGGCAGCTTTAATCTGCCCGTGTATGGCCACCTCACTAACTCAGTCTGATGTGCCATTATGGCCTTCACTCTCAGAGTGTCAGGACTGCCAGAAGTACCCGACGGCGCTGTTTACATTCCTGGCGGTCACAGTGAAGATCCAAGATGGCGGCGCCCATTCTGAACACATGGCTGCAGCGTCGCTGCATGATGATGTCATCACTGGTGCCAGGATCTCGTCATAAAAGGGCGCCCAAAACATTGTGACGGCGCCCAAGAATAGGGTTCAAATCACTACTGATCCTGGGTTCCTGTACTGCCTGTTTTCCAGCCTTGATTCCTGCTCCCAGCCCTGATTCCTGCTTCCAGCCTTAATTCCTGCTCCCTGTCTGTGTTTCCCATTACCTGCCTGTGTTATTGAACTCGGCCTGGACTTTGGACTTTTGCATCTGATCTGCCTGCCCTCGTTAACTCCTGCCTGTGACCACTACTACTGATTCTGCTTAACCCTTCGGATACCATGACCTTGCTCCTACTAGAGGGCTTCCTCCTTGATCCTGACTACCTCCCTGGAGGGAGCTCCCGGCTCCCTGACATTATTCTTGGGCCATGGATCCTACTGAGGAAGCTACGCCTGATGTTGGACGAGCGCTCTGTGGACTGGCATCCCGCATGGAGGATTATGAAGCCCAGCAGTACCGCATAGGGCAGGCACTCGATACCCTTCTCTCTCGTATGCCACCAGCGCCCCCTGCTTCCCAAGCTGCTGTAAACCCTCCCATGGCGGCCATCTCGTCTACCGCAGGTTCCTCGTCTGGTGAGCCTCGCATTCCGCCTCCTCCTCGCTTTAGTGGGGACCCACAAGCTTGCAGAGGTTTCGCTACACAGTTCCAGATCCAGTTCGAGTTTCAACCCTCGCACTTCCCCAATGAACGTTCCAAGGTGGGGTATGTGATGTCTCGTTTGGTGGACAAACCGCTTGAGTGGGCAACTTCTCTTTGGGAGAAGAATTCTCCAGTGACTTTTGATGCCAAGGCTTTTCTTCAAGCATTTCGTACTGTGTTTGATGCCCCTGGTCGGATCACAAACGCCCCTTCTCGTCTTCTGCAACTCCGGCAGGGAAACCGCAGTGTCAGTGACTATGCTATTGACTTTAGAACTTTAATGGCTGAGACTTCCTGGAATGACGATGCCTATAAGGCTGTATTCTATCAAGGTCTGTCTATTTGAATTAAAGATGATCTTGTCTCCAGGGAGTTCCCTGACCTGCTGGAAGATCTGATTGCTCGTCTCAGAGAGCATCAAGTGGAGAAGGAGCGCAGTAAAAGATTTCAACCCTTGTTGGCACCTCGCTTCCAAAGACCGATGTTACCTTCTACCCCCCAGCAGCCTTCTGTTATTCCTCCGGAGGAACTTATGCAAGTCGGAAGAGTTTGTCTCTCTGAACAGGAGAAACTCCGGAGACGTACGGCTGGACTTTGTCTCTATTGTGGTGGTCAGTCCCACTTTGCCAACTCTTGTCCTGTGAAGCCTCAGAATTCTCCTCTTCAAGGTAACCCTGGAAAGACTCGTGTGAGGGGTGTTATTCCTGTAAAGCCTCAGAGTTCCCCTCTTCAAGGTGACCCTGGAAAGTCTCATGTGAGGGATGTTGCTCCCAAATCTCAAGAGAACTCTCACAGGTTTCTTCTACCTTTACAGATCCGTCTGGCCACTAAGACCATAGTTGGCTCAGCATTCATTGACTCTGGTGCTGCCGGAAATTTCATGGACACTCTCTTTGCTAAGTATATGAATGTTCCCCTGTTTCCATTGACTCCTCCTCTTCGAGTAACCGCCATTGATGACCGACCCCTTGAATCCGAGTTTATCTCTGTGCAGGCTGGGACTTTACACAAAGAAAAGTTATCGTTCCTGATTATTTCCTGTCCTTCTGTTCCAGTCGTTTTGGGGCTTCCCTGGTTACGCCTGCATAACCCTATCATTGATTGGTCCTCGGGGCAGGTTTCCCGTTGGAGTCCATACTGCCAACAGCACTGCCTTCCTGCTGAACCCATCCAGAGGGTGAATATTTCTACGTCAGATTTGAAGATGCTTCCATCCTTCTATAAGGAATTCTCCGATGTCTTCTGTAAAAAGTCTGCAGAATTTCTCCCTCCTCATCGTCACTACGATTGTCCTGTCGATCTTCTGCCTGGAACCATGCCCCCTAGAGGTCGCACTTATCCTCTCTCTCCTGCAGAGACTGCTGCCATGAAGGAATATATCCAAGAAAATCTCCAGCGGGGGTTTATTCGCCCTTCTACTTCTCCTGCAGGGGCTGGATTCTTCTTCGTGGAGAAGAAGGATGGAGGCCTACGTCCTTGTATTGACTACCGGGGTCTTAATAAAATCACTGTTAAGAACCGGTATCCCTTGCCTCTGATCGCAGAACTTTTTGACCAACTGAAGGGGGCTAAAATCTTCTCTAAGTTGGATCTCCGTGGGGTGTATAACCTTATCCGCATCCGGGAAGGTGACGAATGGAAGACAGCATTCAACACTCGTGATGGGCAGTATGAGTACCTCGTAATGCCCTTTGGTCTCTGCAATGCCCCCGCTGTCTTTCAAGAATTCGTGAACGTTATTTTCCGGGATCTCTTGGGAAAGTTTGTGGTCGTGTACCTAGATGACATCCTGTTTTTCTCCTCGGATACCGCGACCTTGCTCCCACTAGAGGGCTTCCTCCTTAATCCTGACTACCTCCCTGGAGGGAGCTCCTGGCTCCCTGACACAGAGTCACTAAGATCTATTTCTCCCTGGTCATGGCAGCAAAAATATTGGAAACGAAGTACTCCAGCACATGTATTCTGCTCTCCTCCTATGCCCCAAGCACAGTGTATGATTCTGAGAGGCCATGTGTGCACCTGCAACCTTTGTCTGATCTAAGCAAAAATATTGGGCAATTGGACCAGTAGAGTCTTCCATTAAAAGTAGGCCTGTCAAAGTATTATGGTGTTAGTTTTTCTAGGACAGAGGTCCCCAAACCTTTTTACCATAAGCCCCATTCAAATTTTAAAAAAGCTGGAGAGCAAAATAAGCATGCAAAAGGTTCCTGTGGTGCCAAATATGGGTTCTGATTGGCTATTGGTAGCACCTATGTGGACTGGAATCCTCTAGGAGACTGTTTGGCAGTACATGGTTTTATGCAACCAAAACTTGCCTCCAAGCCAAGAATTCAAAAATAAGCACCTGATTTGAGGCAACTGGGAGCAATATCTAAGGGACTGGTGAGCAACTGGTTGGGAATCACTGTTTTAGGGGCTACATGAAAAGAGGTGTTTAACCAGTTCTCTCAGTACAGACAACGGCAAAGACCATAGATGTGTCTGCATGTGGAAAGTGCAGTTTAAGCTAGAAGTCTGAATACTGCCACAAATATGGATTTTCTTCCAAAAGTCTGCTAGTCGCCCAGACTCAATGTTGGCTGTAAAAATGTGGGTCGTTAGTCGTTAGCCTTCAGTTTAGGATCTTACACATCTCATTTTCAATCTCTAATTTATTAGGAATGATTGTGGATCAATTGAGTAATGCACAGCAACCAATTTCCAATCAACTTTGATGGAAGCAGATATCTGATTGGTGGAATATCGAATGCACAGTCAAGATTCAGCAACCAAAGTACCATAGTAACCAATTAGCAAAGCAAATATCTGATTGGTGTTAATTAATGAGCACCACGGATTGTCAATAGCATATTATTTTACAGGTATCCCAGGTTCTATTCTCTCTGGGTGTATCTATCCAGGCACCCAAAGTTAAGATAAGCCCAAGAAAGAGGTTGAGAGGATGGAATCAAACTCATAACCCCAGAGCTACAAGGTAGTGGTGCTAAACAACAAGTCACTGTTCCACCCAATGTTTGCACTCTTATTTGGAAATTCCCAGTCTAGAAGTTCAGAGAATGTTAAGGAATCATTTCGCCCTGTTCTAATTGGGTTGCTGTATTTCATTATAAATCATATACATCGTATATCAGTCCCTGTCTCTCATATTCCTGGTTATCCTCCCTCTGTCTCTCTCCCTATATATATCATCCAATAGTTCTGTTTATTTCTATATTTCTGCTATATTTCTTTCCATCATCTTTCTTTATTTATCCATCCATCTCACTCTTTCTTCATCACTATTTATCTCTCCCCCTTTGTTTATATGGAACCCAGGGTCAGAGCTTTCTGCTGATACAATGCTAATAGTTTTGTGCCAGCCCTGTGTTATGGGCTTTTTTATACACATCTCCGTGTGTGTCCAGCCCCCTGCCCCCAATACTGAGACGTACACCAAACTCGCTCCCCTCCAAATAAACACAGGGGCTGTGTGCCTGCCCAGAGAGAGGTGCAGATGTGCTCCGAGTAAACTGTGTATGGACAGAAATACATATATATTTATAGGGACTGCTGCGCCCCTGCTTAAATTCACATTTCCTGTTTGTAGTGACCCCTTGCCTCAAACTGAGCTGGGAAATTAGCCAAATCCATAAGGGTTCCCACAGCCCTCGAATGTAACCCCTTGCTACCAGTGTAGTCTACATTAAAGAGAAACAGACTAGAAGGATAACTTTAAATGGAAGGTACATCTTTAAGTTAACTTTTAGTATGTTATAAAATGATTAACTCTAACAAACTTTTCAAATCCCAATTTTCAATAGTTTTTGAATTATTCAAAACTGCACTGCAAATGTATTGTTATTGCTAATTTTATTTAAATTGTTCATCTTTCTATTCCGACCTTCTCCTATATCCCAGTGTCTTATTCAAATCAGTCCAAATAAAAAATGACCCTAGCCACCAGATTGCCAAAAATCCAAATTGAAGAGCTGCTGAATAAAAAGCTAAATAACTCAAAAACCTCAAATAATAAAAAATGAAAACCAATTGCAAACTGTCTCAGAATATCCCTCTCTACATCATACTAAAAGTTTAGTTTAATTTCAATTTAGTTTAGTTAATTTAAACTTAAAGATCTCCTTTGTGTGCAGCAAGAGTCAGATGATGGCCACTTCCTCCTTTAGATTTACTAAAGGGCGGCGTAGCCTTCACTAGCAAAAAAATGCCAAAAAGACATTCTGCAGGGACATCACCAATTTACTAAAAGGCGTAGAGGAGAATTAGACAATTCAAGGTCGTGCCTTTCGCCAGGCGAATGATCGTTACTTTGCAAATTCATAAAACTTTGATGAATATGTGCTTGCACTGCAATGTTTGACAAAGTTGTACAGCGTGTGGCGGAGCGTTCCGAGGTAAGAAAATCCACCTTTAGTAAATTTCTCCCTGGATTTGCTTGGATGAATGCACTATTGCATTACAGCAAATAACAACACTGAAGCTGAAACTGTTAAAATGTGACTCTCCCCTTAATAATTCCAAAGGCAGCAGCCAAAACCACAACATTTCATGGCAGCGCTGATGTAAATTCCGATTCTACTGTATCATGAAAATATTTTCGGTCTCAGCTGCACAGCAATCTGTTGTATGTATCCCTGGGGTCCCTCTCCATGTCAATAATAGCACTAACTGAGCATGATTGCATTACTTACATTACAGGCAGATGCCCTCTCCAGGAGGGAGACCACCTGTCTTCCATCCCAGAAGGGTGAACCTATTTGCTGGTTGGCTACAGCTGCCTCTTTACTAGAAACAAATGAAGCACCCAGAGTGCTACATACAGCTCCTCAAGCCTTCTCCATTAATCCTGTCACTTTGATATGTGATGGATTGCGAGCAAGGTATTCTGGGTAACGACTATGAAGCTTGCTCACTTGATGCACTTTCATTTAGTACTTTCATTTTGCATTATCTGCTATTGTGCAAATGAGCAATTGCCAGTTGGTACTTTTTGTTCATGCTTTTGAGATGCTTTTTCCATTATTTATAGTAATACAGCATTTACATTTCTTTTAAAATTCTTATATAAGATATATGAATGATCTTCCAGCTTGTACAACTACAGTTATGGGACTTGTTGTACAGAATGCTCGGGATCTGGAGTATTCCAGATATAATTTCTTTCCATAATTTGGATCTCCATATCATAACTCAAGATATCATATAAACATGAATTAACCCAATAGGCTGGTTTTGCTTGGAGTAAGGATTAATTATATCATAGTTTGGATGAAGTACACGGTTATGTTTTATTATTACAGAGAAAAAGGAAATCATTTGTAAAAATCTGAATTATTTTATTAAAATGAAGTCTATGGGAGCAGCCTTTCCCTATTTGGAGCTTTCTGGCTAACACGTTCCCGTATAACAGATCCTGTATTTGAAAATATGGTCATCTTCATGCTCATATTGAAAGACAGATATGGCACCTGTTATCCAGAATGCTGGGGACCTGGGGTTTTCTGGATTTTGATCTTCATACCTTATGTAAACATTAAATAAACCCAATAGGCTGGTTTTGCTTCCAATAAGAATTAATTGTATCTTAGTTTGGATCAAGTACAAGGTACTGTTTTATTATTACAGAGAAAAAAGCAAACATTTTTTAAAAGTCTAGATTATTTGGATGAAATGGAGTCTATGGAAGACAGCTTTTTTTCATAATTTCTGGATAATGGGTTTCCGGATAACGGATCCTATAACTGTACTTACAATGAATAGTCTATGCTAAGCCTCTTTCTGGGATTCATAACAGAATATTATCTTACTTATAGTTGGTAACCACTTTTTTTTCTGTTTTCTTTATTTCTAGTACAGCCTCAATTATTGATTATATGTCTTCAGGTAAGTAATAGCTCTGGGAATACTTAAGGTTGTTTATTATTATAATACAGGTACAACATGGTACCTGTTATCCAGAATGCTCTGGGCCTGGGGTTTTCTGGATAATGGATCTTTTCATAATTTAGATCTTCATACCTGAAGTCTACTAGAAAATCTTTTAAACATTAAATAAACAAATAAGCTGGTCTTGCTTCCAATGTCACAATAAGGACACTGTACTGTTTTAATCATTACAAATAATTTCCTCAAGCAGCATTCACTCATTTAACAGATTGAGTATAAATCATGTTCATTAGGCTTTATGTTTTATGTATAGAAGGTAATGGACATGACTAGGAGGCTCTTGCAGGATCAAAGAAAATGTACTTTTCTCCAACAACCTACCTCTGAATGGCAGGTCCCACTATATGTTTTTTCTGTCCAAGTATTGCACCCATAGAAATGATTGTTACCCAAGTCAATGATTCTCATCACAGTATACAAATACTAATCAGTAAAAAGAAAATCAGTACTCAGGCCAAGGGGTCAGGCGGCAGCCCTAGTGAACTCAGGACCCCCTAGTCTGATGCTGTATGTATTAACCACCTACCAAACAAGAATAATAATAATAATTTGCATTCATGCTGTTTACCACCTTTATGGACCTTCATATGGTGGTAGAGTGACTAGGAAAAGGAGGAAAAAGGTCACTCTAGCCTTTAATTTCGCCCCAGGTACTGAGAGAGGCTCCAGGAAGGGAGTTATGAAACAGAGAATCAGCCGTCTGTTTAAAGACTTTAGTAGCCAGGGACTCCATTCCATAGAGCCATTCCATAGATTGGAATTCACCTTCCACAGGAAAGCTTTCAATAAAATACAGGGACATATTATCCAGAATGCTTGGGACCTGGCGTTTTCCAGATAAGGGATAATCCATAATTTGGATCTCCATACCTCAAGTCTACTAAAGAATCATTTAAATATTAAATAAACCCAATGCTTCCAATACTCTTAGTTAGGAACAAGTACAAGCTACGGTTTCATTAAAAATGTTAAAAAATAATTTAAAAATATTATTTGATTAAAATGGATAATGACCTTCCCGTAATTCTGAGATTTCTGGATAGCGGGTTTCCGGATAACGGATACCAAACCTGTTCTGTATGTTGATGGTTTAGCAAGACCAAGTAAAGGTTACGTTAAGCAGTAAATCAAAGTAAAATAATAATTGTAGTCATGTACCAATGGGGGCAGAAAAAGAAAGATGCCATGTTGTTATTGGATATGGTGCCTGTGTTTTTGTAAAGTTGCAGAGCGTGGCTCTTACACATTAATCACTCGTGCAAAGAAAAATTCTTACTTTTGCAGCCAGAGCTATGATGACACAAACATGTATGGGACTCCCCAGACAAGGTCACTGCCAATCCTATGGTGACCCGTCATGGTTCCAGGTCAGTGGCACAAGAGTCTCGGATAACTGACAGATTTGTTGAGCTAATTAAATGTGAGTCCATAGCATTGCCACTAATAACTCATCCTAAAGCTGTCTCTGCTGCTCCTAAATGTGCTGCTATTGATTTGCAGTCACCCTGATTTAAGGCTATGAATGAATTCCTCAGTGCAAGTGCTTCATATGTCTCAGTTACAGGCCACTGGGGAAAAAGACGTGCCACATGGTGTCTATAAGCCACACTTAATCTGAGTCAGATTGGTGGATTTTATGGCATTTAAAAGCTGCACGAGAGTTGCCGATAATGCTGTGTGTGGCCCTTTAATTGTTGTAAATGACAGAAAAAGACAGAAGCATTTTCCTGGTGGAACCAGCTTGTTGCTGTCTGATCTCCCTATATGGATTGTCAGCCATAGGCCAAGGCTGCAGATAGGACTGACTGAGTAATTGGCTGCAGAATCAAGGTCTAACTTGTAATTTATCACATTGCTGAACCCTGAGGAGAAAACCAGCGTGACTGCTCAGGCGCAATATGGAGGGGAGGTGCAGATTGGAAATGTTTCTATAGTTCAACACTTGAAAAGAGTCATATTGTAGTAAAATGAATTTTTTGTTATTATTAATGCTTTAGGGCAGGGATCCCCAACCTTTTGAACCCGTGAGCAACGTTAAGATAAAAGGTAAAAGGAATTGGGAAGCAACGCTAGCATGAAAAATGTTCTTGGGGTGCCAAATAAGGGATGTGATTGGCTATGGACTGGCAGCCTACAGGAGACTCTGTTTGGTAGTGCATCTGGTTTTTATACAACAAAAACTTGCCTCCAAGCCTGGAAAACTTGCCTCCAAGCCAAAAATAAGCACCTGCTTTGAGGCCACTGGGAGCAACATCCAAGGGGATGGAGAGCAACATGTTGCTCACGAGCTACTGTTTGGGGATCACTGCTGGGTGTCATTCTCAGCTAAAACTGAGAGCCCCTGTGAGTTGACCAGTAATACCCTGGGGGCTGCTGCGCCAACCTGGTCTGAACTGCACAAATCTACCTCATTGAAATAAGCCTCAGCAGAGGTTCCCAAAGTGCCCTCTAGGGTAGCCAAAGCAGTGACTAGGGGCCTGGGCTGAACTCCAGTATGGATGAAATTTGGAATGAACATTGAAAACCAGGGCCGGAACTAGGGGTAGGCAGAGTAGGCACATGCCTAGGGTGCAAAGCTGGGGGCACCAGGCACATACCTTCTTGCCTCCTGCCTAATCCTGTCCCCTCGCTCCTTGGTGATTCACGCTTCAGTGCACACGTCAATGCGCGGGAATGTCAATTTGCGCATGCGTCCTCCCAGTTGACTCCCTAGGCAACCAGGTTGGTGGGATGTTTCTGTTGGATACATTCCTATATATGTAACCTACATGTAAGCTTGTTATGAGTTAAGATAAGAAGGCCCTGAACAAGTCTCAAAGGTGGATTGAACCAAAAAAAGTCAGAAAACATATGAGCTACTGTATCTGAGCCAAAAGTGATATCTTGGGATGAGTTAGGGGTAGGAGAAGTAGTAGTTTAAAGGGGTGGTTCACCTTTACGTTAAATTTTAGTATGTTATAGAATAGCCAATTACAAGCATCTTTCCAATTGGTCTTCATTATATATTTTTTATAGTTTTTAACTATTTGCCTTCTTCTTCTGCCTTATTCCAACTTTCAAATGGGGGTCACTGACCCTCATCTTAGAAAACAACTGCTCTGTAAAACTACAAATTTCTTATTGCTGCTACTTTAAATTACTCATATTTCATTTCAGGTCCTTTCCTATTCATATTCCAGTCTGTTAGAGTAATTTGGAGCACAGCCACCTGATAGCTAAAATTGCAAACTGGAGAGCTACTGACTCAAAAGTTAAATAACTCAAAAACCACAAATAATAGAAAATGAAAACTAATTGCAAATTGGCTCAGAATATCACTCTCGATAATAAAATGTAACTGAAAGGTGAACCACCCCTTAAAGAACAGCAGTCTGGCAACTTGGATAAAGATGGCCATACACAGGCAGATTTACGCAACCTATATTGGTCCTTTAGACCGTTTTGGCAGCTTATCTGCCCGTGTCTGGGGAAATCCAACAGGCCCCCCGATAGATATCTGGCCAAATATCGGGTAGATATCGATTGGGCAAGTTTGATTTTCCCTTGCGATCTAGGATTGCCTTCCCGTCGTCACTGATTGCCATTGTTGTAATCCGATCCTTTGGCCCTAGGGCCGACCGATCGGATTAGGCCAATATTGCTCTGCCTTTGGTGGGCATATCGGGGAAACATCTGCTTGTTTGGGAAAGGTAACAAGGGACATTTTGTTGTCCATGGAAGGCCAGATTTATCGAAGCCAAAGAACATCCCATGTGCCATAGCCTAAATGTTCTCCTCCAAGCTTGAGGGAATGGTTTTCTGGCTCTGAGCCTGCAGTGCAAGTGAATGGATGTTAATGAAATTCATTATTTCCTAAACGATGCCTAATAAATGCAGTAAACCAGATTTTCCATGTCCTGAGGGTGGATACAGGTCTTGCTGCTCTAATGTCTGCCTCCTGCACTTCATGTCGCACAATCATTGCACTTTGTCCAGTGAATCACATGAGGGAATTAGTGTTGGGTGGGCATGTAATGGGTCTAATGGAGTAATGTGCCCTGACTTTTTACCAAATTGTGCTGATGGCATGACAATACACAAGATAATCCCAATTTACTGACATAAATAACTTTCCAAAAAAGAATGTATTTTAACTATACATAAATGTGATGGATTCATTATATAGGTGACCACTAATTGTAGACAATTCACTCAAATATCTTTATATTCTGCCCCAGGCCTGGACTGGCAATCTGTGGGTTCTGGCAAATGCCAGAGGGGCTGCTGTATGGTTCCATAGAAAGTTACCATATAGTGGGCTGGTAGGGGGCTGTTTGGGCCTCTGTGTACTTGGAATAACAGGGCCTATTTTGACTACCAGTCCAGGCCTGTTCTGCCCCAATCCAATGTCAGGGATGCCCAGTCTGTGGCCCATGTTGTTGATGAACTATAACTTCAACAATCCCAACAGACATCCAAGCTAATGATGTTTTATGATATAGCCAGACAGGGGCAGAGGAGCTTACAGCAGGAGAGCAGATATAAAGTCAGTAAGGGGGGGGGGTGTTCAGTACATCTGCTGAGTGCTACTGAAATGCTTCCTTTAGGAAATGGCTTCTAAGGAGGGTGATGAAAAGACTGACTGAAACTGCCGGATATTGGGGGGTAGGGAATATCAGTGGCGAAGGGTAAGAATGAAGTTATGTGTGAGTCAACTCTTGGGGTGAATACTATGAACAATGGATGACTCTGAACTGACCAGAGTGAATGTACACAGTCCCTGCCCAGAGACTATTATCCCACTGTTACTATAGACACCATCTCTCATTACTATACCTGCTATCCTACAGTCACACTCCCTTCCCAGAGACTATTATCCCACTGTTACTATAGGCACCATCTCTCCCTACTATACCTGCTATCCTACAGCCACAGTCCCTTCCCAGAGACTATTATCACACTGTTACTATAGACACCATCTCTCCCTACTATACCTGCTATCCTACAGCCACAGTCCCTTCCCAGAGACTATTATCCCACTGTTACTATAGACACCATCTCTACCTACTATACCTGCTATCCCACAACCACAGTCCCTTCCCAGAGACTATTATCCCACTGTTACTATAGACACCATCTCTACCTACTATACCTGCTATCCCACAACCACAGTCCCTTCCCAGAGACTATTATCCCACTGTTACTATAGACACCATCTCTACCTACTATACCTGCTATCCCACAGTCACACTCCCTTCCCAGAGACTAGTATCCCACTGTTATTCTAGACACCATCTCTCCCTACTATACCTGCTATCCCACAGTCACACTCCCTTCCCAGAGACTATTATCCCCCTGTTACTATAGACACCATCTCTCCCTACTATACCTGCTATCCCACAGTCACACTCCCTTCCCAGAGACTATTATCCCACTGTTACTATAGGCACCATCTCTCCCTACTATACCTACTATCCCACAGTCACACTCCCTTCCCAGAGACTATTATCCCACTGTTACTATAGGCACCATCTCTCCCTACTATACCTGCTATCCCACAGTCATATTCCCTTCCCAGAAACTAGTATCCCCCTGTTACTATAGATACCATCTCTCCCTACTATACCTACTATCCCACAGTCACACTCCCTTCCCAGAGACTATTATCCCACTGCTACTATAGGCACCATCTCTCCCTACTATACCTGCTATCCCACAGTCACACTCCCTTCCCAGAGACTATTATCCCACTGCTACTATAGGCACCATCTCTCCCTACTATACCTGCTATCCCACAGTCACACTCCCTTCCCAGAGACTATTATCCCATTGTTACTAAATTCACCATCTCTCCCTACTATACCTGCTATCCCACAGTCACACTCCCTTCCCAGAGACTATTATCCCATTGTAACTATAGGCACCATCTCTCCCTACTATACCTGCTATCCCACAGTCACACTCCCTTCCCAGAGACTATTATCCACTGTTACTATAGGCACCATCTCTTGCTACTATACCTGCTATCCCACAGTCACACTCCCTTCCCAGAGACTAGTATCCCACTGTTACTATAGACACCATCTCTCCCTACTATACCTGCTATTCCATAGCCAGATTCCTATCTCACAGTTACTATAGGCACCCTCTTACTCATCTTGATCACTACTGGGCTTAACAATGACATTGTTATGAACTCAGAACACCTGATATGCGAGACCAAAGAAATATTAATATGACAGATAATTATCCCAAGTACATGCACGTACAGACATGATTTTGTGATGTACGTATGATGTATTGAATAGCAAGATGAAACAATGACCTATTTACTATAACAAAGGAGTCTGTATCTTCCTTCCTGAGTAACCAACAGGGATAAACAGTTCTAAACAAACTTATTATTAAATGTCAAAGCTCTAAATAGTATACAGCAGAGACAGATCTCCCAAGTTATTTCTAAATTACAACCATCTTTTGTCAGTCTTAGTCCCGGCATCTTTTAACAATTTACAATACACAAGAGCCATGAATATCCTGTATAGTACAGTGTTGCGCAATATGGTGGCGCTTTAAAAATATATGTTAATAATAATAAATAATATCCTTATAAATGTTGCTTAGTGATGTCACGGGTTATAATCTGAGCTTAGTTATGTAATTTGTCACATGACTCACTGAAACGTGTATTATAACAAATAAAGTACCCCTGTTGCAAAATATGAGGATATTAGAAGTCACCTCGGAGTTCCATGACCTGTATAATAACACTCTGGGGCAAATTCACTAAGCGCCGAAGAGCCTAACGCTAGCGTCAATTTGCTAGCGTTGGTCATTTTCGTTACTTCGCAAATTCACTAACGAACGCTGGTGTAAATTCGCTAGTGTTACTTCGCACCCTTACGCCTGGCGAATTTTCGCAACGGACGTAACTACGCAAATTCACTAACGTGCGCGCATTGTACTGAACGCTACCTTTTACGCTAGACTTCCTTCGCCACCTCAGACCAGGTCGAGCGCAATAGAGTAGATAGGGATTGCTTCAAAAAAAGTTCAAATTTTTTCCAAGTCCCAAAAAACGCTGGCGTTTTTTCTATATTATGGGTGATAGGCTGAAAAAGATCGAAAATTCTTTTGGGGCTCCCCTCCTTCCCCCTATATTTCCTAACTCATGGCAATTTAACTATACAGTGGGCACATGTGTAGGGCAAAAAAAAAAAATTATTTGATGTTTTGAAGGTTTCCCAGGCATTTGTAGTGATTATACGTATTACTCCATTGAAATTTGAATTTGGCGCCATATGCAAATTAACCATCGCTAGCGTAACTTCGCTTTGCTTAGCGAATCAACGCTAGCGCAACTTCGCAACCTTACGCTACCCCTGAGCGCAACTTTGGATTTTAGTGAATTTGCGTAGCGCTGGCGAAACTACGCCTGGCGAAGTGCGGCAAAGTGCGGCGAAGTTACGCCTGGCGCAACTACGAATCTTAGTGAATTTGCCCCTCTGTGTCATGCTTTTATATGGTCATGGAACACCTTGGTAACTTATAATATCCTTAAATTTTACAAGAGGGGGTACTTTATTCACAATATAATTGACAAAAAAGCAGAAGGTTATAGTCCAGCACTAGTTGATAAACCTCAAGGCCATGAACTGAATACACATTCAATTAAATGTAAATCTTGTAAACCATTGCCCCAATATTTCTAGAGAAAGCTGCCTGGTATCCTATATAATTATGCCATTCCGCGAGGTCTACAGAGATCTTGAGCAGTCTAAGAGGGTCTCAACCTGAAGGCCTTCAGCTGGACATAAGTCTATTCAAACTTCTCTACACAAAGGGGCAGATTTATCAAAGGTCGAGATGAATTTTCAAATTCAAAAAATGACCTCCTAGAAACTATTTGGAGTCAATTGGTGGTGAAAAAGTTTTTCTGGAAAAACTTCTATTCGAATTCGATAGATTGTGTTATTACTTAGATTCGTATGATTCGAATTCTATCAAAAAAGGACCTATTCGATTGAAAACTACCTATTTGGCCAAAAAAAACCTCAGATTTCATTTCAGTTGTTCTTTTTGGATTCGAATTATGAAGTTTTTCTAAATTTGACCCTTGATAAATCTGCCCCATAGTGTGCTACAACAACTTGCATAATGTTTTCTCATGATACTGAGGTTACTTACAATAAATATTGTAGCCTTACAGAGCCTTTTGGCTGCCAGGGTCAATTACCCCCATGTGAAAGCCAAGAAGAGGCAGAAGAACAGGACAAATAATTCAAGATTTATATATAATATAAAACAACAAAAAAAACAACAAAAAACAATTGCAAAGTTGGTAGAAATAGGTAATTCTATAACATATTAAAAGTTAACTTCAAGGTGAAACACCCCTTTAAGGAAGTGTGGCCAATGGCAATGCAGGATGTTTAAAGGAGAAGTAAAGCTTAACTAAAGAAGTAGCTAGAAATGTTGTACATTGTGTTTTGTGCTTCTGTACCAGCCCAAGGCAACCACATTCATTTAGCAGTAAAGATCTGTGTCTCCAAGGATGCCCCAGTAGCTCCCCGTCTTCTTTTCTGCTGATTCACTGCACATGCTCTGTGCTGCTGTCACTTACTGAACTTAGGGACCACTCACAATATACAGTACACATAGAATATAAATGTCACAATATAAGGCTGATTAGTAATTAATACAGTTATTTACTACATGGCAGCACAGAAACCAGTGCAATTAGCATCAGAATTGAATAATCAGCCCTGTAGCATCAGCTTATATTACAGGCCAACCTCATTTTCTGCTTGATCATTTGTGACGACCCGTAAGCTTAGCTTCTCAACAGCTGCTCAGAGCCCACTGACACTTTCCAAGATGGTGACCCCCTGTGATAAGAAGTTTGAAGTCCTGGATCGTTGCTGCTATTGACGAGCTGAAACTTTAGGCTGGTGCAATATATTCAGTATATACAAATAATATATATTGATTTTTAGGGTTTAGTTCTCTTTTAAACCCCAAACAAGACAAAAAGAAACCTATGCAATTCAGCAGAGTCAAATCTACACAACGTGTGCATGTGCGTGTACAAGTAGACAGTTCAGAGGAAGCAGTGATCACAATTTAGATTTTGTGCCTGAAGTACTGAGCTGTTACAATTGATTACTTAGCCAAGGCTACTAGGAGGTGATACAAGTAATGGAGCTGAGCCTCCCATAGTCAATGAGAGACTTCTCCTTCTACCTTAGCCATGAGCATCCATTGCTACGGAACAGACCGTTACATAAATGTTTTCTTTGGTGCAGAAGTGACAAAATTGCACTTTACTGTAGATACATGTGTTCCTATCAATTCTCAATGTTTTGTTTCTCTTCAGCAATATGAAATATAATTAATGTAACAGTGGGTGCAAATAAACAGAGAGCAGGTGAGAGGGGAGCAATGGAAACATTCCCTGATCAAATATCGCACTCAGAATGTATCACTTGTGTGACGGACAGGCTTGTATAAACAATGGCCCTGACTCTCACACACTAGAGATAATGGAAATGTAGGAGTATAATAAGTCCAGCAGGACACACGACCCCAACTGTCCCATGGATGAAACAGTACCAAACTGTAGAGAGGGAATAACTGGCAATGATAAGGCAGGCTGGGGTAACAACTAAGATTCTGTTTTTTTCATTTTTAAGGGGCAGATGTATCAAGGGTCGAATATCGAGGGTTAATTCGAATATCGAAGTCGAAGGATTTAGCGCAAATGCTACGATCGTACGATCGAAGGATTATTCCTTCGAACGAACGATTAAATCCTTCGAATCGAACGATTCGAAGGATTTAAATCCAACGATCGAAGGAATATCCTTTGATCAAAAAAAGTTAGGCAAGCCTATGGGGACCTTCCCCATAGGCTAACATTGACTTCTGTAGCTTTTAGCTGCCGAAGTAGGGGGTCAAAGTTTTTTTTAAAGAGACAGTACTTCGACTATCGAATGGACGAATAGTCAAACGATTTTTCGTTCGAATCCTTCGATTCGTAGTCGTAGTCGTAGTCGAAGGTCGAAGTAGCCCATTCGATGGTCGAAGTAGCCCAAAAAATACTTCGAAATTCGAAGTTTTTTTACTACGAATCCTTCACTCGAATTTAGTGAATCAGCCCCTAAGTTTTGGGAAGTATGATGGGATGACCCTGGAATTTAAAGCTATATAACTGAAATCATATTTAGACTACTTTATGGTTCTAGTACCATCCACATACTGCACAGCCAGATCAATTAAGTCTCTTGGACAGTACTAAACATAGCTGTCTGTAGGTAAGGTCAAACAGGACCAACTGCCCTGAGATCTGCACTATAATGTTCTATACTAGGGATACTAGTCTCTGGGAAGGGACTGTGGGATAGTAGGTATAGTAGGGAGAGATGGTGCCTATAGTAACAGTGGGATAATAGTCTCTGGGAAGGGACTGTGGGATAGTAGGTATAGTAGGGAGAGATGGTGCCTATAGTAACAGTGGGATAATAGTCTCTGGGAAGGGACTGTGGGATAGCAGGTATAGTAGGGAGAGATGGTGCCTATAGTAGCAGTGGGATAATAGTCTCTGGGAAGGGACTGTGGGATAGTAGGTATAGTAGGGAGAGATGGTGCCTATAGTAACAGTGGGATAATAGTCTCTGGGAAGGGACTGTGACTGTGGGATAGCAGGTATAGTAGGGAGAGATGGTGCCTATAGTAACAGTGGGATAATAGTCTCTGGGAAGCAGGGCTGATCCTATGAAATGTGGGGCCCAATTGGGACCATGTTGGCGGGGCCCCTAGACAAAGTGTTGCTGGCTACTGACACAGCAAGTATTTAGGAAAATAAGGGCATACAGGCACAAAATAAAAAGGAAAGGGGCAGACAAGGTAAGAGAGTGAGAGGGATGAAATAGGGGCACATAATAGGGGCACACAGGGTAAGAGAGAGAGGGAGGAAAATAGGAGAGTGGACTGGGCCAATTAGTTTGGGGCAGGCTGGGCCGATTCAGCTTGGGAGCAGGCTTGGTTGGATTGGGGGCAGGCACGGCCTATCAAGGTTGGAGGAAAGCTGGGCCTATGAGAGTTGGGGGCAGGCTAGACCTATGGAGTTGGGGGATAGGCTGGCTTATCAGAGTTGGGGGTGGGCTGGACCTATGGATTTGGGGATGGGCTGGACAAAGTTGGGGGCAGGCCAGGCAGCATCATGTGCTGAGGGAAATATTATCTGTGGTGCGGGGCCCCCAGAGGTACGGGGCCCTATTGGGCCCAATTGGTCCAATAGGCCTAAGGCCGGCCCTGCTGGGAAGGGAGTGTGACTGTGGGATAGCAGGTATATCAGTGAGAGATGGTGCCTATAGTAACAGTGGGATAATAGTCTCTGGGAAGGGACTGTGGCTGTGGGATAGCAGGTATAGTAGGGAGAGATGGTGCCTATAGTAACAGTGCGATAATAGTCTCTGGGAAGGGAGTGTGACTGTGGGATAGCAGGTATAGTAGGGAGAGATGGTGCCTATAGTAACAGTGCGATAATAGTCTCTGGGAAGGGAGTGTGACTGTGGGATAGCAGGTATAGTAGGGAGAGATGGTGCCTATAGTAACAGTGGGATAATAGTCTCTGGGAAGGGAGTGTGACTGTGGGATAGCAGGTATAGTAGGGAGAGATGGTGCCTATAGTAACAGTAGGAGAGATGGTAGGGATAAGAGATTGCAGCTGTGGGGTAGCAGGTATGGCAGGGTGATATAATGGTTGCTAGACAAGCAATAGCAGTAAGTAGAATCCATACAACAGCAGTGAGATTTTTCTTAGGAAAGCTTTCTTGTGGAGGAGGTGGCATAATGCTGTAAGGAAATGGAGACCCCTGTTTGAAAGTGTAATCAACCAGCAGTATTATATCTGTCATACTGTAACTTTATCTGCACTTTAACATTGCTTTACAGACCCTGGATATCTTCACAGCCCATTAAATTGGTTTATGCAGTAACCAGAGCCTTATCCAAATATTGTCCCATGTGGCTGAAGTGATGTGTTCACACAAGGGGTGGGAGCAGCATGCTTGTGTTTAGCAGCAGCAGCACGCTTTAGTATTTGTTATTTGCAGTTATTTACCAACAAATCCAGTAATGAGCTGGCCGGCACGGGGAAACAGGGACAAAACCTCAGTACAGTGTCAGTGAATAACAGCTGCAGACACATAACATAATAAAGGAACAACACAGCAGTGACAGTCTTCAATTCTCTTTCTGAGAGCAGCACTTTCTGTATCTTACACCTTGTTTGTAGCTTGTTACCCATAAGAATTTATCAGTTAAATGCCCTTCTCCCTCTGTGAGAAAAGCTACTGATGGTATACACAGTCCCGGCAAAGCAGAGAGAGAGAGAGAGAGAGATAGTTTTCCAAAATCAAATTAGGCTCCTTATTTATCAGTTCTTAAGTTATTAAATATGATTTTTTTTTTTAAACTACAACTCATAACTTGAGTTATTTAGCATTTTATTCAGCAGCTCTCCAGTTGGCGATTTCAGCAATCTGGTGGCTAGGGTCCAAATTACCTGAGCAACCAGTATCGGACTGGCCCGGCGGGACACCGGGAAAAAACCCGGTGGGCCCCGACCCTTATGGGCCCCCGCCGGGCCAGGCCCACTCCCCCTATGCTTGTTTTTTGAAAAGAAGAAGGGCGCCGCAGGCCACTTTGCAGCAGGGGGACTGGAGGGCCTGTAAGGGGGGCACTGGACTGGTGGGCCCAGGGCCCCCCAGTCCGACCCTGTGAGCAACTATGCATTGACTTGAATAAGAGACTGGAATATGAATAGGAGAGGCCTGAATAGAAAGATGAGTTATAAAAAGTAGCAATAAAAATAAATGTGTAGTCTTGCAGAACATTTGTTTTTAGATGGGGTCAGTGACCCCCCATTTGAAAGCTGGAAAGAGTCAGAAAAGGCAAATAATTCAAAAACTATAAAAAAAATTAATAATGAAGACCAATTGAAAAGTTGCTTAGCATTGCCTATTCTATAACACTTCTTCATTATACATTTTTTATTTACAAGGGAATGTTGAAAATATGTTTTTTTCTTTGCGTTTGAAAAGAATGGTTCCCTTCCGTTGTATCGCTCATCAGAGAGTGTGAGATCCCCAGAGCAGGCTTTTTATATCGCTGACCCTTCCCTGAGTTCATATGTAATATCATTTCCAGATACAGTACTGTGGCTTGGCTGGTACATGTCCATTTCAGCTTTTTCCCTTAGTTTGGAAGTAGTTAAGCAGTCTGTCTGGCGCTCATTCCATACGGAACCTGTCATAACACAGCTGAGAGATTTCAGATTGGGACAAAAAAAAGTCTGCAGATCCCCCTAACTTCCGCCAAATCCAGCTGCAGATTGCCAGACCCACTTAACCCTCTCACGGCCACGAGAATGCTCCTTATTTGCTAAAAGCCCAGACGTGACCCCATCGTTTCTGTGGAAATGTAACGTAATATAGCAGCATGTATGCCGACGGCACTTGACAAAGCAGCAATTAGCAAAAGCACAAAAGGGTAACAGGATAAAAAGATTTCACTGCAAGAAAAGAAAAAGTGCATCAGTCAAGAATTGAAAAAGGATCCCTGGCCCAAATAAATTATTAGAGGGAATAATGTACCCCCTATTGCTTATTATAAGGATATTAAAAACAACTGAAGAGTTCCATTAGCATTGAGGCCAACCATTATTATTATTATTGTTATTATTAACATGTATTTTTAGAGCACCAACATACCATCGAGCTGAACTCTAATATCTTCATATTTTACAAATAAGGGGCCACACTATTTAATCAATATAGACAATATTGTGTGTGCGTCAACCACCTTATGGTCTGGGAAACCCTTCCTAGGGGTTTGCATAGACATAGAGAAAAAAATATCACTGCAGCACCCCTTTGTTGCAAAAAAAGTGAAAACTTGTATTTATTCGGTTTTGGGCTTACTCTTGCCCTTTCTCAAACACTATTTAATCAATGGCATCGCTAAGCACTGTTTAGATGGTTAGATTTTATATTACATTCATAGCTCTTGTGAATTAAACAGGTATCCAGAATGCTCAAGACCTTGGGTTTTCCAGATAAGGGATCTTTTTGTATTTTGGATCAGCATGCTTAAGTCTGCTAAAAAAAATCATTTATACATTAAATAAACCAATAGGCTGGTTTTGCTTCCAATAAGGATTAATTATAGCTTAGTTTGGATCAAGTACAATGGACTGTTTTATTATGACAGGAAAAAGAAAATCATTTAAAAAAAATGTAATTATTTGTTGAAAATGGAATCTATGGGAGATGGCCTTTCTGCATAACGGGTCTCCGGATAAGGTACTCCATACCTGTAGCATATTTATGAGGGACCTAATTATCAAGCTTAATACAAGATCAAAATACTTACTTAAGCCTGTAATAGGAACTAAGAGATCAGGAATGTTGCCTTTCAGTCTCAACTATTCCCAGACATATTCTGATAGGAAAGATCCTAGCTACAAGACGTTACCCTGGGGCCCGAAGCATCAAGGAGCTTAGATGCTACAGATTTGAGACTAGTCACATTATTGCTGAGTGCGCCTGTAGGCATTGCCTTTTAACTAATAAGGACCTTGTGTGATAACATCTGCATAAATGTAAATATCTATCCACCAAAAGGGATCGTTCTAAGACTGGGCTCTGCTGAATATACCCCTGCAGGCAACAGAAGAGAAGCCTGAGCTATTAATGGTAATGTATTTACAGTAGAGATCATAGATGAAGTATCAGGGGGTTTGCCAACTTGCACCCATTCAGTTTGCTTGGATCATGTGTGGAAGTGTGAGAAAGTTTGGCCTGTTCATTTCTTGGTCAGCTGATGACGACTGATTCATCCACATAATCAGGTCATCTCTTGGTCTTGTTTTCTGTTTTGGTCAATCAGCTTCGGTTGATTGGATTAGGTGGGCTAATTGCTCAGCAGGGGAAAATTGGCCGACATTAGAAATTCCGACCCATTAAAAAAACCTTGAACTTGAATAGGTTGAAATTTCATAGACAAGGGGTATTGATCTGTAAAACTGCTGAAATTAAGAGGCTAAGGGGGAAATTTACTAAAGGGCAATTTTCTAGTAGACCTAGGGTATTTTGAAGATCCAAACTATGGAAAGATCTGTTGTCGGGAAAACCCCAGGTGCCGATCATTTTGGATAGCAGGTCCCATGCCTGTACCCAATATATGACAATCATGTTCCAGTGCATGATTTGGTTCAGATGACTAAGGTCACTACAGTAACTACACACCTATCATAACTTTATATTGACATATTTTACGGGCTCTTGTGTATTGTATATTCAGAGTATGATATTGCTTTGATGTCTTCCTGTGCAAGGGAGAAAGGGTTCATCAGACTCATTTTATAAAAATGTTTATTGCCCATGTAGAAATATGTACATGCTGACCTTCCTCTCTAAAGAGTCTGACCTTCCGACCAAGTCTGCAGCATATCTGCCCTATATGGACCATCTCTGATGGCTTCACTCATAGATATTTAATAAAAATCAGCTAGATATCTATTGAGCAGGGTTAAAAATCCAATTGGATTGAGAACCACAACAGCTCGTTGATGTGGTCCTGGTGCAGATGCACCAAAATCTACTCTATATATGTCTGGACCTGTGCCGACGCAATGGCTCGACAGTGAGCAGATTTGAGCTGTTTTCCTTGTACTTCGGGCCAAGAAACAGTCCTTTATGGCACCAGCCCAATACTGTATGTCCTCTCTTGACCCAATGAGCTGTATGTCAACTTGCTGGACAAAAACATACTTTCCTGTTGGTTATCTGATCAGGTATATTCAAATATCATGCTTCACTGGCAAATCCAGTATATTCTGTTGTGGCCAAACACCCTGAAGAAGGTTGAGCCATTGGCTCTGCATCCATCACTTGCACCAACTCATCAAACTCCGTGCAGCTTATGTTTTCCTTACTCAGGCATGACTTTCCTGGTTGGTGATATTTTCATCTGCCTTTTTAATGCTTTTGTTTTAGGATCCCCTCCTATGAGCTGCACTTTACAGTTGAATATTATGCCCAGGAGCTAATAATGGCATTTCCACTAGGCGTGACTAGTTTGCTTCCCTATGCACATAATTTCCTACCAAGTTCCTCAATCCCACAGATTTATTTACCCATATTATTAAACCATTGCATGCTGGGAAGTGTATATGACCACTGGCCGATGGAGCTTCCTCGGGTGCTAGTGAATCCATTCTGTGCTTCAGTGGTAAGGACAATTCTTTCCTTCCCCATTACTTTTATACTGAACATGGAAACTCAATGTCAGGGGACAGTGCTTGGGATGATCTGAGGGTATTAAAAGGCAGCCCCATGTGCAGCACAAGATCTACATCAGTATGAAAGCATTACGACTTCATCCCATTTGCTTTCACTTCCTCCACACGACAGGAAACAACAGGAGATTGAGAAACATCAGCAACAAAAGTCAACCGTGTGAGTCTCGCCATATTACCGGAAGTCTTTGCAAATATCCATTCAGTGCAACTAAGTGGCTCCAGGCCACCAATAGGGCTGCTGGACAACTGAGCTTGTACCTACACTGGTCATCTGCAGCATTCTAACCTTATTTATTTTAGGCTTTAGTTCTCCTTTAAACAGGAAGGCTGGCATTTCTTTCCAGGAAATGTGGCAGCTGTTTCCACTGATCAGATTTTCACTCTAGAAATACACTCACCTTTTAAAATAGAAATAACTGGCATCATTTTTACGCTTTGTAGCTTTGATTAGGCAGAGATTAGCCTTCTATATCCAGACTGAGGAGCAGGGTGCCGATGCACGGAATAACAATAATTACATGTGTGTCTGGCCAGCCGCAGCAGCCGGTGTATAGACAATGGGCACCACAGATGCCAACAATTTACACTTACTGAAATGATGGCTCTTATTCCAACTATAATCCCACAGCAGCAATATAATGCAAGGGAGGGGGTAATTACCATGGCAACAGCTACATTTCTATGCAGTCTAGAGGATTTTCTATTTATATAAAAAAAAAGTCAGTAATAAAAATGGTTAGCATAATCCTTTCCAATTTTGTTCTCTGCCCACAATGACATTGGCACAGAGAAATCCTATCTATGTGAAGAGGATAATTCTATATATTCTTAGACTTTCTTGCGTCCAGGTAAGGGGGAGAAGAAAATCTGCACAGGGAGCCTTGGCCAGAATGTGCATTTACCTCTGTGTAAGTGGGAGCTGGAACATTATACAGGACAGAGTATAATGATTTTGCAATGTGGACTGGTCTAGGCCCCTTATCTCTGTGCTTTAGGATTTCCGATGCCTGGGGCTCTCTCTTATCATTTGTGGGCTGCTGAGCCCTGTCAGAGGGTTAATTACCTCTTTACTGCAGCTCTGAAGCAGGAAGCACTTTCTAATGGGGCCTAATTATAGTGGATACATTACAGGCCCAGCAGAGGTGTCATACACAAAACCCTTCAGCATGTCCTAACAGTGCTGTGTGTCCGCTCTGCTGCTTAACTCCTCCAATACCAGGTGCAGCTGCCTCTCTGTAAATAGTGAGACCAAATTGGCCCCAGTAGTAAAAGTACCACTTTCAGTACCATTATTTTAAATTGAACTCTAGATCAATAAATAGAGCACTCACACAATCCTTGGGCTGTAAAAATGCCTTGGATGGATACATCTCAAATGTTGGGCTTATCATGCAGAGCAGTATTGTCCAGCTGAAGGTCAACATACCTGATATATTCATAACCTGGACCAGACAGCCCTACAAAGTGAAAGTAGAGTTGTATTTTAACAAAAATATCATGCCTTCTAGCAACGATGCACAGACATAACAGATGTACAGACTTAAGGTCATCATACACGGGCAGATTTTGCTCGCTGTAAAGTAGACGATAGTATCATACATGAAGTCTCACGATCACGATATACCATCCAGGGGCAAGGACTTTGCAAAAAAATGTCATTGTATCTTTGTCGACTGGTACGAACGATTATACATCTACGATGTGATATCTACTCGTGGAGTACACATAGTACATTTGCTATATGCTGCTGTGATTTCAGCACTTTTGTTTTTTTTATATGGCCAAATGAATGTGGTTTTGAAAAAATTGTTCTTATTTATGAATTGACTGCTATAGGTTCTTGACAAGCATGGGTACGATCGTTCGTTTGTTTACTTCCTCATTTGGCCCTGCCCCTCCAAATACAGGCATGCGCAGTGAACGACCGTTTAACAATGATGAGCTGTTCGCTCCATACAATGATGGATTTCATTGGTTCACGATTAAAAAATTTTAAACCTGTCCGATCGACAATTGGGGCGATTTTACAGGAACGAAACGTTAGTTCGGACCACATTCATGTAACGACGTGTAGATGATTTTATCGGATCGTCCCAAAATCGATCGTTTCGCATAACAAAATCTGCCTGTGTATAGCCAGCTTTAGAGTACAGGGATTTCTGATTACTGACCCATGAAATTCTGTACAGTCTCAAGTTGTTTTGTGCTGATTTAGGCTAATGTCACGTGGACAATTACAGTGCAACACCAAAGAATACAATAAGGCTGCATTGTCAGTTCACAGTTCACACATCAGCCTCTGTTGTTATTATAGTTACTGTCCACAACCTTAGTGACAGATTAATGAGATATGAGACCCTAGGTTACACTTTCCACAGGCCACCTGATGTGCCAGTAAAGTCACTGGCTTGCACCAAACCTGACCCATTGTAGAGATCTTGGATGTATGCGTGCCTGGATATGTACATATCTTGTCGCACACGTTTCTTGCCTGCTTTGTTCTTCCAGGTGCACCAGACCGTACCCAGCTCAAGTAAAAATAAATATTGGAAGTTTTGGAAAGAGAATTAATCACTTTTTAAAAAGCTAGATGGGACCTTGATTACACTCAGGTCTGGACTGAGAATTAAAATAGGCCCTGGCATTTCAGGTACACAGAGGCCCAATCAGCCTACATAGAGGCCCAAACAGCCCCATCAGCCAACTAAATATTGACTTTCTATGGCACCTTATAGCAGCCCCTCTGGCATTTGCCAGAGCCCCAGATTACCAGTCCGGGCCTGATCACACTAGGCCATAGTTTAGGCTATGCATTAATCTGCCCCGGCACAACCTGGATGGCTACATAGATCCACTAGTTTGGCAACTTGCTAAACAAGCTTAACTTTCCATCCATGCCTTAACGTAGCTGTATTGGGCCATGTGGACAGATCCTTCATGGAAGCCAAAATAATGCCTAAAGGTTGCCATAGGCGCACAGATATTATAGGCAGAAGAGGTTGGAAAATTTAGCTAGGGCACATTGAAGGCTCCCAAACATCAGCCACTGTTAATGCTGGATCATCAGATACAGGTAGAATTCTATTGTTTCTACCTCTATATGTAATGACTCAGCTCTAAAGGTCAGTATTGAAAATGAACGATTGTAATAGAAAAAAACGAATCCAACTAAATTTCTTCAAACATTGTTTGCAGCTGTAAGAAGGTCTATATACAAATATTGGATCAATCCTTTTTCACCCAAGAAACCAGACATTTTTATGTATTCTCTGCTCGTTTGAGAGTATTAAATTTAGATTTAGGATGGAGAAATATAGAAGAGAGTATATGATGAAGTGATTTCAAAAGGCAAAATTCGGGAAAGACTTAGGGGCCGATTCACGAAGGGTCGAATATCGAGGGTTAATTAACCCTCGATATTCGACTGGGAATTAAAATCGTACGACTTCGAATATCGAAGTCGAACGATTTTGCGGAAATCCTGCGGTCGATCGATCGAAGGATTTTTCGTTCGATCGAACAATTAAATCCTTCGAATCGAACGATTCGAAGGATTTTAATCCAACGATCGAACGAAAATCCTTCGATCAAAAAATCACAGGCAAGCTATGGGGACCTTCCCCATAGGCTAACATTGACTTCGGTAGCTTTTAGCTGCCGAAGTAGGGGGTCGAAGTTTTTTTTAAAGGGACAGTACTTCGACTATCGAATGGTCGAATAGTCGAACGATTTTTACTTCTAATCGTTCAAATCGTTCGAATTCGATCGAATTCGATCGAATTCGATCGAATTTAACCAATTCGATGGTCGAAGTACCCAAAAAATACTTCGAAATTCGAATTTTTTTTTATTCTAATCCTTCACCCGAAATTCGTGAATCGGCCCCCTACTGTTTAGTAAAGACATAGCCTAAATATTAAAAAAATGAAAAAGCTTTATTAGGACATACTGTAGCCTGGCGCGTTTCGTTTCAAAGGTGGGCACGTACTCATAGGCTGTCCATGAGTAAGTGCCCACCTTTGGCACGAAACGCAGCAGACTACAGTATGTGCTAATAAAGCTTTTTCATTTTTATAATATGTGGGCTCCGTCTTCACTAAACAGTATAAGTCTTTCCCGATTTTTGCCTTTTAAAATTATTTAATTATGTACAACCCTTGGACTGTGGGATATGACTACTGAGTATAATTTTTTTATCCCTTTGAATAATAACTGTGACTTTAATACACCACAGCAAAATTTCACATTTACATGATAAAGTGGTTACCATATTCTGACTTATTGATTAAAAAAGAGAGAGAGAGAGAATATATTTTGCTTGAGATTTAACTGTTAACTATTATCTATACCCACTAACGTGCGACTAAGATCTTGATTGTTAACATTGTCATATGTTAATCTGATGGTTTATTGATATAAATGCCAATAAAAAACTATTGATTAAAAACGTACGGTGCAAGTCCTTCATACAATTTTACATACATGAACCTCAACACAAGAGCAGAGATTCACTTTGTTGTGTGTACAAAAGGCATTAAACCTATATAATTTCTGAAAAGCCCAGGGAGAGCAAATGTATCTGCTTGGTGTAGCTTATCTGCCTTGGTCTAGTTGTTGTTATTGCTAGATATGCACCGATAACTCTACACTATTCACTGATACACCCACTACCCCCTTTGATCACCAGTCTGTGCTTGGGACGCCTGAGGGATTTGGTCAGTCACTCTCTGTTTAACCAATCGGATAAGTGCAAATTAAGCTGGCCATAGATGCAAAGATCTGATCATTCGAATCCTCGAACGATCGGACTTCCCCATCCTCCGACCTGCCACTAACCATTCAGATAAAATAAAGTACAAAAGAACAGATCAGCCGATGTTCTGCCCCTGACACCAATCGTACGAAAGTTATGTCCGACAAAGCTGGTGACAGTCGGCAGCCGACAGAAATCTTTTAACCTGTCCGATCGACCAAACGACCGATCTCTGCCAGTCGAAAAACGGCGGGACTCTCCACACACGGTCCGAAAATCGTACGAATCCTCGATTAGTACGATCGGATCTTTGCGTCTATGGCCAGCTTTACACTGTCATGTATGGTGCCAAATTGTACAATATGCACTTTCACCCATTGGTATAACTGAATTCAGAACTGTTCCAAACTCTGTATCATCCATATATATATATATATATATATATATAGTAGATTTTTTTATATCTGAATGAAGTGTAATTATTGGTGCCAGAGCTGTCCTTTATGGTGGCATGGCTGGGGGCAAAACCGACTTTGCTCAGCCCTATTATTTATTAAGTAGGACTGATTAAGGGAAGGCTGTTCATCAGTCAATGGAGTACAATGCCAGGCACAGTGGGTGATAGGTTTTGTATTTCACTAACAAATGATAGGCCTGACAATGAGCAACACCTACTGTATATTCTTACTGCTTCTATAGGATTTACTGGGATATTATCTCCAAAGGTAATGTAGGCAATGACCCCCACTGCATCTATGGGTGCTACTGTGTACTTCTCCCTACATTTAGGGGGTTATTTACTAAACTCCTAATCTGGTGGGGCTTTTTGGGGCAAAACTCGAATTTTTCAAGATTTATTAAAGCCCGATACTGCAAAAAGCCAGAATCCAAAAATCGGCCATCTCAGATGTGCCATGGTTGTATATGTCAGTGGCAGAGGTCCTTATCCTATTTGGAAGTTTCTGTAGTCTGCGCTGGAATTAGCCCAAAAATCCAAACATTGCTGTTTTTTGGGCAAAAATCTGAAAAATTTTAGCAATTCAGGAAAAAAACCCTGAAGAACTTGTACAATTCGGGTTCTTGCTAAATTTTTTGAGGTTTTTACCCAAACCATTTAAAAGCAAGCTTTTTTAATAATAAATAAGATAAAATCGGGTATAGATTTTGGTTGTGTTTTTTTTTAAATTTAAATAACGAGATAAATTCGGATTTCAGTAATTAACCCCTTAATGTACAGCACTGTGTATACAAGTAGCACTATACAAATAAACATACCGTACCTACACTGCAATACAGGGATGGGGCCTGTTATCCATAATGCTTGGGTTCTGGGGTTTTCCGGCTAAAAAGGTCTTACCATAACTTGGATCTTAATACCAAGTCTACTAAAAATCATTGATTAATAAATAATAAATATTAATGTTAATAAACATTAATTAAAGACAATAGCATTGTTTGCCTCCAATAAGGACAAATATATATTTTAGTTTGGATCTCTTTTTTTATTTTTTATTGATTTTAACCACAAACAACAGATTACATTACAGTCAGTTATTTTTCAGTACCAATACAATTGAACAATTAAGCTGTGTAATTAATTAAACATGGTGATGTCAAAATATGTTAGATGTTATACAAACCATTGTCTGAATAAGAAAAATCTTAATTACAACACAGTAAAAGCATATAAAATCAAGGTAGAAGAAACCTGAAATAAGATTAATGTTTAAAATTTGAATAGAATTAGAACTTGAAATTAAAATTAATGTTTAAAAAAGAAAGAAAAAAGAAATCTCTGCTCGAATTCTATTTAATGTTATAATGAATTCACAACTTCTACACTGTCAGTATGAATGTGTTGGCTAATATGCTTATATTACAAAAGAAAAGAATTTTCCCCAGAATTTATCCAATTTAAAATAAACCATTTCCTATTGGCCTCTATTGTACGATAAATAGACCATATAAATAGACCTTTAAAATGCTCCCTTAATTTCTGGTTCCCCATTTTGCAACGTATAGGCTCTTGTACACACAGGTTATATGAATAACTCAGTATGGTTTCTAATGATACTTCCTTTATCCAATGCAAATAAATTGACTTACGAGTTGCAGCCATTAAAAAAAGTAAAAATATAAAAGATCTTCTGAGATTTTGAATTCTTAATCTTTATTCTCTACTTGAAGGGAATTTTTATGGTCTAATAAAGCAAACAATGGAGTGATAACATGTCTATTTTTTTTTCTGTAGCTAGCTGTTCAATTTTGTACCATAACTGTCTTATATTTGGACAGGACCATAAGTAATGTAAGATGTCTATATTCTGTTCATTACATACAGATATAGCTAAGGAATTTGACAGTTTCTTATAAGTTAAACTATAACCAAGATGTACAATTCTGAATTGTTGGTCTCACCAATTCTTGGAGTAAATTATTTGGTTATAATTTTGGAGACTTGATAATAACTCCTTTGGTGAAACGCTAGATACCAATCGCCAAACGAGCGGATCTCTCCCCGATATGCCCACCTTGAGGTGGGCAATATCGGGCTGATCCGATTGTGGGCTATCCGAATAGTATTAGGAATAGGATTTTTGGTCACATCCGATCAAGATCTGCCCAACTTTCGGCCAGATCTCGATCGGGGAAGTCCGTCGGGGGGCCCCATACACGGGCCAATAAGCTGCCTACACGGTCTGTCGACAGCTTTTATCGGCCCGTGTATGGCCACCTTTACACTAGCTTTCTCCAAAGCAATGTCATTTTGAAAAAGGTGTTCCTTTGAATCCAATTTGATTTCTAAGTCTAAATCCGTGAATTTCTCTTTATATCTTAGTTTGGATCAAGTACAAGGTATGTTTTATTATTACAGAGAAAAAATAAATCATTTTTATGTTAATTATTTAAATTAAAATGGAGTTTCTGGGAGACAGCCTTCCTGTAATTTGGAGTTTCTGGATAACGGATCCCATACCTTTTACACCATTACTACTATATGCACTACCATGCCGTTACACAACTGCTGCTATAGAGGCTGCTGACCTAGTATTCCCAGTGAGTGATATAATTACCAGTACTGCTATAGGTGCTATGTTGCTATAGGTGTGTCAGTGATATAATTCCCAGTACTGCTATAGGTGCTACTATGTTGCTATAGTTGTGTAAGTGATATCATTTCCAGTACTGCTATACGTGCTACTATGTTGCTATAGGTGCTTCAGTGATATAATTCCCAGTACTGCTATAGGTGCTACTATGTTGCTATAGGTGCGTCAGTGATATAATTCCCAGTACTGCTATAGGTGCTACTATGTTGCTATAGGTGCGTCAGTGATATAATTCCCAGTACTGCTATAGGTGCTACTATGCTTTTATGCCAGACACTGGGGCACTGCTTGCATAGTCAGTGTTAGGGTGCCAATAGTAATAATAACACAAAGAATATGTAGTAATAACCTCCCTCTTCCCCCAAGCTGAATTTATAAAGGAATCTATGAGGCTGTTGTGACCTTTTGTGTCTTTGTTGTACCAAATAATTCTATGAAAGATCTGGAACGCAGTAATTCTGCCCTGAGCGGGGCTGCCATCCTCCAAACGCCCCTTTGTCTCTTACTGAATTTTGTAACGCCTGAAATGCGTTGAAGGCCTGAATCCAATAACGAAGGTGAAAACAAATGGATTATCCTATTGTCAATTTCTATTCAGAGACTTTAATAAGGGGGGCGAAGGGGGATGGGGATTTGTTCTGTATTCCAGCCAAGCCCTTCTGAACCAGTAGAACAGGAATTTCCAATGGCCTTTCAGGAGTGATGAACTACACCTCTCAGAACCCTCGATCAGAAATAGGGTTGCCACTGACAAAAATTAAGCTTGATCCCAATGTTATTAATAGGGGAAATGCATAAAAATATAGGAAGACCGGTATTTTTTTCAAGAAAAAGTGGCAACCCTAATAAGAAAGCAACACAAACTTGTTACCCCTAGGAGTTGCTACCTCACCCCTTTCAGCCTGGACTACATTCAGGGTGTCTTTTTTTTCCCAATGTTACTTTGTAATCATGCATGCTGCAGCCTGCACTCATTTTTGTACAGACAAATAGAATGCATATAAACAAAGTTCAGCCTGAGTGTATATGTCCCTGGCTTTAAAGGGGGCATAAATGTAAATAAAACTGCTTATGGCTCCAAATCCTTATATAAGGGGCACTAATGATAAATACTTCAAAGGCATTGTCCACCTTTAAATTCAATTTTAGTATGATGTAGAGAGTTATATACTGAAAGAATAAGCAATTGGTTTTCATTTTTTATTATTTGTGTTTTTTGAGTTATTTAGCTTTATATTCAGCAGCTCTCCAGTTTGCAGTTGCAGTAATCTTGTTGCTAGGGTCCTAGTTGCCCTAGCAACCTTGCATTGACTTGAATAAGAGACTGGAATATGAATAGGAGAGGCCCTGGATAGAAAAATGAGATACAAACTAGCAATAACAATACACGGATAGCCTTGCAAAGCATTTTTTTTTCTATGGGGTCAGTGACCCCCTTTTGAAAGCAGGAAAGAGTCAGAAGAAGGCAAATAATTAAAAAACCATATAAAAGAAAGAATGAAGACCAATTGAAAATTATCTTAGAATTAGCCATTCTATAATATACTAAAAGTTAAATACCCATAGCCTTTCCATAGTGTCTCTCAAATGTGTATATAATCAGGGTAATATGATTGGACTGTTGATGGGTGCTCTCATTATTATGCAGAACATTAGACACAGACATAGGGCAGCTGAAGTCTTTTGTACGGGACACGTATCCTGTGTGTAGGCAGCTGTTGCAAATGCAATCCCAATTATCATTCCAATGGCCCATTTACATGACAATCAGCACCAGGTAGGAACTGGCTGTGCATAGGCCCATTGGATGTGTAATGCTCCTTTACATTTCTTTTTTTGTCTGTGGCAACAGCAGACTCCTCTTTACCTGTTACTCACTATGCAGACTGCTACCCCCAACTGCCTGTTTCCATCAGTACAAACCACTCTAACATTCAAAATTCTTGTATAATTGTATGCAATTTTATTGCAAAAAAATAATAATATAATATAAAAATTGTAAAAATATACATATTATATAAAGAGTGTATCCTCCCAATCTATGTGCTGAGTTCAGAGTCCCATTAAAGTCCAGTGCTATAAGAATCCAGCCCCTTCGTTGCATATGATTGGCTGCCGACTGCGGCAGTGCAAGAGGTTAGTAGATGCCTCCGCAATGTCCGAGAGAGACTGGTGGTAGTAAAGGGAGAGCGGCCGGCAGCCCAGTTGAGGGCAGGACATGCGTTTCACTGCTTCTTGTTCAGAGCGGCGCAATCTAGACATGTTACCCAAGCGCCTTTTAACATTGCCAGACAGACTGATAAGGAAGCCATGAGGCTTATGCAACCAGCGGCCACCATCCCGCACCCGCCGTCCTTCCTCATCTCCATTTTCGGGTAAATCCATCCACTGCTTAACCAAATCAGCAAAACTATTGTCCCCCAAAACTAGTGGCTGTCGGCTGCGGCTCTGAGAGAGAAGGCACCCAGTCCAGTCCTGAGAGTCAGAGCCCAGTCCAATGCCCCTCCACTGCTCCAGGCAGACGTCAGACGTGGATTTGGGACGTATTCTCCCTTGGCGTGAATTGAGGAACCCGCCTGAGGAGAGGCGCTGGCAGGAAGGAGTAGGGAGGCGCCTCAGCACTACAGTGGGTGCACTTGTCTCACTTTCCTCCTCCACAATGTCATCCTCTTCTCCTCGCAAAGAACCTCCTGATACCTCTGAGTACCCAGAATCCCATTCCAGGCCCCGCTGTCCACAGCTTCCCGGGGACACGTCACTTGGCAGATCCATGCAGCAGGCAGAGTCAGCCTCAGACAGATCTGAAGTACGATGGGAAATTCGATTGTCCCGTCTGGGCGCCCTACGAGGTGGGACCACGCATGGTTTTTCAATGTCCGGAGATGGAGGTGGTGATGATCTCTTGAAGTCCTGGAGAACCCTTAACATACACTCCATCTGGTCACACAGGGAAGAGCTTGACGCTTTTATACACTGCTGCAAGAGGAGACACGAGAGAGTCAGAGCGATATACATGGCACACCGTTTACTTATTACATTATAACATTATTGCCATCAACTGCTATTTGCCTCTGATCTAATAGCACTAACCCAATTCACAAGTGCTTAATTCCCCCTCACACCTACCACTTCAGCACCATGTTGTTCATGGGGTATCCCACTAGTAACCTGTACACTGTGAGTGCTTTCCCCAATAAAGGCCATCCTGTGCGCCTGATCAAGCCCCCGCTGATCATATACACACATATTTATATTTATATAAATATATATAAGAGCCTGAGGAAGGCCACACTATAACATGACTTGTCAGAGCTTATTTAGAAAGTGGGCGAGTGGGGTTCCAGCAGCACGTCCCGAATCCCTGGCACACGGCCGAATGTGAAAGGGGAGGTGAACAGAGCCCACAAAATACATATCCTCAGGCTGTACTCTTCCAACAGTCACAAGGGGGAGAGGCCAATGCTTATTCCAAAACCCTCCCCCCTCCCCACAGGGAGCAAGCGGAGACACGAGCCTGCACAATATACATCAGGGCACACAGCTTCCAGCCTCAGGGCACAGGCGCTTCACACACCTCAACACTGACAGTGGCCCCCACGTTTAACCCAAACGCTGCCAGAATACAGGGGGGTGATTTGTCCACTCCTTCTCCTCATATTTGTTTTGGCTAAATCTGGCATTTCACTCTCCCATCTGCTTAACATCTGTCTGGATTTGTGCGCTCCCTGATGCCGAGTACAATGACTCTTTGAGATGTGAGGGCTGTATATGGACCAGGGGGCTAGCAGTACAGTATGGAGAAGCCACAAGTAGCTTTCCTCTTCCAGGAGGAATATACAGTAATTATCCTTATATATAGCGCCACTAATTATACACAGGACTTTCCTTCACTGAAACCCCTGTCCAGTGTCAGTTTGGTGCCGGAGGCTGGGGATTAAGTTCCTCGCCTCAGGCCACGAGAAGCTGACAGGCCAGAAATAGATCTCTCTTTCTATAAATATATATATATACATTTGTGGCTGAATTGGACAGCCGTTACTTTAGCTATGGGCCTTTCTGAACAACCAACATCTGATTCCACAACAAGGAAATGGCAGTTAGTACTGAAAACTCAATTCGGCCACTGACCCCCATTGGCGCCTATGGAGTTCTCCTCTATATTTCCTGTGTGTGACAGGATTAGAGCAGCCATTTGGTCGGCCTCAAGTTCACACACACAGGAATCCTTCCATACCCCCAGTTTAAGGGAACAAGGAGATGCAGTAAATCCATAGGATGCACTGTGATACTGGTTATCCAAAGAAAAAGTGGGTTAGACCCAGATAACCCCCTATTTCTGCTGTTTAGTGAGATAAATCACTAATTCATCATTTGTCCCCACAGGCTGTTCCTGCCCTGTATGGCTCAGGCCTCCATCATCTCTTCACCCACCAACACTTCCCGACATGGGATACTGTTCCCCTCACAACCGTCGCTATGAGTCTTATCCAGAGCTATAACCTATGAAAGTGAGCCCATATTATGCCATGCAAGCTTGGGCAAGATATTCATACATATGCATAGATCAAGCAGTACTGTCGGATCACAGGGAGATAAATGCTGGGCTTGTGTAGGATTTGGAATTCCCATACCCACTGGCTGTTTCAGTTTAAAAAATAATGCTGAGAATCACATAGCTAAAGCTATAGCCCTAAATAATGCATTTTTATAATCAGTTGGCAGAGAAACAGCCATACTTAACTATATCTTGGGGGAATCCCCAAATCCCTCCATGTTATCAGGGAGCTCAATTTAAAGTATGTGAAACGCTACAGAGTATGGCAAATATCTTTCCCATTTCTGCATTGGCGCCTTTATATTTGTATATGTCCCAGAATGCCATAGGCTGCCGCTGCCCCAAACATCCATTGTACCTTGAACTGCCTAAAAGTGATTTATTGGCCCTACAGCTCCTATAGAAAAGCCTGAAGTGTTTGCTCAGGACACACAGACGGCAGGACTGGAAGGGAAGGCAGCGAGTATGTAAGGAAACAAAGCAGATGGAATACAGGCAGTCTGACAACCACATAATAATCCAGGGAATTTGGGCTGTTGGTGAACTGCAACTCACAGAATGCATGGGATGTTGGGAAATATTGTTTTTATTGTCGTTCAACAACACCCAGACTCAGGTCCAAGATCTCTGATTTCCATGTGTCAGCTCTGCAGCATCTGAACCGTGACCTGACACATATACCCTGAAATTAAAACGTTAGCAAGTACCAACACATGTAACTGCACTCGGGTTCCCTATAAACCAGTTTCCATGCTTCTGTGCCAGTAGCCAAGCGCTAAGACAAAGGCACCACGTGGCCTGCCAGACCCGTAGCCCTTCCCTGCACAGGGGTATTTAGTACCACATAGAACTCACCCACTGATCCCATGCAGCAGGGCAGCTCCAAACAGCCCTAGAACAAAACAATAGGGGCAGAGGGAAATCCTCTCAAGTATAAAAAGTTGCCCTCATCCCTGACACCTTCAGATCAGACATTCCTGCAGCCTGTACTTGCTTCCTGCCTGTCCTGACTCGCAAGATGTTAATTCCGCGCGCTCTGTCACAATCTCAATAGGGGATTAACCCTTTCTTGGGGCTCTGTCTCGCTACAATCATGGACAAGAAACATAGACGTGAATCAGAGTGGTAAACTGGAGGGCAGAAGGGACTACAGTAAGGAAAAGACATATATTGTGGACCCTCCAGCTGTTGCTGATCCTACATAAAGGCAGTATATATATATAATTGTTCACATAAATATATATATATATATATATTTATATATATATATATATATATATATATATATATATATATATATGAACAATTAGAACATACATACACATAAGTGTGGGAGAAGTCAAACTCGAAAAGGTAATCTGAAGGGTATGTGACCTGGGATTAATTGTCAGAGCCCCCATGAAACACACTATGAAGTGTCAGTAACAGTCCTGGGTGCAGCATTGTTACTACCTGTGCCCTCTGTGTTTTGGGATTTGTACCCACAGACATTAAAGACACCCCATGTGTAATGTGAATTCAAGGAACACCCAGATCTGACAAACAGGCATGTGCCAGCTCATCCCCTGCCTCTGCCAACCTCCTACACACTCTATACTAGACAGGTATGAGGAACAATGTAAATATATGCCATGTCTGATAAGTCATGTGATAATGTATATATAGAGTAGAGCAAGGCAATTTTCTGTCTACCCAATCCTCTGTCCCTTCCAGGCATCATTAGGATCCCCCCCTCCAGCTGAAGGGCTTGTAATGACTTGCTTTCATGTTGGTGTGGACTAAAATAGAATGTATACATCATACACACCAGCATTTCCTGTAAAGACCTCCATAATTCTGCACTGTGACTACACCATGGGTTGGGCAGGACTGTGCTACAAGCAAAGCGTATGGAGCTTAAACTACAACTCTACACATTGCCGGGAAAACTGAAAGCTGCTGAGGATGCTGGGAGTTGAAGTTCAGTAAGAACAATTACCTTGTGATACTGAACTTTACACCGTTGCCTTGTCTATAAGATTCTGCAACTGTTGTGATTGTGACATAGGTTAGGGAGAGAAAGTATTCCTATTGGCATAACTCTGCTGGCACTATATATGCCATGAACAACAATAATAATAGTAAATAATAAGAGTCATGTTTATGGGACCTACAAAGTCAGACATAGGATTTGTCTCCTGCACCCAACTCCCTGCATCATCAGCTAAAGGGCATCTCTGGGCAATTGGCATGTGAATAGCAGAAATCATTGTGCCAGGGTTTTATCTGGTTTCATTTGTGCCAAGGTAAGAAGCAGTATGGCAGCCCCACTGAAAATGATGAAATACACAGTCAGAATTATGACTGCATAATGATAGATTTTACTAAACCCCGACAGCCCATGTTAATTCCCTAGTGTATCTTTCCCTAAATAGATGTATTTCAATAAATAAAAACAAGAAGAATAGCAGCTTAGCCCAGTGCGCGACTTACCAAGTCCGATCGCAGTTGAGGAGCGACAGAGTCGAGATGCGATTTGTGCATCACCCAAGCGTCCCAGGAACGGCCGGGAGAGATGAGACTGGCGCAATGGTCCCCGGGCAGCGATGATTGCGCTGGTGCAAATACAGACTACCGCTTCCCGCACTCACTCGCTGTCTGAGCCTCTCACATCCCAAACTTGCATTAATGCTCCACGCGTGGCCCCGCCCAGCAGCCCTCCTGGCTCAGCAGGCAGCCAATCAGCTTGGCCTATTCACACCCTCGGAGATTTGGGGAAATAAGGAAATGTGATCTGGGGGGATATGATGGAGGAGGGAGAGGGGGTGCCTATAATTCAATTAGAGCTTATTACACATGGAAAATATCAGCTATGCTGCTGCTGCGGCTGCTCACATACATACGGACACGGGGAAAGTCTGGGAAGGGAAAGAAGGGCGTTAACCCCTTAGCGGCGGGAAGAAGTGGGGAGAGCCCAGAGAGAAAGGGAAATCAGGAGAAAATTAACATTTCCTTGTGTTTATCTCGTTCACGTTTACTGTGGATTCTAGGGGACACGCAGGTCTGGACTGGGAGTCAAAATAGGCCCTGGCAGTACATAAAGGACAGAACAGCCCCCACTAGCCCACTAAATAGTCACTTTCTATGGCATTTTACAGCAGCCCCTCTGGCATTTGCCAGAACTCACAGATTGCCAGTCTGAGGCCGGGGTAACGTCTGACTGGGGTGTGGGGGTCGCTGTTGTGGGACGTGATGGGAAGGGTGTACCATTATTGGTTCTGTCTCTCTAAAGGGGATTTATTTAAAATGAGAAGGATAACTGAGAGCTCACAAAGGGTTAATGTGGCAGAAGTGGTTGGGAGGGGATTGTGGCTGGGGGAATAGTGGGGTCGGGAGTTTGGGTGGGATAAAAAGGTAAGAGAAAGTCTGGGAAACATATTGCGCTGAATGTTGATAAAGGGTCAGTACACTATGATCATGTAGAATTGGAATTTAGAATAAATATACATACTAAGCATTTGCTGCAAACAGAGAGGCATGATCAGTACTGTGATAAACTGGGGTAGGTGATTATAGGAGGCTTTTAGGGGCAACAGAATACACCGAAATTGCAACACAAGATCATTGTATCAGTGATGATGACAAATAATATTGTGGGACCTCGGGAAAACCCCTACAACTGAGACAAACAGACTGTAAGCTCTGTGGGCCGAGGAGTGCCTGTGGCTGAGTTACTTTGTGTACATGAATTTATTAGCACTAAATACATATGTATATTCTGTCAGGATGTGGTTGTCTTTCCATAGAGAATTGGACACACACAACTGACATAGTAGTTAGTAGTAGATTAGCTTCAGCCTTGAACTTGTATAGTTATAAATGTGTTCTGGAACTGTATAGTTATGAATCTGATCTGGAACTGTATAGTTATGAATCTGATCTGGAACTGTATAGTTATGAATCTGATCTGGAACTGTATAGTTATAAATCTGATCTGGAACTGTATAGTTATGAATCTGATGGAACTGTATAGTTATAAATCTGATCTGGAACTGTATAGTTATGAATCTGATGGAACTGTATAGTTATAAATCTGATCTGGAACTGTATAGTTATGCATCTGATCTGGAACTGTATAGTTATGAATCTGATCTGGACTGTATAGTTATGAATCTAATCTGGAACTGTATAGTTATAAATCTGATCTGGAACTGTATAGTTATGAATCTGACCTGGAACTGTATAGTTATGAATCTGATCTGGAACGGTATAGTTATGAATCTGATCTGGAATTGTATAGTTATGAATCTGATCTGGAACTGTATAGTTATGAATCTGATGGAACTGTATAGTTATGAATCTGATCTGGAACTGTATAGTTATGAATGTAATCTGGAACTGTATAGTTATGAATCTGATGGAACTGTATAGTTATAAATCTGATCTGGAACTGTATAGTTATGCATCTGATCTGGAACTGTATAGTTATGAATCTGATCTGGACTGTATAGTTATGAATCTAATCTGGAACTGTATAGTTATAAATCTGATCTGGAACTGTATAGTTATGAATCTGACCTGGAACTGTATAGTTATGAATCTGATCTGGAACGGTATAGTTATGAATCTGATCTGGAATTGTATAGTTATGAATCTGATCTGGAACTGTATAGTTATGAATCTGATGGAACTGTATAGTTATAAATCTGATCTGGAACTGTATAGTTATGAATGTAATCTGGAACTGTATAGTTATGAATCTGATGGAACTGTATAGTTATGAATCTGATCTGGAACTGTATAGTTATGAATGTAATCTGGAACTGTATAGTTATGAATCTGATGGAACTGTATAGTTATAAATCTGATCTGGAACTGTATAGTTATGAATCTGATGGAACTGTATAGTTATAAATCTGATCTGGAACTGTATAGTTATGCATCTGATCTGGAACTGTATAGTTATGAATCTGATCTGGACTGTATAGTTATGAATCTAATCTGGAACTGTATAGTTATAAATCTGATCTGGAACTGTATAGTTATGAATCTGATGGAACTGTATAGTTATGAATCTGATCTGGAACTGTATAGTTATGAATGTAATCTGGAACTGTATAGTTATAAATCTGATCTGGAACTGTATAGTTATGAATCTGATCTGGAACTGTATAGTTATGAATCTGATCTGGAACTGTATAGTTATGAATTTGATCTGAAACTGTATAGTTATGAATCTGATGGAACTGTATTGTTATGAATCTGATCTGGAACTGTATAGTTATAAATCTGATCTGAAACTGTATAGTTATGAATCTGATCTGGAACTGTATAGTTATGAATCTGATCTGGAACTGTATAGTTATAAATCTGATCTGGAACTGTATAGTTATGAATCTGATGGAACTGTATAGTTATAAATCTGATCTGGAACTGTATAGTTATGAATCTGATGGAACTGTATAGTTATAAATCTGATCTGGAACTGTATAGTTATGCATCTGATCTGGAACTGTATAGTTATGAATCTGATCTGGACTGTATAGTTATGAATCTAATCTGGAACTGTATAGTTATAAATCTGATCTGGAACTGTATAGTTATGAATCTGACCTGGAACTGTATAGTTATGAATCTGATCTGGAACGGTATAGTTATGAATCTGATCTGGAATTGTATAGTTATGAATCTGATCTGGAACTGTATAGTTATGAATCTGATGGAACTGTATAGTTATGAATCTGATCTGGAACTGTATAGTTATGAATGTAATCTGGAACTGTATAGTTATGAATCTGATGGAACTGTATAGTTATAAATCTGATCTGGAACTGTATAGTTATGAATCTGATGGAACTGTATAGTTATAAATCTGATCTGGAACTGTATAGTTATGCATCTGATCTGGAACTGTATAGTTATGAATCTGATCTGGACTGTATAGTTATGAATCTAATCTGGAACTGTATAGTTATAAATCTGATCTGGAACTGTATAGTTATGAATCTGACCTGGAACTGTATAGTTATGAATCTGATCTGGAACGGTATAGTTATGAATCTGATCTGGAATTGTATAGTTATGAATCTGATCTGGAACTGTATAGTTATGAATCTGATGGAACTGTATAGTTATAAATCTGATCTGGAACTGTATAGTTATGAATGTAATCTGGAACTGTATAGTTATGAATCTGATGGAACTGTATAGTTATGAATCTGATCTGGAACTGTATAGTTATGAATGTAATCTGGAACTGTATAGTTATGAATCTGATGGAACTGTATAGTTATAAATCTGATCTGGAACTGTATAGTTATGAATCTGATGGAACTGTATAGTTATAAATCTGATCTGGAACTGTATAGTTATGCATCTGATCTGGAACTGTATAGTTATGAATCTGATCTGGACTGTATAGTTATGAATCTAATCTGGAACTGTATAGTTATAAATCTGATCTGGAACTGTATAGTTATGAATCTGATCTGGAACTGTATAGTTATGAATGTAATCTGGAACTGTATAGTTATAAATCTGATCTGGAACTGTATAGTTATGAATCTGATCTGGAACTGTATAGTTATGAATCTGATCTGGAACTGTATAGTTATGAATTTGATCTGAAACTGTATAGTTATGAATCTGATGGAACTGTATTGTTATGAATCTGATCTGGAACTGTATAGTTATAAATCTGATCTGAAACTGTATTGTTATGAATCTAATCTGGAACTGTATAGTTATGAATCTGATCTGGAACTGTATAGTTATGAATCTGATCTGGAACTGTATAGTTATGAATCTGATGATGGAACTGTATAGTTATGAATCTAATCTGTAACCATCTAAGTTAAAACCAGTTTCCAGACCTGTAACCAGGTTGCTGAAATGCTCTTTTCCCTATCTGGAATCCTCTTATTAATTAAAGATATTATAATGATATCAAACCAAAATTTAATTGATAAGTAAAGCATGATGACATTGTTTTCCTACATTTTCTGTATGAGTGGGAGCTGCCATACTTCTCTGAACAGCCGGTTCCGTCTCATCTATAGATGCCAGGCTTTTTCAGGATCAAACTGGCATTCAGGGGGTGGTTCACCTTTAAGTTAGTATGTTATACAATGGCCAATTGTAAAAAACCTTTCAATTTTTCTTAATTATTTATTTTCTATAGTTTTTTCATTATTTGCCTTCTTCTTCTGACTTTTTCCAGCTTTCAAATGAGGTTTCTGACCCCACAAATGCTTTGTAAAGCTACACGTATATTTTTATTGCTACTTCTTTTTCTGATGCTTCTATTCAGTCCTCTCCTATTCATATTCCAGTCTCTTGTTCAAATCAATACGTGGTTGCTAGGGTCATTTGGATCCTAGCAACCAGATTGCTGAAATTGCAAACCGTAGAGCTGCTGAATAAAAAACTAAGTAACTCACAAACCACAAATAATAGAAAATAAAAAACAATGCAAATTGTCTCAGAATATCACTCTTTACGTCATACTAAAAGTTAACGCAAAGGCGAACAACCCCTTTAAATGTAGCTAATGGTTTATTTTACTGTGTGATTCTTCATGAACTTTATTAGTGCCAGTGTGCAAGCAGTAATATTTACATGTTCTTGCTTCTGTGTAGATCAGTGTTTTGCCAAATGCCAGTACACATAATTATGGGCATAATCAGCCCTTTCCTCTGCAATTGGTTTAGCCTCCCCCAGAGACAGCAGCCCCCTCTTTTTAATTAGCTAGAAGGGTCTTACAATATGAACCACTGTAATCACCTTTTCTTTAACTTTCTATTGGAAGCGAAATGTTCCCAATGGGCCCTTCTCATAGCAAGCTTCCATCTTTAGGGGAGTCCATTTGTTTCCTGGGGTGTCTCCTGTAGGGAAGAGTTGTGAGGCTCAATCTTTGGCCTTTAGAGTCCATAGCAAATGTCACCCCCATTTCCTTTTATAGTTCCACCCTCGCTGGGGCTTAGTATCACACTAATAATAACAGGGGGGCCCCAACTGAACTGCCATATTTCTCTTGAGCATCCGATGCCCACAGGCCAGTTAGGCTTAATATATTTCTAGTCCCAGAAAATATACATACAAAACACTGTATAACCTGAAATAACGTCAGTTTTCCCCTCTCTACAGGCCTATAAAGGCATGGAGCTTGGGGGCTGGGAAAAGAAATTCAACAGATGCTGAGAAATAAAAAATAATAGCATCAAAGCTCCATTTTGTTCAGTGTATAGCCATTATTCAGATTGCCGCACATGTACATGTGTTAAAAGGGGAGTAAATATTTTATTGAACTTTTAACATGATGTAGACTGATGGGTTTTTTTTGTGGTTTTTCAACGATTTAGCTTTTTGTTCAGTTTGGTATTTCAACAGCTGTAGTATGTTGTTGCTAGGGTTCAATTTACCCGAGCAACCAGGCAGCGGTGTAAATAAATGACTGGCAGATGAATAGGAAAGGGACTGTATATCTGTGGTAAAACATAGTAATAACAATATAATTCTAGGATTATAGTGTGATGTTTTTTGCTTCTGGGGTGCACCAATGGATCTCTGGCTTGGGCCCCACCAGTGCTTTAAATCAGGTAAAAACATTGATGCTCATCTGCCCTGCAGGGATTCAGTCATGCACCAGGGAAGCAGGATACATCTACATTTACCTTGGCACAATCATGTAATAAATAAACATCACCTGTACAGTATATGAATATAAAAGCACACAAGCAAATCTACATGTGATACAGTTGGTCCAGTCTGATTTTTCCTTTGCCTGGAGCTTTTAGATCTCATTTTACACTTAAACATTGGAATTTCTATTTGTAATGTATTCGACTGTGAATGAGAAAAGTAATGGAAGGATATGAGACAGAGACAGGTTTTTTTCTGTTATCTTTTTTCTGGTGCTATCCTTGCACTGAGCTGCCTTATTCCTCTCCAGCACCCAATGCCCGCAGCAGGCCGGCTAGAGTTAACATGTTCCCAACACACCAGACAATTGGTGCTGCTGGATCAAATGAATGTGTTTTGTTTTCACATTAAAGGAAATTTCAGACGAGGCAGTTTCTCTGCCGACATCACAGCAGGTACAGATGGTTCTCAGCCAAAAAACTGCATGGAGCGGCCCTTTACTCAGGGGTAGGTACCTTCTTGTCTGACAATAGTGTAACAACTTGATTTTCTCTCTACATATGGCACTAGAAATTAGGGTTGCCATAAGTGGTTATGGGGCCCCTACATTTGCTTGACCACACCCCTGATTTGGGTAGAATGTTTCTTTGCCCTGGGCCCACCAGTACCTTAATGGTAGTGGCACACATGAAGATTCGGGGGAGATTAGTCGCCCAGAGAAAAAAATCTTTTCTTCGGGCAACTAAAATACCCAAAATGCCTTCCCGCCGACAAGAATATGAATCACTGGTGGGATGGCATACATTGCCGAAGCTGCCTCACGAGGAAACTTCGGAAAACCAAAGCGATTCGTATACCATCCTTCTGGTGACTCGTATTCTTGTCGGCGGGAAGGCATTTCGGGGAGATTAGTCGCTGGGCGACTAATCTCCCCTGAATCTTCACGTGTGCCACCACCCTAAAGCAGCCCTATTTATTTAGCTCCAGTTACATATAGGTCTGATCCCCTTTATACAGCACTGCTGTCAGAACATAATGATATAATCATGTATTTAATGATATATAATGATATAAGAGCAGCACAGAGAGGGGCAGCACTGCTTAGCACACTGCACATTACTGGGCTTCTCTCTATAGACCAGTCAATGTGGCTACAGCTAAAATCTGTTTTCTATTCTGGCTAAATCTGACTCTGCTCACTATTGTTATGGATGAGATGCTGCAGCCATTGAGCAGACTGCACATCAAAGAATGGAGTCACTTAGTATCTCGGTCATTATACTCAATCAGACAATAGTATCAGAGGAGTTGATTTATTACACACAGAGAGGATAATACCCTGTACATAGGCAAGTACCTCATTGACAAATAATGAAGAGGATAAGACTGGTGCCCAACAGGACAGCAGAAGGGATATGTGACACTCAGCGTTATCATTATTCCTTGACTTGGCACAGGTTGGTTTACAGTCCCTGGGAAGTGTCACATGTTGGCCTGCACTGGCAATGATCTCAGTTTTTCGGTGAATATTCTTGAGTCCTCTCTGCAAGTAGAGCCTACGACACTGACCACTCCTCTAGTCCGGTGATCAGCGCCTGATTTCAATAAGGGGCGCCCCTAGGCCGCGTGGTCCTAGCGCCCACCTCACCTCCCCTTCCCAGCGCGCCGGCGAAAAAACGCCGGCGCAGCTGATGTAATTGAATGGGGACGCACGCATCCCCATAATGCGGCTGGGCGGCATGCCGCCCCTAATTTTTTGCCGCCCTAGGCCCGGGCCTATGCGGCCTTGCCGCAAATCCGGGCCTGCAGGTGATCCACAACCAGTGACTCCTGAGCAGCATGTTGTTCACCAACCTTTTGTTTGTTGCTCCCAGTGGCCTCAAAGCAGGTGCTTATTATTGAATTCCAGGCTTGGAGGCAAGTTGTGGTTGCATAAAAACCATGTCTTCTGCCAAACAGTCTCCCGTAGACTTGCAGTCCAGATAAGGGCTACCAAATATCCAATCACAGTCCTTATTTGGCACCACTAGGAACTTTTTCATGCTTGTGTTGCTCTCTTTTTACAATTAAACGTGGCTCATGGGTACAAAAGGTTGGGAACCCCTGTCCTAGTCACTAGACTAGTCATGTCGACAATCTCAATTGTCATCCAATGGCCAGCAATGGGCATCAGATTCATAAACAATAGGTGGCATTTCAGTAATTTCTGAAACACACCATTGTCCAGAACTGCTGTTTTTTTGGGTCTTGCTCACTGACATGCTTCCCAGCCCTAGCATCTGAAAGGAGTGGTTCACCTTTAAGTTAACTTTTCTTATGTTATAGAATTGCAAATTATCTCAGAATGTCACTCTACATCAGGAGTGCCCATACTGTACTAATGCGAGATCTACTTTTAGTGATGTTGTCCCATTATGATCTACATCCATAAAATCATTGTTAGCATTCAGTTCCATGGAAAATATTACTTAAATATTGATTTATGAGAAAATGTATATTGTAATATTTAACTAACAAACAACTCTTTCTTATGTAACCTTCTCATAATAAATATCTGAACGAAAAGCATGAAATAGGAGGGCGATATAGACAAGCTGTTTGTTGACAGTGTCTTGAGATCTACTGATCACCAGCTAAAGGTCTACTGGTAGATCCTGATCTAACTTTTGGGCACCCCTGCTCTACATCTTACTAAAGCTAAATGATCCCTTGAAGCTCTGTAGAGTCAGCTTGCCCCATATCAGATACAGCTTCATCAACTAGAGTCATGGTATATCATTTACATGCCCACTATTTCCTGCCTTAGGGCAATGGTACATGAGGAGATTAGTCGCCTGTGATAAATTCAGTCTTCTGAGGGCAAATCTCCTCCAAAAGGTTCCCCATCAGTGAAAATGTAAATTATTGGTGGTAAAACATATGGTCGCGTTGTTTTTCCAAAGTTGCCTCAAGAGATTCACATGTTGGTGGTGGAGAGGCCAACAAACTATATTTCATCAGGGGATAATGATCGATCGATTTTGTGCTTTATTCTAAATCCCTGTTTCTTAATATTGGGCCCCATGATATTTCTGAACTGCATCTCCCAGTTGTAGTCCAGAAACTCCTGGGGACATTAAGAAACAGGGCTCTAAATAGTATCATGAAATTACGTGGCACAACTGCCCAGGATGGATCATTATCACCTCAATGACCTGGGGTGACATTTGTGTTGCTGCCCCTGCCCTATAGAGAATCTTGCCTCTAGTGCATAGGGAATTTGGAATTGGAGGAACTTAAAATGAGCCAGTAATGTGGTTTTAGCACAAAGGATGTTTAGCTTAAATAGACAAAGAATGGGGGGGCACCTAGAGATGTTACTGCCCCCTACTAACTGACCTGCCAGGAGACATGAGGAGCAGCAAACTGATGTCTGTGCCTCCCAAACAGAAAAAGGCAGAATTAGAGATTGAGAAAGAGGTTACAAAAGTGGGGAAATGGAGAGGAGGGGAGGTAACCCTGGTGATTTATTTCACCCCTAGCACTAGAACCAATTAACTGGTTATCGCTGGAGGCTAGCTATTTATCTTGTCATTTAATGCTCAGGAGGGTCATTAATTGTCTTAGCAGGATTATCCAATTTATAGGATGAATTACATGCGTTTCCAGGGCACTTCACTAATCCTTTGACTGTTTTCATGAATTATGACTTTTTTTCTGTTTTTGAAGCTCTCGTATTTCCTTTTTTGGAACAAATTGAAGCAGATAGTTTATTATATGGAGTATTTATTTGCATATACAGGGGCATAGCAACAGGAGAAGCAGACCCTGTGATTGGCAGGGTCCCTAGGAAGGTAGAGGGTACATTGGGGCCTAAAGTGATTGTGCTGGATATATTGGGTTTTATAAATAAACAATGATAATAATGATGTTTGGAAAACAGGCGATATTCCCAAAGTGTTGGAGTTGTTATTAAGACTGTGTAGCCAAGTAAATTTTAGTTCTACCATATGTTTATCTGTATACTCATATAGAACTTTTTATGAAGTTTAATAGCAGGCAATGCATCTCGTAAGGCCAGACTTCTCACCCTGTGTTTTTGGCCCAAAGGCTCATAGCAATTGGTTTCTTACTGCACAATCCCTGCTTTGTGTGTGCAGCCACATTGAGTGTATCTGAAGAAACACACAAGGGTTGGCAAGAAAACTCATTCAGGCATTCTTTAATATGTATCTAATCTGCCCCATGCACCTCGTTGCATATATGCCCTTTAAAGGATTGTTTATGGTTCTGGTAGCTCAGTGCATGCTGTATCACCAGAGGGCTTCCATTGTCACAAACAACACACGTGTGCGTGTACATCACAGCATTCATTGCTCATATCATTTATATCAGCTGTAGAGATGCCTTTAGCATTAAAGCTTAGATTTATCTACTGCCATGTGCAGCAGCCCTATAACTTAAACATATTGGTGTAATGAAAATTAAGCACTGATCATATAATGTATATGTTTATCATAATAAGCCAGAAGTTAATTGGTCTGAGACCACTCGCGAAGCAACTTTGGAAAACCAAAGGAACTCGTACATTTTCCCAATTTTTTGCCGGTGAGAAAGCATTCGGGCGAAACTAGTTGCCTGAACGTTGATCGCAGGATGACTAATCTCCTTGTCTGTCCAGGCCCTAACTGTTTTATAGATGGTGTGATGGCTTTGGGTATGTAACCAGCCAAAGTCAGAGCTGTCAACCCTGGGAATTGACGTGCACTGCACACAAGTTATGTTGTTATGTTGCGCAAGTGCGTGCCGCAGGAAGTGATGTCATTGCTCACGAGTAAATGCTCCCTATGACATCAATGCACATGTGTGTGCCACAGGAAGTGATGTCATTGCTCATGCGTTAATGCTCCCTATGACATCAGTGTGCATGTGCAGTAAGCAAATGAGGGATTCATACAAACAGCTCTGCAGAGTGGGCCAGAAATCAAAAAGGAGAACATCCTGCAGAAAATTCACTACCAGATGCATCATATGCTTCCTGATCAGCTGCCCCATATCTGAGCTGAAATATCAGAGTAGCACAGCGGGATTGGTGGCCTCCATGTCTGAATGAGCCACATCCACTAAGCAGGCTTGATTAATCAGATTGATTTCCTAGACTTGACTTTCTATGTAGAAGATAATACAATAATGTCTAAATTATATAGAAAAAAGATAGCGGGAAATACTATTTTGAGAAAAGACTCTTATCATCCTCTACATACAGTCAAATCTATTCCCTATGCTCAATTGGTGAGAATTTATCGGAACTGCACAGACAAGGGAGTCTTTGCTCAACAGGCTAAGGAAGAATGCAATAGGTTAAGAAGCAGAGGATACAGCAAAAGAGACATATCAGAAGCAATGGAAAAATTAGAGAAATCGAAAATTTTAAAAAAGACTAAGGGCAAAATTAAAATAGCCAATAAGCAGGAAAAAGGAGTAAGATGCATTTTAGAGTACGGACTACAATATAAAGCGGTTAAAAAAAGTATAGTCAAGAATTGGAATATTTTGAATACTGATCCTACAATAAAAACATTAAATTTAACCCCAATGGTAATCAGTAGGAAAGCCAAGTCCATAGCAAATCAAGTAGCTCCTAACCGTTTAAATAAAAAAGCAGAGAAAAAAACGTGGCTTGATTTGAAAGGTTTTTTTCCTTGTAAAAAATGTGTGGTCTGTAAAAACAATAAAAGTAAAAAAGTAATAGAATTTAATGATAAAAATAAAAGCCAGGAGATAAAAATAGGAAAAATGATTACTTGTGGTACAAGATATGTAGTATATGCAGTGCAGTGTGAATGTGGTGCTTTATACATTGGCCGCACAATTAGACAGCTACGGGTCAGACTGGGGGAACATCTAAGAGGTATTGACAATAGAGATGTGGATAATCCCATTCTGAAACATTTTATAATGGCCCATGATGGTATACCCCAGAAAGTAAGGATGTTCGGTATAGATAAAATAAACGAAAATAGTGGGGGCAATTTAACTACCAAATTACTAAGATTAGAATCTAACTGGATTTTTAAGTTAGGGACAATTATACCTGAGGGAATGAATAGTCATTTTGAATTAAAACCGTTTCTTACATCAGTATGGGATTAAAGTGAATGAATTTTTATACAAAAAAGTTTTATTGGAATCTGACAATATATCGTTTTGCTTATACTTTATTAATTTATTTTGAATTTTTTTTTTTGCACAATTGCACTTTATTCACTTAGTCACTACAATCACATGGTCATGTCTCTAGTATTAGTGAACTTTTAGGTGATTTGGATTGAAATAATGTTATAATGCGGATTGTAATGAAATATAATATTAGTAGAGAATTGGGGTTAATTGGGTACACAGTGGAAGTTGAATAGATCTTTTTGATTGGTATGTAACACATATGCCACCCCTGAACTTGTAGTAAATTAATTCTGCAGGCAATGAATATACAAATGTGCAAGTATCTAACCCTAGAACCTGCATTAAGCAATCTAGCAGGTATTTAAGGGACATGACCAGCACTAGCCACACCTCCTCTGATGAAGCGCCCAATAGCGCGAAACGCGTCAGGAGGGTGTGGCTAACAACAGGTAGGCAGACTGGGGGGGAGACACTGCTTTGTGGTGTGTGTGAATTGAATATTGATATGTTATTCTTTGTGGTTTATATGCACCAATAAATGTTTTTAAGCGAGAAACTGTGCATGTCTTTGATATTTACTAAGCAGGCTTGCCAGCATTGGGAGAAGAGCTGGGGTACAGGAAGCTGATTTGGCCCAGTGAGCAAGCTCCTTGGTCAGAGATCAACATTGGGAACTTATACAGCGTATGTGGTTAGACATGGCAGCCACTAACCCAGCATCAGTACTTCACTTTCTTAGGCCGGGGACTGGGCATGTCCGACCAAAGCTAATGAAAATCGTACCATCAGCAATACATGCAGACAAATTATCGGCTGACAGAAATCTTTTAACCTGTCCGATCGAACAAACGACGGATCTCTGTGGAAATAACTCGCAATAGAATGAGAAGGTGATCAAGCATAGGGGAACAGAGCAGGTCTGGACTGATATTCAAAACAGACCCTGCCATTTTAAGTACAGAGAAACCCAAACAGCCCCTCCACCAGCCCAATAAATAGTGATTCGTGTTTATGGCAATTTACAGCAGCCCCACTGCCATTTGCCAGGACCAACAGATTGCCAGTCCAGGCATAGACCATAGACTGCAATTTAAGGACATTACTGGTATATATATATATATATATATATATATATATATATATATATATTGCATGGAGTTATGTTTTCTGCCTTGAACATGTCAGTCTTGTGAAAAAATAATTGATCCATTTAAATTCTAAACAAAAGGAAAATGATTGAGCAATACACATTCCCTGGCCCATATGTTTTGTTTTTCTAACTCTTGGGGGTCATTTAGAGCTTAGGCCTATGGTAAATGCCTTGTCTGCCACCCTGCAGTGCATTTATCTAAGCCACCTCCGACTGTGTCTATGGCATGGCTGGAATCACATCACAGTTCTGCTCTCAGACAGAGGGAGCGTATGATTTCCTTATATGGGACTCTGGTCAGGGTGCTACATGAGGGTGTATAGGAAATATTCCTCTTTTGTGCATGGTATGTGATTTAATAAAGTAACAGATAACAATAGTAGCATGTAAAGGAAAGAGCAAGACTGGTGCATCTGAAGAGGGGAATAAAAAAAAGGCTGCATTATGGCCATAAGCATATCAAACTGAATAAAACTCCACGAGTAGAACATTTTATTTCTCATATAGAACAAAATCCTATGCCAAAAAAGCTGTAAAAGCAAAGTGATACATAAACTGGGAACATTTATATTTTCATTTACTATAAATACGGTTTATATTATTAGTGTAGCTGTATCTCCACCCTACAAAGACCATCATGCAATGGGATAATTTATAAATGAGGGATACACTGTACAGTCTGTATGGCAGGAAGGCACGTCCCTTCCTTATTAAACAATCAGAGAGAAACTGAATTGCACAGTGTTTAGTCCTGTGCCAAAGTCTTCCTGTGCCTCACCTGCTGCACATACAGTATATCTGTGACAAGCAATGAAAACTAATGTACTTTCTGCCCAATTATTTCTTTGCTTCTGTCCCCAGCACTCAGCCTTTTATACTTTTTGGGTTCAAGCCCCCTTGGAGGTCCATCATTTGCTCTTGTCCCTCGTGCCAGAGCTGTAATGGAACTTATCAGTTGATGACGTTTTAGTGAAGGTTTTTGGGCTGAAAAGCCTCAGCACCCATGTGCCTGAATGTATATAAAAGTTAGATGTAGGTCTACAGTTCTGGGTTTAATAGATTCTGTTTAATAAACAGTGGTTCTAGGATAATGCCAGTGGCATCACTCAGCTTTTAATTGGTTTTATGTTCCTATTGCTGATTTGGATCAGTCAGGACTCTTGCTGACTCTCCCATACTCACGGGCAGCCTCTGAGCCTGCTTTTTGTGTGGTTTTGCCCCTAGCAATTACCTAGGAGACCTTCAGGATAATTTGCCCTGTTCTGTTTGTGCCAGCTGCCTGTTACTGCAATGTTTACTCTGGTTATAAGGGTCTTTTGCACTGGAGAAGCAGTAGTGTGAACATATGTCTCCCAGATGTGTTCCGAGCCACATCCGGTCTCAGCTCAGGAAGGGGAAGAGGGTGCAGAGATAGGACTATTGCTACACACTGGCAGGCACAGGCTTGCAATCTAATCCCTCACACCTGATAATATGCTCATTTGATGTAAACAGTTATTCCCAAATTGTATCTGCCTGCAGCCTTAAAGAGACTTCATCTCAAACTCAGACTGCAAATGTCCACCCATGGCAATTTTAAGTGGAAATCTCTCTCTTAGAGCAGTCAGCTCCCTCGCTAAGTTCTGATGCCTATAAATATCTATAAGTATTTCAAATGGTAAATTAGGGCTGGTTCATGGTAGGGAATAGAGGCCATTTACCTTAATTTACCCTAATGTCCCAGCATGATTGTGCTTTACAGGTATGGGATTTGTTATCTGGAAATCCATTATTCAGAAAGCTCAGAATTACAAAAAGACCATCTCCCTTTTATCCAAATAATTCAAATTTTTTAAAAACGATTTCCTTTTTCTCTGTAATAATAAAACAGTAGCTTGTACTTGATCCCAACTAAGATATAATTAATCCTTATTGGAAGCAAAACCAGCCTATTGGTTTTATTTAATCTTACATGATTTTCAAGTAGACTTAAGGTTTAAAGATCCAACTTACAGAAATATTAATTATCAGTAAAACCTCAGGCCCCGAGCATTCTGAATAACAGGTCCCATACCTGTACTTGATCCAAACTAAGATATAATTAATCCTTATTGGAAGCAAAACCAGTCTATTGGCTTTATGAAATGTTTACATGATTTTCTAGTAGACACAGTATGAAGATCCAAATTACAGAAAGATTCATTATCAGTAAAACCTCAGGTCCCGAGGCATTCTGGATAACAGGTCCCATACTATAATATATACAGCTCTACAGTATGCCAGAGTATTCGTAATAAAACCTGAAATGTTATACTCAGACTATAGGTATGGCGTATGTATATTGTAGATGGGCAGGTAACCACTGACAATATAATAAAACTCACCCTAAATGGTACAGCGAATCATGATATTTATAAAGCCAGCAAAAAGACAGGAGGATTATACATAAAAAAGGAAAGTAATGCAGCCAAGGTAGTCTTTAAATTACAGGTTTTGCCTTAGCAACTACTTAGTAACCAAGTAGGAGGTTGCTGTTAACCTCTTACAGGCCGAGTTTGAACAAGCATAGAAAGACCTATAAGCATGCACAGTAAGAGGCATGAGTAACTGATAATTATAATATTATCAGGGAACAAGTATGTTGATTAGGGGCGTAAGTATATGGCATTAGCAAGAACATTTAATATTCCTCTATTCAAGTACCTTTGTACTGTGTGCATTAGCACTTCTCAGTGGAGTGACCCCATGGTGTATTGGTCTACAGATGCCCCCTTATGCTTATTGTACAAACCAGGGTGAGTGGGGGGTGGTACCACTAATGTAGAGAGGGCAACTACGCCAAAAAGAACAAAAAAAAAATGATTTTTTCCCCTTTTCTAATTCTAATAGCTCTTTACTGTTCTGTTCCCCTTTGCACATGCACACTCCTCCGGTTTTGGGACCTCATTCAGGGATTTAAAATCACCCAATTCTACAATATTCATTGAAAAATGTAGAAGCAACTTGGCAGCATGCCTCCCCTTAAAGGAGAAGGAAAGGTTTCTTACACCTGGGGTGCCAAGTGTAAGGAGCACCGGCCTGGGGTTTCAGGTAAGTAAATACAATCACTTGGGGGTGCCCAACATTTGGCACCCCAAGTGCACAAAGACTTTCCTTCTCCTTTAAAGGAGAATTAAACCACCCTACAAGTTATAGCCCAATTGGCCATCCTCCACTGGCTCCCTCTCTGCCTACTCCCCGCATAGTGTTCTACTAGTATAAGTGTCCCGTCCAGCAACACTGACCTATATATATATATATATATATAGAGTAGCGCAGCTGGAGCTCAGGGGCGCCATGTTCGGTAGCTTTGTTATCTTCCAGATCCTCTACTTTCTTTTTGGTAACTTACGGAGCTTTCCGGCTCCAACTGATCATGTGCCAAAAGCTAAAGTGTCAGGCTCACTTCAGAAATATACTGAAGCTACCAAACATGGCATCCCTGAGCTCTGCTGCACTACTCTGCATATATAGGTCAGTGTTGCTGGACAGGACACTTATACTAGAAGAACACTATGCGGGGAGGAGGCAGGGAGGGGGGCCAGTGGAGGGTGGCAAATGGGGGCTTTTACTTGTCGGGGGGCTTACTTCTCCTTTCATTTATGCCACCCCTTAATTTATGCTAGCCTAGGCCTGGGCCTTTCCATGAATCCAGCCTGGCTCTCCCTAGCCTTAGTTTTAGCAGCTTTATGTTTATTGTACTGCAAATTAGCAGTACACTTTCAACAAATTCTATTGTTATTTCTTGTAAAGGCTTCTTAAATGGTGGCCATAGACGTAGAGATCTGCTTGTTTCCCCGATATGCCCACATTGAAGTGGGCGATATCAGGCTGATCCAATAATGGGCCCTAGGGCCCAACAATCTGATCAGAATGTATCTGATATGGGCGGTCTGATCCGACGGGATTTGTTAACCTGCCTGATCGAGATCTGGCCAACTCTCGGACCGATATCGATCAGGGAAGCCCATCGGATGGCCCCATACACGGGCCAATAAGCTGCTGACTCAGTCTGTCTGGGGGCCTTTAGCTTGAACATCAAATTCTGTGTATAACTTATGCAGCCTAATATCTTGTTTTTCCACCCCGTCTTCATGAAAGTTCCTCAAATTTAATAAAAAGATAGCCAAAAATGAATTAAATATCCTGGCTGAAATGCCACTGTATTGTTTATTATTGATCCTAAGACTGACTGTAGTTAGGCTTATGCCCATGTGATATCAGTGACCAGTCAGTTATTAAACAAATCCCAGCGCATGTGGAAAATTACACTTGTAAAATACCTTTGCTAATTTTTATACAGTCCATTGTGACTGCTGATGTGAGCATTTTACCGACATTAGCCACAGCTACCAGTCTCCTTTGCAGCTACAAGCTTCACTGGCTTCTGTGTAGCTTAATGCATATGTATTAGTGATAATATATAATATATATCTATATATTATTTTTCTTCTTCTGGTAACCTAGTATGGCTAATATTATACAGTATGTTCAATATTATTAATATATTATATATGATATTAAATAAGTTCATCCTGTCTCTGTGCCAGCGTAGCAAATGTAGTCCTAGCCTGAGCCTGCATATGAGCTCCATCTACTGTCATGACTGTGAAAGTGGAACATAGCTGCGACTTCTAGCTCTACAGATCTCATTAGCTGGTGTACAATGATATAAAGCAACTGCTACTCTGAATACTAACCTAAAAGAAACTGTGAACATGAATGTTCTAGGTCAGATACAAATACACAGTTTATGGACATATAAAATAAACTCCCACAAGTTGAAAGCCATGTGTATTTTTTGTAACTGGCTCTATCCACATACCCATTGGCCAAATGCCTCATTGTATCCACAACTAACAAAGTCCAGTCAACTGCATGAGCAACTGCCTAGAAAATCCCACCAGAGGCATGTGTGGCTTAGAAGATGCCACATGGGATGAGTTCTGAAATGATGAAGCAGCAGAATTTGGCTAAGAAGATCCGACCAGATATAGTTTACTGAGAAGATCACCGGAACCAGAAGCTTTGCACAAAAGCTCAGGGGCAGATTAATGAAAATGCTACCCAAGTCTATAGTCTAGTGATCCAGAGTGTTTAGTCATCCATCTTGCTTTTTTGGTTATTAAAATGTATTTCTATCTGTGCTGCTGGGCATGGACCCGTCCTTGATAGGTGCACAGTCGGTACTTGCTGGGAGATGATTAGGCAGCTAGACAAGGCAAGGCACGTATGTGAGGTCCGTCTGAGCTCTCTAAGGCACGCTGGGATTGGTGCGCTCCAGAGCTTGGGTGACTCCATGCATGCACCTTGCTTTGTCTGACTGCCTAATCTTCTCCCAGCAGGTACAGACTGAGCACCCATTCCGACTGAACCCAGGCCCAGCAGCTCAGGGAACAGAAGAAAAAAACATAATGATTGAAAAAGTTAGATGGACTCCAATCACCCTGGGTCCCTTTTAAGCATAAAATAATAATACAAATAAGATCATTTAAAAAAGCTAGATCAGAGGCCCCTTGTGTCTCCAGGTGCACTCGTGACCCTCATTGTATATTTCTAAACTTTTGGGACAGGCAGTAGTCTAGAAGGTGGCCTGTGTAAAATGTAGCCTAGAGGCCTGACATCCACCACTGCAAAAGATACCACCGTAGCATTAGTATTGCTGAGATGATACCACCAGACATTAGTATTTCTGAGATGACACTACTATCTTGAAGGCTAGAAAAAAACGTGAATTGCAAAAGTGCTCACAATTTTACACTCATTTGTTTTAAAGGTTCACATTTCTTGTTTAATGTGCAGACCAAACACGCAGGGCCTATTTAGTAACATTGTAATTACCACACGGGGATCCAAGAGACATGTAGCGGTGGTGGGTCGGGGTGACATACAAATTTCAGCGCTGTTATTCTGTTTTACATTATCCTTTTAAGCAAAGGTTTTTATGGTTGCTAAGTGAGGTGAGCCTTTTGTGGGAAAGATTTCTTGGGAATATTTTTGAGGAAAGCACTGTGTATCTTGTCGGCGCTATATAAACAAATGAGAATGATGATGATGAGGAACAACTGACTTTAATTAGAAGATGGGCACTGGCAGTTGACGAAAGAAAGTGCTACGTGGTAGAACACTGCCACACAGTGGACATTTAGAGGTAATATCTACCTGCATTCACACGAACACTATTTTGAGAAAGTTCAAATCGTATGGCAAGAGAAAGGCAACGTTATAACAGCAAATATTAAATGCACTGACTAAACAATTTAATCCTTCTGTCAATAATTGTCTCCATGGGGCACAGTCAGCTGAGGGGGATCAATTATGAACCCTCGACACATTCCACAGGTCACAGGGCAATCACTTAGAATAGAACTTGCCTACTACACTTCTACAGACAGTTACTATTCGTAGTACAACACCATTACACTTTCACATTAAAGGGCAATGAAACACAGGGCCACTGTTAGAAATCATGGGGCCCCATACAACAAAATTTTCGGGGCCCCTTTGCCCCGCCCATCCCAGCCCCCAAGCTCCACCCCAGATCCTGCCCACTCCACATCACAGTTAAAAGACCACACAGACATCAGTGTTAAAAAAGGTAACCCCTCCCCCCCACACACACGCAAGTTATAAAAAGCTATTGGGGACTAGGGCCCCCATATAAGTTAAAAAAAACTTTGGCGCCAGGGCCCCTTTTACAAGTTAAAAAAATTGGGGCCCCAAAGAATATTTTGTAAAAAAACATTGGCGCCAGGGTCCCCCTTACAAGTTAAAAAAAATTGGGGCCCCAAAGAATATTTTTCTATATAACTTTGTTGGCAGGAGCCTATAGAATATTAAAAGAATACATTAGTGGCCAGGGGATTAAAAAAAATTAAAAAACACCCATTGGTGTTCAGAGGAATTGAACTCATGGCTTTAGGACTTCAACTTCGCCTCCACTTTGACTTTGGGTCTTTTTGGCTGCTTCAGGACTTCAACTTCGGCTGTTTCAGTGACTTCGGATCTTTTTCGCTGCTTCGGCTATTTTCGTGTCTTCTGGTCTTTTCGCCACTTTGGGACTTCGTAACTTTCGGTACTTTCGCATTCCGGCTGTTTGGGACTTCGGAAGGAGGAGGCACTGCTTTGGCGCTGTCAAGGGGGCCCCGCTCTTTCAAAAAGTTCAGCACTGCTGGGCCCCCCTTCAGGCCCGGGCCTGGTACACTTGTACCCTCTGTGCCCCCTTGATGGCGGCCCTGATAAAACCTAAAATCATAGGGGGATGCCTAACATCCTGGCACCCCCACCACCTCCTACCCCAGGTAAGCACTCCCCTGATTAAAAAACGTGCATCAGCCTAGAGTATTTATGCAGAGTGCCGCACTGCACTCTTCTTGTTTTTCCTTGGCCACCCTGAGTGAGCACATGAGCAGCACAAAGCAATAGCACCAACAAGCTACACCGGGCTTTACACGGGTTACAGCATGAAACAACTGACAATAAAAGGAAATATAAACCTCCAAAATAAATGCATGTGAAAAAATGTGACTAAGCACATTTGCAATTTACACATTTAGATTTCCTTTGAAGATTTGAAGAGAAATGTAGATTGTCAATATGAAATTTGTAGCAATATCGCCACCTGCTGGTCAGCTTTTTTTTTTTTTAAACTGTGAGTCAGTCTACTGAACATGTCAGAAGAAAGAAAGAACTGTTCTGATGTTGCTCTGCTCAGTAAAAACCCGAAAAAACATTATCTGAGGTTTATGATGTCTTTCCTAAAGAGAACAATTCTGCATGGACAGATAAAGCCAAAACAGGTTTTCTAGCAGCTCTAAAGTAATAAGCTATAAGGGACATTCACTCAACAAGGGAGTTCTACACCTTCTCCTAAATACATGTATCTGTTGTGCCTTGACTGACCGCTAAACAACAGATTCCCTTTGGGGAGAAGTAAAGGTGACTATAGCACCCGGCCAGCTGGGTCTTGTACATACACTGCTGCCTTTTCTACTTCCTACAAGATCCTTTGAACTTGCCTGAAAATGTGGCTTAATCTGACCCTAACACCTGATTCATGAGCAGCTTCTCAATTAAGGGAATGTTCATCAACAATATACCGGATCCTTATTCTACGCACAACTTCTTAAAGGGAATTTAAAGGCAAAAATAAAATCCCATTCTTACTTTCTTTAATGAAAAAGAAACCTATCTCCAATATACAAATAATATAAAAAATGTGTATCATTTTTATTTATTTGCTCTGACTGCTTAAGCTAGGAAACTTCAGATGGTCCATAACTGCTCTGCAGGGAAACAATACTTTCAAAGAGCAGGGGGCAACCCCCCCACCTTACTTCCCAGCTGTGTAGAACTCAAACAACTTTGTTTGTTCCCTGTAGAGCAGCCTGCGATGGAGTAGAGATTCGTATCCGCAGCAGTCAGCAATCAAACAAAGGGGGAATTTCACTGATTACAGTCAGGTTTCTTATAAAAACGGTACAGATTTATTATTGGAGATAGGTTTCTTTTTCAGTTAAAGTAAAAATTGGAATTTATTTTTGCCTTTACATCCTCTAATGTTTCCAACTCCAGCTGCAGGGACAAAGATCGTGGAGCCAGATCTAAACAGATAAACTCAGATTCTATTTTGAGGATTATTTTATTTTTCAGTATATTTGCAAGTGTACGTGGTATGGGGACTTATCAACTTTATGATCATAACTTTGTAACTACAAGCTCTTGCATATATATACTGAATTACTTATACTTAAACACATTTTAACTTAGCCATGGGGTGCTCCCACAACCCCCCTATTTTGTATTTTGAAATGTAGCCAGAAGCTGCAGGCTCAGCTTCATGTGGTTTTAGCCCCCCCCCCATACCTACTTCTTTAAACCAATGGTGGCCCTATGCCAACCCCTTGGATGTCTCTTTCATTGGCCTCAAAGCAGATGCTCATTTTATTATTTGTACCCAAAGTTTTGCACAGCCAGTTTTTCACATTTGATTTCATTTCATACAACTGAATACTGCTTCACTAAAAATCTTTGTTCAGAAAACAGCCCAGTACTCGGATGTTCCTGGGAAATGAAAGACATACCACTATCTTTTTTTGTTGAGAGTGGAGTAAATTATGCAGGCTGAGAGGGGTTCCCAAACTTTTTCACAAGACTGTAAAATGTGTTGGCAGGAAGCAAAAGGGCCAGTGCTCATCATTCCACTACATGAAAGTGTGTTCTTTCTGATGCCCTTCACCTGAACTCAGAGGCAGAAGGCCCCCCCCCCCTTCAGACAATAGCTGTAGGCAGAACATATTTTGGTAGACTTTCCTCTGCCATCCACCCTGCCAGGATGTCTTTATAGTTTACAAGAGATCACGACTTCTGATTTTTCTTTACACAGGCATCTCTACATAGGGGTAGTAATTCAGTGAAGAAGAACAGCTTTAAAGGAGAAGGAAACCCCCAGGGCGCAAAACCCCTCCCCCCACCCCTGTGTTGCCCCCCTCCCTCCTCCCCCCCCCGGCCTACTTGTCGCCCCGGGAAAATGCCCCGACCTTGTTACTCACCCCTCTGCGCAGGTCCTGTCCATGGAGATCGCAGTCACCATCTTCTCCCATGCACGTCTTCTCGCGCATGCGCAGTAGGAACAGTTACCGGTACGGCTCTACTGCGCATGCGCCGAATGTCACTTCGTGACATTCAGCGCATGCGCCAGAAGACGCCGGTCAGAGCAGGAAGAAGACACGCGTGGGAGAAGATGGCGACTGCGAACTCCGTGGACAGGACCTGTGCAGAGGGGTGAGTAACAAGGTCGGGGCATTTTCCCGGGGCGACAGGTGGGCCAGGGGGGAGGGGGGCAACACAGGGTTGGGGGGGAGGGGTTTTGCGCCCTGGGGGTTTCCTTCTCCTTTAAACAGATATATAAATAACTGTCCAGTTTTTAGAGGGACAGATCAACCCGCAGTCCCTCATTTGTACTGGAAAGTCCTGTTTTTTTTTTTCTTAACTAAACAGCCAGAAAAAGAAACCGTGTTTCTAACTTAATTGGCTTTTGGCAGAGTCCAGAGTACACTTTCTATGGCATTTTTAGATGTGAATTTATCAGGTATTGACCTTTAGATAAATAGGATTCTAAAAATCCCATATGAATGAACAGAAAGAAAGTAGAGTTTTGTTTTGTGATGAGCTCTAATCTCACATTTTGATAAACCTGCCCCTAAAAGCTAAAGTACATAGGAGATTGTGATCAGATTCCAGGAGTCCGATTTTCTCTGATCTTGCCTTTTGGATCCTACGAAATCTGATCTCCACAGCTGTAATGTTAAAACAGATACAGGGTGTGGTTTGTTCTTGCATCAGATGTTATCATTTCAGATGAAGAAGCAAGTTGTGTTGGATGGCAAATCTTCCAAATAGTTTACACATCAGATCTTTCCTTCAGTCCCATTCTATTTTCATCCATGACTTGAAGTATACGCTCAGACGACTGGACACCATCCTCCAAAATCTCCCATGGAGCGTTCGCCTTGAGCATCGGAATGATGACAATAGGAGCTACACAGGGTTCCAAACAAACTGTATCCACTTTTTCAAATCAGAAAAAAAAGTAACATTTTTCCAGGCAGTCCTGAAAACCTCACTCCCGGATGTGTATCACATGCTGGGAGAAAAGATTTAGCCCATTGTTTTTCCACATTGCAATGGACGGTTACAGGCCAGAGTAGAAGCTGGTTACATGTTCTTGAAACATATTTTGTGATAGAAAAGAAAAAAAAAAAAAACACTTGGCACTTTATCAATGTATTCACACACACACACACACACACACACATTTGGCATTTACTTTGAAATTTATTTGGGCAATAAGTCCAAAATAATAATAAAAAACAAAACACACATCAGACATTTAAGCACAAAGTTTTTCCATATACAAAGTTGGCTCCATACTGTACTACGAGCAGATGACAGTGTCCTATGAGGGAGCCAAGTTGTGTGCTTGTATTAAGTCTTAAAGGAGAACTAAACCCTAAAAATGAATATGGCTAAAATGGCATATTTTATATACTGCATTTAATGCACCAGCCTAAAGTTTCAGCTGGTCAATAGCAGCAATGATCCAGGACTTCAAACTTGTCACAGGGGGTCACCATCTTGGAAAGTGTCTGTGACACTCACATGCTCAGTGGGCTCTGAGCAGCTGTTGAGAAGCTAAGTTTAGGGGTCGTCACAAATTATAAAGCAGAAAATGAGGTTGGCCTGTAATACAAACTGATGCTACAGGGCTGATTATTCAATTCTGATGCCAATTGCACTGGTTTCTGTGCTGCCATGTAGTAATTATCTGTATAAATTACTAATCAGCCTTATATTGTGACATTTCTATTCTATGTGTACTGTATATTGTGAGTGGGTCCCTAAGCTCAACATTTCACAACATTTCTAGCTACTTCTTTAGTTTAGCTTTCCTTGTTCTTTAAGGAGGCCATACATGTAACAATTAAGATCTTTCCAAGAACACACGTGTAGAGCTGAATGGTCAGATATACAGGTAGAAATAGAATTCGTATTCTAGAGCACTAACAATGGGTGATGCCTGGAAGCCTTCAAAAGGCACCCAATCAAAATTTTCCGTTCGGCCGGAGCGACGAGCCAACGGATATCCAAGACTTTTGCCAATATGCTCTCTTTTCCCACCACACACACCGAATATCGTACGAAAACTAGTTTCATACAATATTATCTGTGCGTCTATGGCCACCTTTATAACAAAACTGATCTTGCAATAAAGATTGTAACGTTTGTAAGAAAGGAAACCGATTGTTTACCAACCCACTTTGTGTTTCACATACAGAAACAGACCTGAATCTAATGCAAATATTGTTTTTTGATGGTTTAAATGTCTACAAAAAAATATGTACACTGTACAATATAAATATATTACACATTTACACGTTAATTCTCCCACGGCTCAAGAACTCTGTCCTCCAGGAATTTTTCAGTTTTGCTTATCCAGAGAAACCGCACGGATGTTTTGGTTTTCTACCCAGCCAAGGCTACAGTTTTTCAAGTTGTTTTCAAGTTTCTCATTATTCCATTTCTGAGAATCGCGCAAACATTGCTTTCCTCACTGCATCCTTGTAGGAGTCTGAGGTGTTCACTCCATAGGAGCTGCCCTTGGCTCCCAGACCAGCCCCTCTCATTCTGACCTGAGCCTATGAAATAAGAGAACAGCGTTAAAACTCATCATACATTTCAGGAACAGATTATGTTATCGTTGTGAACATCACAAGAGCTGCACTAGTCACTACATGGAACCAAAACGATAGATTAGCTGGCTTTAAAGGGGTGTTTCACCTTCAAACAAGATGTTTTCAGATAGTTCTATATTGAAGTGTCAAGTGTCTTTTTTCACCTTCTGAAGCAGCTCTGGCAGGGGGGGTCGCCGACCCTGTAAACTGTTCTAAATGGATACATTTAGTTGGTACTTTTCTTATTTTTGTACCTGCTGTGCAGAATCTCTGGGTTTCATTACAGGCAGCTGTTAGAATTGATACAATAGTTGCTAATACTCCAGAGATGCTGCTGAGAAATGTATCAACTAAAAGTTGCAAAATTGTAACAGTTCAGAGTCTGCACCTGAATTACTGAGCTGCCAGACTCAAACACCAGAGACAAGAACATTTAACTTTAAATTTCGGAAAAAACTGTAAAAAAAAAAAAAAAAAGAAATAATGGAAAGTAATTTAAAAAAGTTTTTATTTCTGGGGAACAATCTGAAAACAATTGAACTGAAAAGAGTGTTTGGAAGGTGAACAACCCCTTTAAAGCTGATGTATCAATATTAGGTGGCATCAAGAAAACACGCAACAGCTGGAAACCACTAAGAACTAAAAGGAAGTGGGGGGGAACAAATCATGTGGTTGAGACACAAGAAAAGGCAAATTCACTGGTTGGGTTTTAATGTGCCATGAAAGTGAAGACAAAGCAAATACACAGATGCTTCAGTTAAATAATAGAAAAGGTTTCATTTTGAGATTGTTACAATAAACTGCCAGATAAGAGCACATTTATATTACCTGAATAGGAGCTGTGATTCCTTGACTCTTTCGGCCCAGTCCTGAGCCCTCCTTCCAGCCCATGGCCTGTAGCATCTTATTTCCTATATTGCTATTATCAATGCCATCCTTTGTAGGTTGCTCATAATTCCTGTACAGGGGACAAAGAACTCTGTAAACATGTCGAAACAAGTGCTTCTATAAATGCTTTCTATTGATGTCGAAGGACTATGTCGCAGCATACTTACACCACAGTAGGGGCAAATCTCTTGCGTTTGGGTTCTGGGGGCTCTGGAATTCCATATTTCACTCTTCTTTCTGCTGCTCTGTCTCTATACTTTGACTAAAAGAGAAGCAATACAAATGTATCGGGACAACACTGTTCAGTTTCAATTCACCACTAAGTCTATTGCCATCATTCTAATCTATGTAGGAGTTAAGAGTACAAAAGTCTCACCTCTCTTTCAGTTTGTTCTGCTTCATACTCTTGTTCAGACAACTTTGATCTCCTATAGACTTCCAGGTTTTGCTGTTGGGTAATGAAATTAAATTTTCACTATGCGGACCACCATTACACATATTAAACAATTAACAGTATACAGGCATAAAAACTAAAAAAAAATGGGGAAAAAACAAAAGCCTACCTTATGTAGGTCTGACAGCTGCTGATGTCTTGTCAGAGCATCTTTATTTGGGAATTGTCTGCGGCATAGAAGACATGCCAGCTTCTTCCAGTCCATCAACTTTTCATCATCCACTGCCCCAATAAATCTCTCATTCTCCTCTTCATTGTCACTATCACCACTATAAGCAGCAACCAGAGCTGTCTGCAAGTTAAACAAGCCAGTTATACGCATAAACACTGTATATTACAAAATAAACTTATTTTTCAGGATTTAAGATTCCAACTTCTCTCCTTAAGGTTTACTTTAAAGGAGAACTAAAACCTAAAAATTAATGTGGCTAAAAATGCCATATTTTATATATTGAACTTATTGCACCAGCCTAAAGTTTCCGCTTGTCAATAGCAGCAATGATCCAGGACTTCACACTTGTCACAGGGGGTCACCATCTTGGAAAGTGTCTGTGACACTCACATACTCAGTGGGCTCTGAGCAGCTGTTGAGAAGCTAAGCTTAGGGGTCGTCACTAATTATCCAGCAGAAAATGAGGTTGTCTTTTAATAAAAGCTGATGCTACAGGGCTGATTATTAATTGATGCTAATTGCAGTGATTTATGTGCTGCCATGTAGTAATTATCTGTATTAATTACTAAAAAGCCTTATATTGTGACATTTCTATTCTATGTGTACTGTATATTGTGAGTGGGTCCCTAAGCTCAGTAAGTGACAGCAGCACAGAGCATGTGCAGTGAATCCGCAGAAAAGAAGATGGGGAGCTACTGGGGCATCTTTGGAGACACAGATCTTTACTGCTAAAGGGCTGTGGTTGCCTTGGGCTGGTACAGAAACTCACATAATTTACAACATTTCTAGCCTACTTCTTTAGACAAGCTTTAGTTCTCCTTTAAATCATATTATACATAAGCAAATAAGTCTAACATCAGATGCTAGTATATGTAAAAAGCAATGTTACTAAATAATAGATTCCTTACTTAATTTAAATAATCAGAGAATTAAAAAAAAAAGTCTAATCAGTGCTTCGTAATCAAGAGTCCTTTTAATCTTAACCAACTCTCCCCCTTGCATCTCGACCCCTAGGTAAGGATCCCGGTTCTGTGCAATACACAAGGACTTTTTCTTTTTGCTTTTAGTCAAATGAGCAAGCAGCCCAGGTTACATAATCAAGACAGACGTCAAATGAAAGAAATCTGCTCACATTTGGAGGCTTTTCTTCCTCAGTGTTAACCATCATCATATCTGGCAGAAACTGTCTCTCCAACAATGATACTTGCTGTGAGGCAAAAAATACCAAAACAAACACAATCAGATTAATGGGAAATAGACAGTATGTTCAACAAAAAAAAAAAAAAAAAAATCAAATCAAACGCTAGGCATTTATTTTAAAACTTGCCTTTTTCTCAAACAAAGCAAATCCAGCATCGGCTGCTGCAGACTCTTTTCTCTCTTCATCACGGAGTGGCTGGAAGCTATTCTTGAAATTTTCCTTCTGTTTGTTTAAACTTTTGGCCCATCGCTCCATATCCTTTGCAATCTTGGAATATAGAAAAGGTCAAGTGTAAAAAAAAAAAAAAAAATAAAAAAACGGATTTACAACTACAGCTAGTTATGGCTGGCTGTAAACAACCAGGCTTTGCCCAACTGAAGAATTCTTACCAAAATGAATTACAATAATCAACTAAATACTTTTATACACCTTTGAACTGCCTTAAAACTGTTCCTGGCACTACCTAGTTGTGTGCTGCCTGCCCATGGGTTCTGAGCAATCTTTTTGCATTAGCGGAAGAGGGAAAACTGGCCCTTGAGACAGGTGGCTTGAAAATTGTGTTTCAAAGTTTTAGCAACATTGCCTAAAACTAGCAGCCAAACAAAAGCAAAATCTCAATCAAAAAGAAATAACATCATGCATGTGACAGAAGTGACCACATGCAAAGGCTCATACATACCTGTTGAGCGGTTTTGCTTTTTGGCTTTTCTTTTTTCTCTTTTCCTTCCTTGGAAGTGCCTGGATTTGCACCATTGGGCTGTGTTCCACTTTGCCCTGCTCCATCAGCAGCCGGCAAGTAAGTTTGTTTTTCACCATCCCAATATAGGTACTGCTGAGTCAGCGAGTTATAGTAATACTTGGGGGGGGAAAAAAAAGGGAAATTATTTTAAAGATGTTGTTAATAACCAAACTATTTTGGAGGTGTTGGAGCAATTTGTTGAACAGCATAGTCATGACCACTATAGGTGCAACAAGTTAACACAAACTTCTGAACAGGATCAAGAGAAAATCTGGGCAACAAATGTTTGCTGCAGAGAAGCACACACCCACCACAACTGAAGCACATATACATGGAAATTCACATTTCATCATAGATAACAGGATTTTTGATACTCAACTTTAAATCTGTTTTTCTGTAGCCAAAAGGGGGACACAGGGAACGATGGGGTCAAGCTCCATCCTCCAGGAGGCAGGACACTTGAATATTAAGTGGCGTGCCCATCAGGCTTTACACCACACACTCCTATTGAGTTTTTTTCCAAAAGCTGCTAATGTTCGTTTTTTAAAACGAATAACAGGCAGAATAAGTAAACCAGGGAACTATTCCAAACTGTTCCCATTCCCCTGGATCCAACTGAAAAAAAGTCTGCTTTTGTGTTGGACACTCCTGGAAAGTGAATTGCAGATAACTTTACCGAATTGATCTCTGCCCAGTGTAGGATCTGCCTGGCTTCTGCCAGCGCGCTCAACTTCAGGTTCCTCCTTAACGGTTTATGTACGCTACGATTGTATTGTTGTTGCTTTGGATGCATATTGGTTTTGCTCTGAGCTGATCTGTCCATTGAACTAGAGCCAGCTTTACCACTTAGTTCCAGAATGTTTATTGGCTGGAGTCCTCGGGAGACCATTGACTTTGTGCCGACTGATAGCCCCATGTTGCCCCCCACAGCCCCAGAGGCTGGCATCTGTGGATAGCACAACCCACTCCGGAGTTACTGTAATGCCGCCTTGTCAGTTGCGACAAAGAGAGGGGTTGAGATAGTGATTCCTATGCGCACATTCAGGGACAGACACTGAAGGTTGTGGCAGCAGGTTTATTAGAAGTGAGCGGTATGGCAGACCAGGTGGTGGGACCGAGGTGAGAGGGCCCAAGTGTAAGCCAACATCCTTGAGAAAAAACAGGCACCATGCCACTAACCCCACACCAGCCAGACCTTCTGCCCTGAGTCATTCAGCGCAGGCAACGTCTAGGTGGTCTGTATAGCCAAGGCTAGGCAATGACCCACATATGCTGCACCTCGTAGGGGGCTGCCCATGTAAAAATAGGTAACCCTGCTTTTTTGGCCTCACACCGGGTAATCAGCTAGAGGCTGAACGTAGAGTCACGCCTAGGTCCAACCTTCTGGGCGTAGGACACTTGAAAAACTGAATAGGAGTGTACAGTGTGTGGGGTAAAGCCTGATGGCCATGCTCTGTAATTATTATTCAAGTGTCCTGCTTCCTATAGGATCGAGCTTAACCCCATCGACAAGAGAGAAAATTCCATTCTTTGATTACATCTATAGCCATTCTAACCAGTCACTGAATAAACCAACATTGTTTCTTCATTTTCAAGAAAAACCTCAACGATCAGACAAATTTGGGCAGAAGAATCCCTAAACAATGCCACAAAAGATTTTCTTCTTCTTTAAGGTGACCAGTCACCCAAAAATCTTTTCAAAATCCTATTATATCACATAAGTCAAGCGAAATTAACTTAGTTATACAATAGTGCAGTGACATCTAAGAAGTGCTAAAAGGGGAAGTGAAAGTAAATGTCTGCCCCGCCTCTATGCCGCAGTATAGAGCAAATTGCACTAGGCTTATGACAAAAAAAGAAGCATACCTGAGAATTGGGATCATAGTACAGGCCAGTTTGGGGATCGTAGTAATATCCTGAGCTCTCGTCATATTGATATGTAGAAGTATCTGGAACAGCTATGGTAAAATGACAAAAAGGAAACTTTATCTACGGTACAGTTATTACCAGGTAATTAAAATAATTTGGTAAAAGCTGTATAGTACTCACAGTATTTTAGACCAGGAACAATGGCATTAGGAGCAGCTGCGTCTTCTGTGCTAGTACCAGATGCTGGAGTTGCGCTGGCAGCTACTGTACTTGTACTAGACTGGGTCTTTGGTGGAGAAATAAAGGCATATATAAGAATCGAAAGCAAGCATAGAAAGACAACGCCAAAGTAAACAGAAAGCTGAATACCGGAGAACCAGGTTGCTGGTACATCTGAGGACTTTGACACACGACTGCACTTGTAGTTGCTGGCACTGGAGAGGAACTCTCTGTAAAAAAAAAAAAAAAAATTGGAATGAAAGGTCAAATGACTGGATGATGTCACAACTTTATAAAAGCTAGAATAACATGCTTGATCTGTAGCATTAACCATAGCAGATAGCTATGTTGAGTCCTTACCTGCTTGTGGTGCTGTGCCTTGCTCTGCTGCTCCAGTCTGTGTTTGGTAAAATGGTTGGTAATCTTGGGAGCATTGTCCATAATTAGAACAACCTTCCTGTCCTGGTTGCAGGTATGCATAATCCCCACCTTCCCCACTTTGCTGCGCCGGCTACAAAATAGAAATACTTAACTAGATTGAAACCTTTTGTAAAATATCTACATTTATTAGCTGAAGGCACTTTGGATGTTGTATTAAGTTATCACGTAAGCTACATGATTCAAGTTTCTCCAGTCTTGTTAGTAACTGTTGTACAGCGACCTCTACCCATTTCTCCATACATAAGTAGCTTTATATAAATAAAAATTCACATGCATACATTTACAATGGTTTCAACACAATAGATACTTTAAGGACTATAAAGCACTATAAAGAATATATTCACCTGTGTTGAAGACCACTGTGCAGCAGCAATAGCTGTGCTTGCCACAGAGAATGCACTAACTCTGTGCCCATCTGGCAACACAAGATCCCTGTTTTAAAGAAGAATGCAGAACCAGTTAAAGCAAAGCCACAAATTCAGAAATTCTATAACGCAGTAATGCCCAATTATCTCCATGTAGTAAGCCAATTAACAGATATAGTCAGGAATTTGTAAAGCAGGCACTCAGATATAGGCAATATTTTTACTGCTCCCCTTGCTGAAGGTCAGGGCAGTGCAACCGAGCCTCTTCCATCACTAGGTGAGTAAAGGTGGCAATACACGGGCAGATAAAGCTGCCGATATCGGTCGTTTGGACCGATTTGACAGCTTTATCTGCCCGTGTATGGGGTCTTCTCGATCGATATCTGGACACGATATCGATCGGGAAGGTTGGATTTTTAACCGACCCGTCAGAGCCCCTTGGCCATACGGCCGAACGTTCCAGTTACCCCCCGATTTAGCCATGCTGTTAGTGGCATATCGGGGAAAGATCCGCTCGTTTGGCGATGTCGCCAAACGAGCTAATCTTTGAGTCTATGGCCACCTTAACTATTTTGTATATCCAATTAACGGATATACTTTAGGTATGTGGACCAGATTATACCAAAACTATATCAAACCAACGTCTAGAGAGGCCATAGACAGACAGGGGCTGTAAAAAAAACTAAAGAGACGCATCTGGCAGATAGCTATCCAAGTTGCTATAAAGTGTAAGAAGGAATACTGACCTCCAGAGAGAAATTAAACAAAACAATTAACAAATCATTTTTCTGGTGCCATTACTATTAAATTATACACTGGAAGCATATAAGTCTATGCTCATAAAAGTTTTAGCTTGAAGAAAAAAAAATCTTTGGCATAACTAGCCCATGTTCATCATTGTAACACACAAGGAAAGAGTCAAGTAGTGGACAAAATGCCAATTGTTATTATGTATGTGCATGACAAGAAGTAGCAATGATATGTCAATTTAAAGAATTCTGACCAAGTTACTTGTGCCCCCCCCCCCCAAGCATTCCCATCAATGGCACACCTGGAAATTAGGTTGGTCATATACATACGAATAAGGTAATCATCCAAATGCACTATAGGTGCTTTCAAACATACAAGTAGTCTATGCATTCCCATATTCTAATCAAACAGAAATGTGACTTTTCTGTGGAGTTACTTATTTCAATCAAACAGATGTATCTTTCTTCGTGTACTTTAGCCAAACTTACTTTCTAGCGCTTTTTGCAAAATCCACACCAATAGTTTTCCCATCAATTTTGAGAGGGGGATGCAGAGTCTGCAGAATTTGCAAGAGTTGTGATGCCTCCTGATAAAACAATTAGAACAATATAAATACAAAGATTTACCCAAGAACTGTAACTGCGACATTATAAATAGAAAAGAACTTACCAGAGCAGAAGGAAGCTGCACAAAAGCAAAGCCTCTGTTCTGCTGGGTTTGCTTGTCCTTAATAAGACGGATGTTGCTGACCACAAGTGAGACATAGGGAGCAAGCGCAGACAAGATGGAATCCACTACAGTGTGGGGCCCAATATTCCGAAGGATTATGGCTGAGGATACATAGCCACCTAATAAGGTTACACCCAACTGTCTGTGAAAAGGTAATTTGCAAGGCAGCCCACAAACCCAACATTTTAAAAACGAACAAACATTTTTTCCTGAAGTCATGTACTATCGCTACAAAGAAAAAAAAAAATCTAATTTATAACTCAAACTAATTGAAACGACCCAAAAATTCAAATTGAATTTGATCAAACTCGATTTAAGTTTTTTCTCCAAAAAAACTTGAATGCCAGGAAGGCAGCAAACAACTCCAAATTGATCCCTGGACCTCTCCCATTGACTTAAAGAGCAATTCGGCAGGTTTTAGGTGGGTGAATAGTCTAATTTAAATTCTAAGGGCCAGAGTATGATAAATCGTTAAATCTGTTTCTCTGTAGTCGAAAGGGGGACACAGGGAACGATGGGGTTAAGCTCCATCCTCCAGGAGGCAGGACACTTGAAGTAATTAAAGTGGGCGTGCCAGGTTAGGCTTAACCCCACACACTGTACACAGACTTCAGTTTGTTCCAAAGCCGCTAACGGAAATACTAAACTTATAACAGGCAGAACTAGTAAACCAAGGAACTTATTCAGAAGACCGAATATATGGTCTGTAGCTCGTCACTGGGCGGGAAGCCCTGTGTCCCCCTTTCGACTACAGAGAAACAGATTTAACGGTGAGTACAAAAACCCTGTTTTCTGTCGTCTTTAGGGGGACACAGGGAACGATGGGGACTTACCAAAGCAGTCCCAAACAGCAGGGTGGGTGCGAGCGTAGACCGATACTGCAGAATTATTTAATTACTGATTGCAACACCTTACATCCGAGAGAGGCCTCGGCCGAGGAAAAGGTGTCAACGTTGTAAAATTTGGTAAATGTCAGATGACCAGGTAGCCGCCTTGCAGATCTGCTCCAAGGAGGCAGAGTTACGCCATGCCCAAGAAGCTCCTACTGATCTAGTGGAATGAGCCCGGATACCTTCAGGTGGTGCTCTTCCCTTTGCAGTATATGCTTGCTTGATTGTCTCTCTAATCCAACGAGCAAGAGAAGTCTTTGATGCTGATTGGCCTCTTTGAGGTCCAGAGGGAATCACAAACAATGACTGAAGTTCTGAACGCTTTTGAACGTTCTATGTACCATCGAAGTGATCTGACTAATTCAAGGTTGTGGATCCGGTGTTCCTTGTCATACTTAGGTTCCGGACACAGGGAGGGAACTATAATCTCCTGATTCAGATGGAACTCTGAAACGACCTTCGGTAGGAAATGCGGTACTGTGCACAGAACAGCCTAGTCTTTGTGAAAGATTAGATATGGAGAATCGCAAGACAGGGCGCTGAGTTCAGATACTCGTCTAGTAGAAGATATTGCCATCAGAAAGACTACTTTCCATGTCATCCATGTATCGGAAATTGAACCCAAGGGTTCAAAGGGAGGATCGAGTAAGGCTTCCAGCACCAAATTGAGATCCCATCCAGCTGTAGGTGGTCTGTATGGAGGGGCTACGTGAGCGACTCCCTGTAGAAAGGTGCGTATTGACTCCTCATTAGCTAAGCACCTTTGAAATAGGATAGAAAGGGCAGATACTTGCACCTTGAGAGAGCCGAGTTTAAAGGAAAACTATACCCCCAAAATGAACACTTAAGCAACAGATAGTTCATATATTTAAAGAATCTTACCAAACTGGAATATATATTTAAGTAAATATTGCCCTTTTACATCTCTTGCCTTGAGCCACCATTTCGTGATGGTCTGTGTGCGTCTTCAGAGATCACCTGACCAGAAATACTTCAACTCTAACTGTAACAGGAAGAAGTGTGGAAGCAAAAGACACAACTATTAATTGGCTCATGTGACCTAACATGTATGGTTTGTTGGTATGTTTGTGAATACAGTGAATCTTACGATCCCAGGGGGCGGCCCTTATTTTTTAAAATGGCAATTTTCTATTTATGATTACCCAATGGCACATACTACTAGAAAAGTATATTATTATTATGAAAATGGTTTATTTACATGAAGCAGGATTTTACATATGCGCGGTTTTATGCAATATCTTTTTATAGAGACCTACATTGTTTGGGGGGTATAGTTTTCCTTTAAGGCCTAAGTGTAGACCCCGCTGAAGAAAAGACAAAATTCGAGGAATGTAGAGTTCCATGAATGGAAGATCTGAATCATTGCACCACTTGAGGTAAGAGTGCCAAACTCTGTGGTAAGACTTGGATGACTATGGTTTTAAAGCTTTAAGCATAGTAGCAATAACTTCTTCTGTTAATCCCTGATCACGCCAGATGGATGCTTCAACAGCCATCCCGTCAAAGCGAACAGACCTGGATTGTGATGAGCTATAGGCCCTTGCTGCAGAAGGTCTGGTCTGCCGTCCAGCCGGACTGGTTGTGCCACTGACATCTCTTGGAGATCGGAGAACCAGGTTCTTCGTGGCCAGAAGGGAGCTACTACTATCACTGTGACTCTGGACTGTTTGAGCTTTTTGAGCACCCGGGGGAGCATTGGAAGAGGAGGGAAGACATAAGCCAGTTTGAACTGCCAGTGCTGTGTCATGGCATCTACCCCTGCCGCTAGGGGGTCTCGGTAATGTGCAAAGAAAGTTGGGACTTTTCGATTTCATCTCGACGCCATGAGGTCTATACTTGGTCTTCCCCAGATTGACACTAGTTGATCGAATGCCTCCGGATGAAGCTCCCACTCCCCGGGGCCGAGTTGATTTCGACTGAGGAAGTCCGCCTTTGTATTGGCCACACCTGGGATGTGAATGGCTGATAGCTTGACAGAGTTGTGTTCTGCCCAATGCAGAATCTCTCTGGCTTCTGCCAGCGCTCTTTGGCTCCGAGTCCCTCCCTGTCTGTTGATGTAGGCCACTGTGGTGACGTTGTCGCTTTGAATGAGAACTGACTGTTGCCGTAGGAGGTGACTCCACTGACTGAGTGCCAACTTCACTGCTCTGAGTTCCAGAATGTTGATAGGAAGTCTGGACTCCGCAGGAGACCAGCGTCTTTGTGCGGAATAGTTTTCCCATGTTGCTCCCCAGCCTTGAAGGCTGGCATCCGTGGCCATCACCCTCCATTCGGGTGTCGTCCAGGACTGTCCTACTGCTAAGTTCTTGGGGAACAGCCACCACCGTAGAGCCTCCTTTGTTGCCGGAGTTAACCGGATAGGTTGGTTCAACGACCCACCCTTGCAGGTGGCAAGGATACTGGCCTGAAGAGGGCGAAGATGTATCTGTGCGAAGGGGACAGCCTCGATGGCTGACCGAGCCTTGAGAAGTAGGTCGTCGAGATAGGGTGTCACTGAAATTCCTTGTAATCTCAGGGTGGCTGCTGTTACTGCCATTAGCTTGGTGAACACCCGTGGAGCCAAAGACAGGCCAAACGGTAGTGCCACAAACTGAGGACGATCTCCTTGACCCAGGCATCTGAAGATTGATGGATCCATTCCTCCCGGAATCGTAGTAATTTTCCGCCGATCCGTTCCAACGATTCGAGGGATTGCCCCGTCATGCCAACGTGGGCTTATCAGCTGATGGCTTGTTGTGAAGTCTATTGCTCTTCCACGGGGGATGGTTCTTGTCGCTGGTTTTGGAGCGAAAGTGGGATCTTTGTGGCAGACTACACCGCCGTGTGAACCGGCCACTGATGCTTCTGCAATTGCTTGTGCAGAGGACAGAAGATTAGTTTGAGGAACACCTCCTTGAATGTCCTTGACGAGCGACTCGGATCAAGCCTGAATGGCTCTCGAGACCCATGCTAAAGCCAGACAGGGCCGCAGTATAGATCCTGCTGAGGAATATATTGCCCTTAAAAAACCTTCCAGTCTTTTGTCTGATGGGTCCTTGAACGCTGCTGCGTCAGTGACTGGCAGCGTGGTGGATTTTGAAAGTCTTGACACTGGGGCGTCAACCACCGGGGGATTAGACCATTTATCAACAAGTTCTTTAGGAAAGGGATAAGATTTTATGAATTTTTTTGTAGCTTGAAACTTCCTTTCAGGAGCATTATACTCCTCTTGAATGATCCCCAGTAGCTGATCATGTTCCGGGAAACAGACTGTAGTTTTATGCTGTCTCTTGAACAGTGATTTTGTTTCCCCTGTTTTCGACTTTGGCGAAATGTTAAGTAGTACCTCTAGTACCCCTTTAATAATACCCTCTACATCGTGAAGGCTATCCTTCTCCCTTGCCTCATCTTTTTCTTCTTGCTCATCCTCAGAAGAAGCAATAGATGCCGGGATTTCTCCCTCTGACTGGGAAGACCCCTGTTCAAGAGATGATTCCTCAGAAAAAACGTGCGCAACAGAATCCGCTTTTTCGTCATCTAGACGTTTGCGCTTACCACTGGATTTGTGGTGACATTTAGCCAGCGCCTTTCCTAAATTATCAGCAATGGCTGGCAGGCCCTGAAGTGAAGCCAGTGACTGACAATTTTACTGCCCATAATGGAGGGAGTGGGTCTGCAGATGGGCCGTGAGAGGATTCCTGGGAAGTGCCTTGCACTGTATCTTCAGCCTGTGTTTCTGGTAGGGCCCCAGAGACAATAGCTGCCCCCTGCCCCATGGTGCAAGTTCTGCAAAGCGACTCACCCTGTGCCCCCTGAAATTTTTGCTGACACTTAGCACACACAAAAAAATTCACCTGTGCTGTGGGGACTCGTCCCCCCGCCCTGCTGAATAGCCCCCCTGGCCTACCTTCTGCCATTATATGTAGAGGGTGTGGGGTAGCCAACCTGTGCCGTCACCAAGCAGAAACGCAGCTCCGTGCTGTGCTGCTGAGCCGCGGGAAATGCGCAAAATGGCCGCTGGAACGCACATGCGTTCCACTTGGCGCGTGCGTGTAACCTGCCCGCCAAGGAAGAGGGAATCCGCCATTAGTGAAGCGCTGGAACGCATAGACGTTCCCTGTATGCCGGACTCCTCCTATCCTCCCTCCACCCATGCAACTCAAGGAGCCAGCATGGAGTCCTAAGGTGTGAGTTGAACGGCATACTCTGTGACAGGCACTGTAAGCAGACTGCGGGGGGGGGGGGGGGGAAGAAGAACAGGCATACGTCTGGGTGGTCTGTATAGCCCTCAGGCTAGAATTATGACCCCGGTGGATTTCCTCGCGTAGGGGGCTAACCATATAAAGTCAGGTAACCCTGCCTTAGGTTTCACCCCTGGTGTCAGCCACAGGCTGACCGTAGATTTAGAGAGGTAGAGGTGTCCATCCTCCAGGTAGCAGGACACTTGAAAAAACTGAAGTCTGTGTACAGTGTGTGGGGTTAAGCCTAACCTGGCACGCCCACTTTAATTACTTCAAGTATCCTGCCTCCTGGAGGATGGAGCTTAACCCCATCGTTCCCTGTGTCCCCCTAAAGACGACAGAGAAAACCAAATTTTAATTTTTTAAAAACTTCGAATTTGGATAAATCCCTTGTCAAATGAGTTTTGACCATAAAAAAAATAAGAAAATTCTAACTTTCAATTTGACTCTTGATAAATCTGCCACTTAATGTCAAAATCTGCTCATCTTGCCAGCCATTCTCTACAGACATGATGACCTTTTTGTACAAACCTCAGAAAAGCAACAGTCTATTTTAACTTTCTAATATATGTCTGTATATAATGGACCTTCAGATAACCAAAGCCTTAAAAATACTTACTGTCACTATAGTAATCAGCAGACTGAGGAGCTTCAGATGATCCTGATGGGGCTTCCATATCAGATTCTACAATCAAAGGACAGAAGCATAAAATGACCAATGGAATTCACACGCCACCCAGTCCAAAATATGGGCAACATGGAATCATCAGAAGGATTACAAAGGAATGAACAGATTTAGCAAGCAAATTAGTATGCACAAAAAAGCTACTTTAAAAAAAAAAAAAAAAAAAAAAAAAAAAAAAAAAGGGTAAAATCCCCTGACATTTTAACACTCACCAGCTTTGGCTGCCCCACAGCGGAAGCATTTTAATCTTCGCCGAAAGTTGTACAGGCCACACTATAAAACCAGAGAGCTTTGCACTTAATAACCACTCAATTACCAACATTCCCCCACCCATCATCATTACATGTTGCAAACATGCCATGTCCTAAAGGAGGTCAACATAATAAAAAGCAATAATGCAAATAACATATCATGCATTTGATTTTCTCAGATGGATTCAAGGTTTTCCAAAGGCTTAAACGTTGGCAAATATGCACTTCTTGTGAATAGGACACTTCTTGTTTATAGGACTATACTAAAGATTCTTATTACTCAATAGGACTATTTATGCACGGACAGCTGTGGGCCATACAATACAAGTGGCACTAAAACTTTAAAAACAGAACATACCTTGTTACACAGCCAGTCCTCAAATTTGGGTCGTGGATTGCTGTAATGCATGGCAATAGTCTTTCCCTGGATTACAAGCTTTTTCTGCAAGAACATAAAAGGTACAATTAATTCCAACTTTCTGGAGAGAGAGAGCATGTCAATCCCCAGGCACAGGAGATCCTGCCATAATAATGGACTGCAATGTGGGGAAGGACCACCCACCGCCAGTTAATGTTCTGCCTGACCGACCCCTCACAGAAGGGTGGTGAGAGGAATTGGATTCAGAGGGAGAGGTAGACAGAGGCGCGCAAAGAACTTCCATTGGTGGAAACAGAAAGAAGGGAGTAGGGGGAAAGTAGTAAAAAAGGGTTGGGAGCTCTCCAGAAAAAAAAAAAAAAAAAAAAAAAAAAAAGAAAAAAAGATAATGGAAGGCTCAATAGCGCACACAGCATTTCCAGGGTTTTTAATATGAATATATATTGGCTTATCGAGTTTTTGCAAACACACATACTATATGGTGGACAGTTAAACTCCCATATCATAACCATGTCTAAGCCAAGAAGCATAGAAAAAGGATAATGCCACTGGTACAATAAGGGTTATGATGGGAAGACTATGAAAATAAGTAGGTTTAAGCGCACTCAAACCACTAATTTAAAAAACATCAATCCAAAAAATATAAATTTTAAGCCCTACACACAAAACCACCTATTAAGGGAATTATCAGGACCGATCCCCGTTTTACTATAATTAATCCCAGGACAGGCTATAACTTAATCTCTATTAGGGAAAGCTGTGTAAAGACAGCCATGATTATCAAGCCATATTATAAGCTTAAAATAAATGTATGGGCTAATATTAGAATATTTCCCTTTGAACTCCTGTACTGATCAACTCTGCAAGGAATTGGTGATTTACAATGAGTATGTATTCTTACATACTGCATTAATGTCACATATCCTACAACATTTGCTAAAAATAATTGGCCAGGCCATACTGGAAGAATCATTTTAGAAAGTAACATGATCATTATAGCATAAGTTAGCATCAGAAAATTATTCTAAATGAGCATGGATTAACTGCTATATGTCGATGTCCCCTTCTACCTACTCAAAGGAATAAATCGCAATGTGTTGTGGAGTATAACAGAAGTTGGTATTACACACTGCATGAGCTATTCTCCTTCATTGCCGTATATCAATGGGTTTTACAATTGTTTGGGGGTAGATTTAAAAATAATAAAAAAAAAACAAGAAAAACATTCATTTTAAAAATTTGGGGGAGGGGTGCTATGTCCTTTAAGAAAACTTCCCACTTCATTAAATCAATCCGCTGTCCATGTGGAGTTATAATGAACATGTGTCTGCCAGATGTACTCAGCAGTACCCAGGGAGAGGGAGGGGACTGGACCTGCAGATGTCATTTAAACAACTGACACACCAGAGCTCTGTATACATTAAAGTTGAAATGTTATACTATGGATAACATGATGGAAAAGGGACATGAGAAACAAAGTGGAATCTATCAATCTATATATACATATATACACACGTATAAATATGCATCAATCTAATACTAGAAAAATTACGTTTTATGTACTTGAGTCAGAAAAAGTTCCAAACTGACAAGTATAGGCCAGTCGAAAACCAACTTTATGGCCACATATTTTACCTGTAAGGCGACGATCATTTAAGAGCTTTTGTACCAAGCATAACATTTCCTATTTTCAGGTGCATGTGAGAATGTGGTGCATGTCAGCTCTCCAGAGCAGTCTACATACAGACTTTATAACTTTAATGTACACAGAGCATGTATTACCTCTGTCAATTTTCCCCTGAGCCTCTCTCCCTTTATCCCCTCCCCCCTGCTTTTCGATCCTAGTTACAGACATATGTAAATGTGCCATTTCTTAGGGATATTCTAGACTTGGCGAGTGAAGCAACCTGATTGGCTTCCATCCAGCTGGTAGAATCTTGCAAGTGATAAAACTCCACGAAGGCGAAACCGCGGCTTAAACCTAGAGACAGCATTCAGATATAGACGGGATACTAGTGTTAGTTAGTTCCTTTTACATAAAACACAGCTGCATCTCTCCAACTGACAAAGCCCATGGTTCTAGCAGTGCTTTATGGCATTACTTCCATGGGTGTAGTCCTCCTACCTGTCTATACAAGGTTTGCCACAAAAAAAAAAAAAAAAAAAAAAAGAAGAATCCTCCAGGCAATTTATGCCCACCAACCTATTATATTCTTACATGTGCACAGTGCCTACCATAAGGCTCTACCCTACACGTGGTACAGATACTGAAGACTCCAAGTACATCAGTTGTATTCAGGATGGAGTGGTAAATCCATCATGCAACAGTAAAAGTCTACAGTTTTACTTACCAAAGTCTTTATATAATATGCTACACATAAAACAAAATCACATATCAAACTAAGAGGTTCCTTAGCCATGACAGATTGATAAAAGCCTGATTTTTGAATGCAGGATGGATAAGGGCCTTATTACCAAGAGGGAGAGCAGTGTAAAAGTAGCGGATTTCAGAAAGAGCAACAGTGGAAACGCATCGCGCCAGATAGAACCTCACCTGTCTTTCTCTTCATCAGCCGTACATCAGCAGGCTGTGGCCCCTCAAAAGACTCCACCAGCTCACGAATCTAAAATGCACAGAAACATTAAGTGGAAAACCCAGCATGTTTGGAGATGCTTTCAATGTTTAGGTTCACCATTCAAACTTTTTAACTAAAGACCTTTAAAATGCATTTCTATTCTCTCTTTCCAATGAGAAATGTGCAATTGTGAGGTTTCTAGGTGAAGCCACGAGCACTGCTCTCCTATTCAGGTCCTTGTTCAGTTTCCAGATTGACAATCTACTGATGTTTTAATGACAAAAAACAGCTGTAGAGCAAATTTATATTTAAAATACAAAAAAATGTTCAAATTGTAAATAGTTACTTAAGGCTAAATGTTTTAATAAAACTGCTGTGGTAAAAAACTGCTCATGCACACAGAAATTTGGTCTTGTGTTCCCTTGTGGTGGATCTTTCATGTGTTCTAAGCCATTATTTTCAATCATGCTGCACTAATTGTGGAGCAGGCAAGCACTGAACACAGGTGGAACGCATACATTTGTGTACATCTGTGTTTAGCACTAGCCTAGTAGGAAATACAGGCCTGTGTTTCTTCCAGCACTGAATGCATGAATGGACCAGCAGTCTCTAAAATTCTTAAAGGATCAGTAACATTAATATTCATTTAGAAATAACTTACCGAAACTCCGCTTGCACTCCTCTTTAGAAAAGGCGACGATACATCATTAGGCACTCGATTTCTCCTACCTAGCTATCTCCTATAAGGAAAGCAGGTTGGAGAAATAGAGCGCCGCACAATGGAGCGCCTTTTCTGAAGATGAGTGCAAGTGGAGTTTCGGTTAAGTTATTTCTTTATTATGTTACTGGTGCTTTAAACCATTCAATCAGCAAAACAGACCATCTGCTTAAAGCTATCCTTAATGACATGCATAAAGTTGCAATAGTTTGGACTATTTCATAACTCACATCATTCTCATTAATATTAATGGGGAGTCCCCTCAGCATGATTGTCTTGCTCTCTTTTTCATCCATGTAATAGTCCTGACGGTAGTCATGGTCCATATAGTCACCATCTGAATGATAGCCATCTTCTGATCGATCACTGTTCCTTCTCTCCCTGTCACGCATTCTATCACGCTAAAACAGGCACACAGAGGAAAGACATCAGAAATTCCCCATCATAGAGTTAGAGAACTTTAAAACAAAACTACCTGCCACTTACTGTATACTTACAGTGAGGCAACTTGTGTTAGTATAACGATTAGCATTCTATACCATTTCAAATCCTCTTTGGGTTACGGTAGTACGGTAACATGCAAGTAATCTGTAAGGAACTAAAACTACCATTCATTTTGCTCATCTGCAATGATTTAATATATGCTCTATAAACTTGACAAGTGCACACAGCATTTCAATATCCTTGCAGAGGTTACTCACTTCGGGACTGTCATAATCTCTGTAATCATCATAGCGGTCACTTCGTTCATCTCGGTATCTCTTGTATTCAGAATCTCTGCGGCGGCTCCTATTGTCTCTATCATCACGATCATCTCTATCAAACCCTGAACCATATCTTCCACTCCGCTCACTGCGACTCACACTGCAAAAATTAAATTACTTTAATGGTAAACATGGGCCAAGGACTATTTTCCCCAGAGAAGGCATAAATGTTGTTATATATAAAGAATAACAATTTCCAACCTTACCGTTTATCTGATCCCATGGTTCACACTTTAAGTCCAGCAAGCGGTGGCTGTGATAAGATCTGTATTATATAGAAAAAACAAAACCACTAATGTCAGTAGGATAGTTTACTATCATCCATAAAAAGGGGGGGGGCACACCCTGGAATGCTATCCTAGTGTGGGAAAGGTGTGTAACATTACAACATTGACCAGGCTGATAAACAGGGACACAGACTTCTATTAAAGGGAATTATTTGAACTGAAAGAACACCAATAGGTTGTTTATTGGGATGTATATTTTATTCTTGAACTTTATAAAATTTACATTAATATGTTAAATGGATACGTTCATGGGAAAACATGTTTTTTTCAAAACGCATCAGTTAATAGTGCTACTCCAGCAGAATTCTGCACTGAAATCCATTTCTCAAAAGAGCAAACAGATTTTTTCATATTCAATTTTGAAACCTGACATAGGGCTAGACATTTTGTCAATTTCCCAGCTGCCCCTGGTCATGTGACTTGTGACTTGTGCCTGCACTTTAGGAGAGAAATGCTTTCTGGCAGGCTGCTATTTCTCCTTCTCAATGTAACTGAATGTGTGACATAGGTTTTTACTATTGAGTGCTGTTCTTAGATCTACCAGGCAGCTGATATCTTGTGTTAGGGAGCTGCTATCTGGTTACCTTCCCATTGTTATTTTGTTTGGCTCAGGGGGGGGATATCACTCCAACTTTAGAGTGATTGAAGTTTATCTTGGGGCAGCTGAGAAATTGACAAAATGTCTAGCCCCATGTCAGATTTCAAAATTGAATATAAAAAAATCTGTTTGCTCTTTTGAGAAATGGATTTCAGTGCAGAATTCTGCTGGAGCAGCACTATTTTTTTTAAAACTCAACATCTGCACAAACAACTGTGTACTGAAAATATGCCGTCAAATAAAGGGTCTCAAGTATTGGCAGCATCTAGGTGGCCCCCAAATTTCAGGCACCCATACAAAGTTACCAACCACTACAAGTAGTGCAGGCAGCTCGAATAGGGGAAAGAAAAAAAAAAAGGATCAGGCCCAGTTACGGTCAAGCTGGTGGGAAGTGTAGTGTTGTACACGGTTAGTCACAAATAAGGCTTTTGTGATTGGGCATCAAATAGAGATGTGACATTTTCTACAACCATCAAATGACAATGACTAGAAGAAGAAATAAAAAGTTAGTTTTAGCAGTTCACTGAAGCAAAAAGGACCATGTGGCCAATAAAAGGGATTCTGTGCATTTTTCTCTATTAAGGAATGCTGCAAATATTGCTAACAAAAAATTGCAAATCAGTTTGAACTGTAGAGGCCCTGGAACCGCACAGTACTCTTGTTAGCCCAAGGGAACGTCAGAAGACTAGCAACAGTGGCTGACAGTCTCAGCAAGTTTACTTTGCACAAGGATAAGAGTTAAGCGGGTCCAAAGAATTTTCATCAAGCTGCAAAAGGGGTGACATACAAAAGAACCCATACAAACAGTGCCATTAAATGCAGCCAATTCATCAACAAAGAGAATACAGAAATGCTGCATTTTACCCTAAAATATCTAAATACTCTGATTCAATATGGTTATCTATCTTCAGAGCAATAAACACAGCAGCAGTAATGTAACAACCAAGCCCTACATTCTTGTTTCTCTGCATATCGTATTACAGCTATGGTTTGTGAGCAGATTTCCTTGGTGCAAGATGCTGAATATTATATCAAACCTTTTGGGAAAATAATATTAATGGTGACAGAATGGTATAATCACTGGAGGGGGCCAAACGATAGGCAACCCCTAATGATTGTAATCGGTTTCCTAAGACCCTGGGCTGGTGTTCCTGTTCATTTAAAAACTGTACTGGCCGAGGGTACTTCTGTAGGAGAACCATGTCATGAACGTCTACCTCATTTTTTCTCTGTCCAGGGCCTTGAGTGAAATGACAGTTTCAATGTGGCTTTCCACTCCCGATCAGAGAGAAGATTTAGAAAGAATATGACTGATGGGTGTGTGGTGCTTCTATAGTTGTATCTAGGGCGTGTACAGCTTTCAACAAACAGGAACACTAGCCTAGGATATTACATTAATGGATACATTTCTTATCGTTGGCCCCACTGAGCAGATTTTGAGTTTCATTTAAGGCAGCCGTTAATTGATACAATAATTGCAAATACTCCACAGATGCCGAAAAGAAATGTAACAACTAACATAGCAAATTGTAAAAGTTCAGAATCTTAATGTGGATCACTGAGCTTGCCAAACAAACACCAGACAGGAACATTCAACTTTAATTTCGGAAGGCAACTTACAAATTCTGGTGAACAATCTGAAAACAGCTGAAGTGATAAAAAAAAAAAAAAAAGTGAACAACCCCTTCAACTATAAATCAAAAAGTCCATTCTTTTATTGATGTAACGAATAAAGGCAATTTTTTGAAGGAAAACTATACCCCCAAAATAAACACTTAAGCAACAGATAGTTCATATCATATTAAGTGGCATATTAAAGAATCGTATCAAACTGTAATATATATTTAAGTAAATATTGCCCTTTTACATCTCTTGCCTTGAACCACCATTTTGTGATGGTCTCTGTGCTGCCTCAGAGATCACCTGACCAGAAATACTACAACTCTAACTGTAACAGGAAGAAGTGTTGGAACAAAAGGCAGAACTCTGTCTGTTAATTGGCTCATGTGACCTAACATGTATGGTTTGTTTGTGAGTAGTGAATCTTACGATCCCAGGGGGCGGCCCTTATTTTTTAAAATGGCAATTTTCTATTTATGATTACCCAATGGCACATACTACTAGAAAAGTATATTATGAAAATGGTTTATTTACATGAAGACGGATTTTACATATGAGCTGTTTTTTGCAATATCTTTTTATAGAGACCTACATTGTTTGGGGGGGTATAGTTTTCCTTTAACTGAAAAACGGAAGCGATCATTGGGCCCTGGAAGTGCACCGCAACATTTTGATTTACAGTGATTGTCCCCTTGGCGAAGGACTCGGGGCGGCAGCACCCAGGTCACAACTTTGAAAGGGTGTATATTTATATATAAGAATAAGGGCTGTTGAAGCTGGTGGCATGGGCAGATTCACCTATAGTAACAACTAAAAGCAGGGTTCGGGGTCCAGTGCACAACAGGATTGGGAGATACGGACATTAACTCTGAAAGTCTCTATAAGGGTGCAGGGTTATACACATATATATGAAAACCCCTTCAACTATAACTGAAATGTTAGCTACAAGGGCAACAGTATCCAGAAATATGGCTTTACTTTATCTTGAAGCACACTTGCTTACAAAGCTGTTGATCACGGGGGATTGCCTGACGTTTTAGCAAATCCAATTTAAACATTTCCTTCTCCTTTAAAACAGCTTAACATATTTTTAGCCATTCAAATTAAAGTAGAACGAAAGCTGGGGTTTAGCCATTATGATAGGCACCCCCTAACGGATTCAATTGTTACTCTGTGGAACAACAATTTCTAAAGCAGTGCTGCCATTTTGCCTTTAGGGCCACGACATCCCCCTTGCTAGACTATAGCTGGCCATAAACAAAAAGATGCCGATCGGTCGCTCGGACAGGTTAAAATATTTATATTGGCTAATAAGGTCTCTGCATGTATTGCCTATATGACAATATCAATAGGAGATTGTCACTACAATCTGTCGGACATACATTTCGTAGGATTGCGGTCTGTAAATTAAAAGCCAGAGCATTGTGTGATTTGTTCTCTTTACTACTTTATATTAATCTGAATGGTTTGTAGCAGGTCAGAAGATTGGCACAGACAATTGTTCATCTGACAATTGTGTAAAATCTGCACATCTGTGGCCAGCTTTAAGTGCGGCTTTATTGCCCTCACACTGGGTCAAACTGGGCCGATCTTCCAGAGGGTTGTCGTACAGACCTGTTAAGGTGTGAGATCGGCTTGTTTGGCGCCTCTCCCTGATATGCCAACTTTGAAGTGGGCGATATTGGGCTTGTCGGCGCTATATAGATAAACAATGATGTAAAACAATTTCTAAAACCCTAATCTCTCAATTGCACCCGAAGCTTTACTTTGTAAACTCTTATTTGTAGGGCCCTCCAATCTGACCGTACTCTATAACCCTTATTTGTTATCCTCCATTTATACCCTGTTTGTTATAATTAAAGTAAAGCACTGCATCTCTTGTCGGCGCTATATAAATAAACGATGATCCGATTGTTGGGCCCTAGGGAGAATGGAGGGCAAACGGGCAGTTGGATTGCGGGACTGCATCAACGAACTCAGTCTGTCGGCAGCTTTTATCAGCCCGTGGATGGGACCTTTAGATGAATACCACATCAACATGCGGATGCTGCCCCTTTTGGATGAGAAAAATCAAACCTGATTGATATCTGCCCTATTTCCAGTCAGATATCATCAGTCAGGGTCACCCCTGGAGATCAAAAATGGCTGATAAGATGCTGACGACGCCTGGAAGCTCCAAGTCAGCAGCTTCACAATCAAATGCCTGTGCAATGAGAAATACAACAATATGGCGGCCTGACACCGCTTTAAATATTCCCGTTGGGTCATTTCAGCTTCCCTTGCCCTTTAACCCTTTGGGATTCAACAGAGATGATGTACTCACGTGGGATATGCTGAGAAAACACAGCAGTTTTTCTCTCTAGAATTCAGACCTCCATGGACTTCATGGAAATAACAAATGCGCGTTTTGCCTCATCCTATTTGCCATTCAGACCGGGTCCTCAGACTCAGGGCCAGTTATAAAAGAGTCAATGGTAATTCTTAGCCTTATTGCCCTCACACTGCAGCCTCCAGAACCGCGCAGTTTGCGTGCTACGTCCTTACGCCATTTTACAGAAGCAAATGCTGCCGGACTCTGTTTATACGGCCCAGTATCACACAGTCTAAAGCAGCTCTTCCATTAAACTCGCAGCAGTTGTTATTTCTTAAATTGTGTTTACACACCAACACCCCCGACGCAAAAAGAAAGCCGCTACTAACATACCCGCTGCTCGTTAATACAATTCACCACATAAACGCAAAAGCTGATTAAGGCACGTACCACTGGGCTGTATTCCAGCAACACCTCCTCCTCGTATCTCTGTCTTCACGAAATGGCGGCGAATCCACCCGTCTCCTACCCACAATTCACCACAGAAGCCTGTAAGCTGCCACCGTAGAACGCATGCGCTGTGTTATCTCGCGGGCACGCCTCCTTCTTTTGACCAATAGTCTTTAAGGGAAGAGCCGAGGACTGGACGGTCTTGTAACCCTACCCCACCCAGTGATAAAGTAAATATAGAAGGGCGGAAGTGTATGAACAGCAGCCCTGGTGTGAAGAGCTTATTTTGCGTAGCCCACTATTCCCCAGTGATTCACGCAAACGTGTCGCTACGTACTGCGGTTATGTGACTGACTAGGCCTCTAGCTCTACAAAATATACAGTGAAACCTCAATTTTACATCCACTGACTCAATTTATTTGTGGTCCCTCCTGTATATATAATGCATTTCCCTGATTTCAAATTTTCCTGGATTTTAAACAATTTATTTGTCCCCTGATAAAATGTAAAAAGGGGGTTCTACTCACATTCAAGCCTCATTCCCTCATTTGCAGATTGCAGCTCAGTCACATCCCCTCAGCTGCAGGCTCCAATGTTTACCTAACTGCCTGACCACCATATTGGCATTATTGGCCTTGTGTGGGGCCCTCCAACGGCCTTCCCCGATCGATATCTGGCAGAGAGTCGGGCAGATGACAATCGGGCAGGGGTTAAAATCCCGTCAGATCGCGGACAGCATCTGTTCGTTGATGCAGTTGCCGGTAATTTGTAATATCCTTTAAAAAAAAGCCCTCGGCCTGCCCCCATTTGCGCAGAACTTACCTTTTTTGTAGTCTTCTTCGCATCGCCGTGGTGTTGCTCCGCCCCCTTTCGCGGCGCACTGCGTAGCCCTGCCCCTTTTTGCATCATGGCCGCCTCTTTTTTGCATCCGCCCCCCCCACCAGCCGGTTATTTTTTTCATTAAAGGTGGCAACCCTATTCGCTAGTGAATTGGGGCATGCACCAGTTAGTGAATTGGCTATGTCTCTGCTGATGGCAACGTTGGCTACAAGTCGCTAGCCACTTCGACTTTTAGTGAATCTGCCCTCAAGTGTGGTGTCCCAACATTTTTCATACCATGGCGATCTGTCATTCAGTCAATCGGAAAGATTAAAAGATTTATATAGACTCAAAAAAAAAAAACTCCTGAAAACCAAGTATAATCCATTAAACTCAGTAAAACTAACTTTGTCATTATGGAACTACACTAAGGTGCAGTTTAACATAACTCGAGAACCATATAGACTAAGTCCTCTGTGGGGCAATCCATATTTCCCCCCAGGGCTTGTCAGCTCATACAGACTGCCATGGCGACAGGCAAACTTGATCCAGCTAAAGGACTTTTACCATCCGCTAACTTGCAGATTGCACTCTTTCCAGGAACTTCAGGTCAAATATGAGTTAAAGGGATTCTGTCATAGGAATTTTTTTTTTTTTTCAAAATGAATCAGTTAATAGTGCTGATCCAGCAGAATTCTGCACTGAAATCCATTTCTCAAAAGATCAAACAGATTTTTTTATATTCAATTTTAAAATCTGACATGGGGCTAGACATTTTGTCAATTTCCCAGCTGCCCCAAGTCATGTGACTTGTGCTCTGATAAACTTCAATCACTCTTTACTGCTGTACTGCAAGTTGGAGTGATATCACCCCCTCCCTTCTCCCCCCCAGCAGCCAAACAAAAGAACAATGGGAAGGTAACCAGATAGCAGCTCCCTAACACAAGATAACAACTGCCTGGTAGATCTAAGAACAGCACTTAATAGTAAAAACCCATGTCTCACTGAGACACATTCAGTTACATTGAGAAGGGAAAACAGCAGCCTGCCAGAAAGCATTTCTCTCCTAAAGTGCAGGCACAAGTCACATGACCATGGGCAGCTGGGAAATTGACAAATGTCTAACCCCATGTCAGATTTCAAAATTAAATATAAAAAAATCTGTTTGCTCTTTTGAGAAATGTATTTCAGTGAAGAATTCTGCTGGAGCAGCACTATTAACTGATTCATTTTGAAAAAATGTTTTTTTCCCATGAAAAATCACTTTAAGGAACTTACTGTACTACCAATACATCCTTAAGCATTTCACCCTTGAAATGGTAGGACCCCAGGCAGCCACAGAGCTCAAACCATTGGATACAATGATGGCAATCAGAGGGTCTAGGAAAGGCCTTATATCCAATATCTATGGAATAAAAACACCCACTCTGAATCATCTTTCATTAATCATGGTTACATGTTGGCTTGGGAACAAGCTCTTGGGGACAACATACCCCTCACCAAATGGACATCTCTTTGGGAGAATCTCAAGAAGGCCTCAATGTGTGTCACCCTTAAAGAAACAAATGATAAGATCCTTATGCAATGGTACATGACAGCCAGTAAACTTAACTCAATTCATCCATCTGTATCATCCGAGTGTTGGAGACAATATGGGGACCCTATACCACATCTTCTGGATGTGTCCTCTCCTGGAGGATTATTGGAAAGCAGTGTAAACTCTATTAGAACCCCGATTGGATCTGAACTTGCAGCTAGACCCACATACTGTACCTTCTTGTTAGGTACACCGATTCCAAAGCTTAAAAAGCATGGCCAGAAATTGGCCAACCTGATATTGTCCGCTTCCAAACGGGTGATAGCACGCAACTGGAAGAAACCTACAGTTACTGAATTAAAGCTGGCAATTCGGGACATACGACGGATGGAATATCTAGCAGCCTTACACAGTTCTCGCCTGCCAAATTTAAAAAAAGTTTGGTCTCCTTGGACAAACTGCACCCCTGACAATATAGTAATCTATTCCCAGATGAGGCTCGGATAGTTCTGATAATTCTAATTGTTCTTTCTCCTTATGCTTTCTAGTTTTTCCCTACCTCGCTTCCTCTCCCTTTTTCTTTTTTTTTTCCCTCCCCTCCCCTCCCCATTCTCTTTGCCTGTCTCCCCCTTCCTCCTTATACATCTATTGAATGCTCATAATTATAATTAATCACATATGTCATCCCTTTACCTGAATTTGTGTCAGAGGTATCCCCCCCTTTAAAGGGCAGGTCTATTAAAAGAAAACGTAATTCTAAACAAATTTCAAATATACATTTATTACACATTTTCAGTGCTTTTAAATTTGCTTATCAGGAGTTTTCACCTTTGAGTTAACTTTTAGTATTATGTAGAGAGTAATATTCTGACACAATTTGCAATTGCTTTTCATTTTTTATTTGTGGTTTTTGAGTTATTTAGCTTTTGCTATAGCAGTTTGCAATTCTGTTGCTATGGTCCCAATTAACCTAACGACCATGCATTGCCATTAATAAAATAATGGAATATGACAAGGATGAAACCCTGAATGAAAATAGGAGTAATAAAAAGTATCAATTACTATAAATATGTAGCCTTACAGAGCATGTTTTTTTTTAGAAGGTAAAAAATTCAAAAACTATACAAAAAAAAGGCCAATTGAAAAGTTGCTTAGAATTACTACTAACATACTAAACTTTAATTTAAAGGTAAACCACCCCTTTAACACCTGGTTGTTACTTTTTAACCAATGTTGCAAAAGTCTTGGTTCCCCAGGTCTGTTAATCAGCTGCCTTGTCTTACATTGTTTCAAGTCATAAGGGAAGATAATAAAAAGGGACAAACATTGCTTTCAATAGCAAAATATATACAAATAACTTAAAAACCATAGACAATTTGTAATGAATGTATATTGTGAAGTAGCGTAGAATATGTTTTTCTTTTATTAGGCAAAACAGTGCACCTGCCCAGGGAGGCACAGATAATACTAGGGATGCACCGAATCCACTTTTTTGGATTCGGCCGAACCCCCGAATCCTTCGCTAAAGATTCGGCCGAATACCGAACCGAATCCGAACCCTAATTTGCATATGCAAATTAGGGGTGGGAAGGGGAAAACAGTTTTTACTTCCTTGTTTTCTGACAAAAAGTCACGCGATTTCCCTCCCCGGCCCTAATTTGCATATGCAAATTAGGGTTCGGATTCGGTTCGGCTGGGCAGAAGGATTCGGCCGAATCCGAATCCTGCTGAAAAAGGCCGAATCCTGGCCGAATCCCGAACCGAATCCTGGATTCGGTGCATCCCTAGATAATACCCAGGACCAGGAAAGATAATGGTGGCGATGCACAATAATACCTTTTCCTGGTGCATTTATTTAAAGAATCATAGTGCTAGCTTCAGGTAGAAGGTTAGTGATTGTAGTCACAGGGGATGCCTAAGAAATTGGCTTTATCTCTTTTATTCTCCTTAAACAGCCTCCTTTCAGTGTTAAAGAGCTGTCTCTAGCTAGATATTAAAAAGCATATTACAAGTTCATACTACAAATATTTGCCAGATTTTTATTGTACTATATTGTCATAACTAAATTTTTGATACACAAGTTTTAGGTGCAACATGACTAAAGGTGGCCATAGACTCAAAGATCCGCTCGTTTGGCGACATCGCCAAACGAGCGGATCTTTCCCCGATATGCCACTAATTAAAACGATCGAATTACGATGCACCAAGCGGCTCCGACGGGTCGGTCGGGTAAAAATCCAACCTTCCCGATCGATATCGTGGCCAGATATTGATCGGGAAGACCCGTCGGAAGCCCCCATACACGGGCAGATAAGCTGTCAAATTGGTCCAAACGACCAATATCGGCAGCTTTATCTGCCCGTGTATGGCCACCATTACACTTCAGTCAGATGCCCTCTTTAATTATATACATGAGTAGTATCATACTAAAAAGCCCAATAAATCAGAATTTCTTATCAGTGGTTAAAGGAGTCCCACGCACAGACTGCTCTGACTTCTCAATAGGCCTCAGCACCACCACCCTTACTGTGCAAGAGCCGCTGGCTATGGCAATTCAGATGTGCATGGAGCTGTAGATATTGCCAGCCTAAATATGCACAGAACTTTAACAAACATAAGTCACTGTGCATTATCTTCAGCTGCTGCCAGTACTATCTGCCCAAGTCCACCTCATGTGATTAGTATGTCGGCCTCCTGCTGTCAGACCAATGACATATGTGACTATTTGTAGGACAAGGATACCACTGGCTCAACCAGCTTCACTTAAAAATACAAAACGGATTAATATTTACATTTTTTATTAAAAAAAAAATAGCAGCAGAAAAAAAGCCATTACAGATAAACACAAAGGAAAATGGAGATGGGCTGTGGGAACAGGCAGGATTTTCATTCCAGCTCCTTGTACCGTGCCAAGATGAGCTTCCTCATGTTTTCTCTGTAGGACTCCCGTTGGCTTTGAGGCTGGCATCACCTTGGCTCTGGTTTTATCACTTGTGATGCAGGTCTGCAGAATCTTCACTATAAAAGAGCATGAGGGAAGATCACAGAATTAAGAAAAGGGAAGTATTTGAAAACAGGTTCCCTTTGACTTTTAATATGTTATATACTAACTTCATAGCTGCTCTGCTACAGTGGGTGATAAAAATTATTTAATAAAAACACAATTTAGAATCCCACTAAAAGTAACATTTAGGTTGAACACTTAAAGGGGTTGTTCACCTTCCACACACTTTTTCAGTCTAGTTGTTTTCAGATTGTTCTCCAGAAATAAAGACATCAATTACTTTTTAAATTTTTTCCAAAATATAAATGTAAAGGGGTGGCTCAGCTTTAAAGTAATTTTTAGTATGTTATAGAACAACCAATTCCAAACAACTTTTCAATTGATTTTCATTATTTTTTATAGTTTTATGGTTATTTATCTTTTTCTTCTGATTCTTTGCAGCTTTCAAATGGGTGTCGCTAACTCCCTTCTACAAAAACAAATGCTCTGTAAGGCTACACATGTATTGTTATTGCTACTTTTTATTACACATCTTTCTATTCTGGCCTCTCCTATTCATATTCCAGTCTCTTATTCAAATCAATGCATGGTTGCTAGGGTAATTTGGGCCCTAGTTAGCAGATTGCTTAAAATGCAAATTGAAGAGCTGCCGAATAAAAAGTTAAATAACTCAAAAACCGTTAAAAATAAAAGATGAAAACAAATTGCAAATTATCTCAAAATATCACGCTATACATTATACTAAAAGTTATCTCAAAGGTGAACAACCCCTTTAATGTACCCATCTCTAGTGTTTCAGTGTGGCAGCTCAGTAATTCTGCTGCAGACTCAAAACTGTTACCATTTTGCTACATTTAGTTGCTCCATTTCTCAACAGCATCTCTGGAGTATTGGCAACTATTGTATCAATTTAACAGCTGAATTCTTCCCTGCCCAATAGATATCTGGCTGAAATGGACAGTTAATAGTACAGTCATTTGATCAGGAACAGCACAGATATTTCAATTTGATTTAGAATGTTCTTCATTTCCATGGGAAGTTTTTCTTAAAGTAACAATGAAAACCTAGGCATGACCTTGTCTTCTGCTTGTTACATTATTGCTTGTGTTAGCGGTGTAGACAGACTGCACAGAAAGTGTGTAATCTGAACCTCTCTAGCCCTGGTGTTATATCAATCTGTTAACATTTGCTCTCCCATTTACACTGTGCAATTCTTTCTGACAGCCCTATATAATGAACAGCCTCCCTTTTAGGGTAGAAAAGGGGTAGCGCTCACCTTAACTTTTAGTATGTTATAGAATGGCCAAGTCTTAGGAACATTTCAACTGTATTTCATTTTTTTTTTTTTTTAAATATTTTTTGAATAATTGCCTCCCCTTTCTGATTCGTTCCAGCTTTCAAGTGTAGGTCACTGATCCCTGCTGCCAAAAAACAAACAAACTATTGTTCTGTGAAGCCCTAACCTATTTATATTCAAGTTTCTTGTTCAAACCACTGTTTGGTAGCTAGGGTAAACTGGACCCTAACAACCAGATACAGTAGCTTCTAAAAGATAAAATTTAATTTAAAGGTGAACATCCCAGAAAGGCATGTGCTCCAGAAAGGTCAAAGGGCCCAGCAGGAAAAATAATGGTTCCCCTGCAGGCTAGTCTGACATTGTCCAGGAGATGACTCTTGGTGGTAATTCCTTTGTTAGTTGCTTCCCATTGGAGGCAGTACAAACAAGATAAATTATATTTAAGCCTGAACACTCTGGAGCCAAAACAGTGCCACCAAAATGTCTCCACCTTCTCCTCTCTAATAGATTAATCACCATGGGAGGGCAAGAAATGTGAATACTTTGTGGCAGAAATAACTGCAGCTCAGCTGTTTGCCAGAACGTTTAGGGAATGCTCTGAACAACTTAGTGATGAAGTCACAAATCTTCACAGATCTTCAATAAAAGGTAGAGGTACTAGTAGATCAGAAGATCAAGATGGCAGAAGAGAAGGGGAAAGAAGAGAAAATAAACAGAGAACACAAAGAATGGAAAAGCGGAGGGCAAAAAGTGTGCTTTTAGAGAGCAACCTACATCAAAGCAGGATGGGGACCAAAAAGGAGAGGGATTGAAAAGGGGACCATGTCAAGTTCAAGAGAAAGGGACAGGTGGGATAGATATTTACCTGTTCAGTTCTACCCACACAGTAAGCAGGGTGTACTACCTGCATTATGATCACATATGAGTGGATGCCGTACCTCTCAATATTTATGTATTGTACAGCATCAGCATGTTCAGTATATGGGCGGATCAGCTACATACCATCAAGGGTCAGCCAGTGTATATACACCTTAAAGGGCAACTAAACCTATCAACACCACTTGATCCAACAATCTTTTTTAGAAAGAGCATGGATATTCAAACTCGGCCACAACGAGGAAGGAAAATGGGGCAAAAAGGGAATTGCTTTGAGAGTTATGAAGTATAACAATGTGAATTATTTTGAGTGGCAAACACAAGGAACCAATGTGTCTGGGAAGCTATTATTTTGTTCTCCTTTAAAACACACATTACCTCTTTTTGATGACTTTACAGTTAAAACTAAGACAATTTTTTATAAACATTGTGCTCACAGTTAGAATTAGGTTGGATTTAGAAGACATAAGGAGACCACAAATATTCTTTCCTGAATATAATACTTACCTACTTAATGGATGTTGTCATTCCACGTTGTAGAATTTTATTAGAGATATCTATGAAAAATTAGCATAATTATTTCTCTAAAAGGTGAAAATGATGACAATTATTTTGTACTACGTGCTTAAGTATTCCTTTTTAATATTCTTGTTCTAAATATTCTATGGCAAAAATTATTTTCATGAAATCAAAGGATTACTCCCATCCAACCTCGCGTTCAGCTGCCTTTTAGGGCAGAGGACACGCGTTCAGATTCGTGGAGATTAGTCGCCCGCGACAAATCTCCTCTTCTTCAGGGCGACTAATCTCCCTAAACTGCCTCCCAGTCACCTAGAATGTAAATCACTTTGTTTTCCAAAGTCGCCTCTCAAGGAAAACTCAGGCGGCTTCGGAAAATGAAGCACTCCAAGTGCCATCCTGACGGCGATTTACATTCTAGCTGGTGGCAAGGCAGTTCGGGGAGATTAGTCGCCCCAAGGAACAGGAGATTTGTTGCTGGGCTACTAATCTCCCTGAATACATGGTGTCTCTGCCTTTAATGGGCTGCCACTGGGACTGCATTGGATGTACTGCTTCGTAAAGAATAAGGTTTCTGGTGTTGTAGCTTTTGTAAAAAATTACCCTGCGCACTTCTAGTAGTCTGCCAAAAAATGTATTTCAGCTCAGCCCTGACCTGTAGTTGGATTTCTGAAAGATGTATACAGTAAGCGTAGCACTTGTTTACAAAAACTACAGCGCTGGAGATAGTGCTCTTAGCTAGACAATACTCTGACACAGCCCTAGCAACAGCTTGCTTAGAGTAACGTATGAATTGCATAAGAATTGAATTACCTGTTGGAGTATTTTGGTTTCTTTTTCTCAGGTGAGCTTTCCTTACTTTTGCAGTGTCCACTGATATCCTGTCAAGAACACCCCCCCCAACAAAAAAAATTTAACACATTTTTCAACTATCCATCAATACAGTTTCACTATCAGGAATATCAGGTGAAGGACATGCAGGACTCTACATACTGGGAGGATTAGATGGCTGGGCATAGGTGCAGTGACAGATGTGTGCATGTGAGGGGATATGCACAAAAACAAAAGCATGCTGAAGACCAGAGGTATTTTTGCACATGAATAGGTCATTGTGTCATTATTATTTGGCCAGTGCATTTTCTTCCCTAGATGTTCTTACAGAGTCTACTATTTTTAGCATACTGCTTTTGATGCCAAATATGTTGTTAGATAACATGAAGAGACACTGCACCTGCCGACTGCCCTCCTCCTCTCTTTCCAGTTTCTCCAACTCTTTTTTTGCCTGCTGCAATCTCCTCTGTATGGACTGATTCTCCTGTCAATAACATCAACATTCAGGCTGGAGCTACCAAACAAGTACCCCATCCATTGTGTCCTCTGAGGACATGTATGAGGATTACCTTACCTGGACCAACAATCATATGAAATTACATGAGAAATCTACCAATTCAACAATCAAGTATTTTGAATCTGTAGGTTTTAAATGATACCACATTAAACCTTGCTTAGTTTATCACATCCATACCCACCTCTCTCTCCTTCTGCTGAAGGTATGCCAGTTCTCTCTCAGACTTTCTGATCTTCTGGTGAATTGCCAGATTTTGCTGAAAAGTGAATGTTCAATCAGGTCATTATCTGCAGGCATTCTCATGCCAAAAGACTGCGATAAGAGGTGGACAGACCTACACTTAAAAAGGACAGCATACAAAACCACACCTTTGCTAAAAAATAACACCATACATAGGACTTTTGTTGAAAATGTATTTTGCCTTGTCTCTTGTCATGGAAAAGCACTAATGGAAATTGGTTAATTATTCATTGAACTCACCTCTCCTCTACCATTAGGGGTAAACCTTGTATAAAGGGAGCTACAGAGCTCAGTATAAACAATGCCCTCCCTTCCCTAAGATGCAGCCTTTTTAGGCACTGAGATAAGGAGAAGCTATTATTCACAGGTCTTTTCTGTGGAATGGCGTTTTATCAGCTTCTCACCTGGGACCAGGGAAAGACAGAATTGCTAAAGAAAAACTGGTTTCAATTTCTTGTTTAGTGTAAAACCATAAATATTTGCTAAAAAGAAAGGCTAAAAGTATATTCAGCATATGCCCTATTCATTGAGCTCATTTTTAAAAAAGGCTCTATACTGCCCTTTTAATGTTAAAAGAATTGTCTTTAAAGGATATTTCACCAAGAGTTAAGGGCTATAACTGCCTACACAATGCCATCAGCAGTAAGTTAATCAAGGCAGTGAAAGGACTTCAAGCAGTTACCTTGTGGAGGTCTGAAAGCTGCTGATGCTTGATAAGGGCTTCCTTGTTGGGGAATTGCCTGCGGCAGAGTAAGCAAGCCATTTTTTTCCAGTCTGTAAGCTTCTCTTGTACACTGTTTACTGAGGTGCTGGGGGGAGCTGTCAGGGGCCGCGATGGGGGAGCTGTCAGGGGCCGCGATGGGGGAGCTGCCAGGGGCCGCGATGGGGGAGCTGCCAGGGGCCGCGATGGGGGAGCTGCCAGGGGCCGCGATGGGGGAGCTGCCAGGGGCCGCGATGGGGGAGCTGCCAGGGGCCGCGATGGGGGAGCTGCCAGGGGCCGCGATGGGGGAGCTGCCAGGGGCCGCGATGGGGGCACTGGTGGAGGCAATGATGGAGGTGGTCTGGGAGGCGTCTTTTTCCTTGAGGGAGGTAACTGCTCATCTTCTTCCTCTTCACTGTCATCACCGTATTCACCAATTAGCCCAATCAAAGGGTTTACTTTTGGCTTCAAAAGACAGGGCAGAGAGCAGAAACATGAAGAAGAAACAAAGAAAGGGATATGAAAAACTAGGAACATCTGCAAGTATCATAAAAAGAATATCAGCTAGAAAAAAAATATTTTTCTGAAAAAAACTTTAAATATTACACAGATGGGAAAAGTGGGAGCCCAGAATGGGGACGATAGGATTCTGAAAATCTCTGGATGTTAGGAGGACCCCATACTGCAGGCAGGATTATAAATGAAGAAGCTACAAAGAGTGAATTACAGAAACATAATATGCCTTTTGTAGGACCGGGTAGCTGCAGGGAGTCTTTCAATTTAGCTTCATAGAATTGTTTTAAAGGGGTTGTTCACCTTTAAGTTAACTTTTAATATGTTATAGAATGGCTAATTCTAAGCAACTTTTCAACTGGCCTTCATTTTTTTTATTTTTACAGTTTTAAATGATTTGCCTTCTTCTGACTCTTTCCAGCTTTCAATTGGGGGTTACTGGCCCCATCTTAAAAGAAAGCTCTGTAAGCCTACAAATGTATTGTAATTGCTACTTTTTATTACTCATCTTTCTATTCAGGTCCTCTAATATTCATATTCCAGTCTCTCATTCAAATCAATGCATGGTTGCTAGGTTAATGTGGATCCTAGCAACCAGATTGTCGAAATGGCAAACTGGTCAGCTGCTGAATAAAAAGCTAAATAACTCAAAAACCACAAATAATAAAAAACAAACTGTCTCAGAATATCACTCTCTACATCATAATAATAAAAGTTAATTGAAAGGTGAACAACCCCTTTATGAAGAAAAGTGAACACAAATTGGACAATGTTACTTTTCTCCTAAAGATAACAGCATTGAAGATCAGAAGGGGTTAAAGCCTCCATGGTAGAAGAGACACTTTTTTGAAAAATGTTTAGTATGCATTATCTAAGATTGAGGAACTTTACCTCATAGTACTCGTGTCCCTCAATGGTAGGCAAGAAAAACAAAAAAATAAAATAGAAATCTAATTACCAAGTTAAGGAAATAGTGGGCACAAAGACAATCAAATGAATTGGTAAGAATATAGCCTAGCAAGACAAGTTTGTACATCCTGCATTTAAATGGGAATCTGCAGATTACCTCTGGAGCAGGAGGTTCCTTCTTCACCATGGAGGGAGGTAGCGGCTTCTTAAAAGGTTCATAAGTTTGGGGTTTGTCCTAAAAATTCAGAGAAAATATTGATTACACATCCTGAGCTCTCCAAAGAGTAAAGGATTTTTCTAAATCTGTATATCAACAGTGTTTTTCACAATGTGGGCCATTCATCCAAACACACATAGGCAGTCCAGATGATGAGGTGAAATGCTGTATAGCTTATTGCGTCAAAAAAAGAAAAAATAAGAACACGGGGGGGACACATGAATGGGGAAGGTGCAAGGCTTATAGTCGGAAAGTGTACAACATTTTAGGGCAGATACCCTTCTTAAAAATACCCTTTTGCACCTGAAGGGTCTTTAGCCCAAAACATAGTGCACTTTCCTTTTTTCCTCAAATAAAAGTGGCAACTTTCTAGGGCCACATACAAACTAAAAATACTGTATATATTTTATGCCCCAATGTACCCCTTTGTAAGTGACTGTACATCTTTGTAACATGCTATATCACTTTATCCACATGATGTGATCCATCCTATGTACATACTGTTGATATATTGTGTATAACAAAGCAGTTTATACTTGATATATAATATATATATAGATATATATATATAGATATTTATATAGATATATATTATATATATATATATATATATAGATATATATATATATATATTACACAACATGTAATGAGCTCATTACCTCTTCTTCTCTGAAGCCTCTTCGAGGTCGGGGCCCACTTTCCTTTTCTGCACTACCTGATCTCAGAGATCTCAGATCTCCTGATCTCTTTCGCTGCAGTAAGAATGAAAATTAATAGTAATCTAAAGGGGTTGTTCAACTTTTAAAATATTTTTTTTTCAGTTTAGTTGTTTTTAGACAGTACACCAGAAATAACTTTTTTCAACCGCTTTGAAGTTAAAAATTTTATTTTCACCATGTTACCTGGCACAACTCTGTCTGGAAGGGAAGGGGTCACTAACTCTGTAAACCGTTCTAATTTAATACACTATTTGATAAATGTTTTACCTTCAGCCGAAAAAGCATAGTGCCTAAGTTTTATTAAAGTCAGAATTTCTAATTGATACAATAGTTGCTAGCATTCTACATTCTATACTTCTGAGAAATGCATGTAATGTAACTAATGCAGCAAATTGTAACATACCAGAGTCTGCGCCTGGATTACTGTTTTGCCAGATTGAGAGAGGAAACTTATTTCTGGTGTAGTCCAAAAACAACTGTAAAAATGTGAAACGCCTTTAATGGCTGACAAGTTAAAAGTGTACAAAGTGGCAGCCTTACCCTTGGTGGGGAAGGGCTGTGGTATCTATCATGTGCTCTTCTGGGTCCTCTGGTATCAGATGTCCTGTCATCTCTCCATCCCTCTTCCCTGCGGGGAGTTTCAGCTTCTGTTTTTGGATTAATTCTCTGTAAGGAAAGCAAAGTGGCATGTTAAGGTCAATGGTTTTCAAAATTATATGGGAAAGTGATTATTTATAAGCAATATAGAACACCTATTAATATGAAATTGCTATTAATATAAATGTTGTAAAAAGAAGATATTTCTTATTCAGTGTATATCTGACACTTTTTTATGCTAAACTCCCATACGTCCGTTTCGATAGCAAGCATAATAACTAAGAACCATAACAACATGAACCAGAAAAGTCAAAATCAAAAGGGAACTTACCAAGGCGCAATACTCCCTAATCACACACACTTTTTTACAGCTATTAAACAGGTTATCGCAAAAGCATGGTTAACCCCACAATTGGCCTTTTTCGGGAGTCAAAGCTAGAATGGATAGTGTAATCATTATGGAGAAGTTAAGTATAACATTGGACAGACAGAAACAATTCAAGGGTTGGGACCCGTGGATCCAGTATCGCTACCCAAGCGAATTTGACCGGTCTACATTATCTTACGGAGAATGGGAAAAAGCTGACCTTAGCAGAAAAAGCAGATGATGTTTAGCAGATTTAACTTGCCCCAGTGCAAGCATCAGTGGTTATTTCTTTGTTATTTACCTCCACTTTTTATTTTCCATACGCCAGATGTATTTGAAATTCTTTAAATATGTACTCCATACAACCACCCCAATTGTAGTGATATCATATAAGCATTGTTGATTTGAAAAATGATACAAAATAATACATTGTGTGTTCAACAACTAATGTCGAATTTGAAAATAAGATGTTCTAATGAAACAAGTAACAACAATTAGGGGAAAACAAATGCAATGTTGTACAATAGTCTTCAATAAAAAATATTGAGAAAAAAAAAATCAAAAGGGAACATTTTTCCATTCAAGCCCTATTATGGAAGCCCGTTTCAGGGAGGACATTCTTGTGTCCCCCCCAAGTTCCTAGAGTGAAAGATACTTAAAAGTAAGCTATACTAAAAATTTTATGGGAAGCCAAGTATGCGGGATGGATTGTCCCTCTGATCCACCATGAGATTTAGGCTTGGATGCTGCTGTCCCACCTGAGAGGCTGAGGAAATCACAAACAAGGTTTCGGACCACCAAACAGAAGAAGTTCTCTTCACATATGTTGATAAATGTTTACAATGCCTTGATGCCATCCAGGGAATGGAGACAAATCTCCTCATCATTCTTTGGGTTCAGACAAAATGTATGGGAGTTAAGCAGGATGGATATAGAGGAGGGAGAAGGAGGAGACCAGCTTTTTTTGGTATCAGTGCCTGGCTTGTGTGTGGCCAAATCTGGTGGTGGTGTGAATAAATAAAGGTCATCCTTTATTGCACCTGCTTTGTTAGACTTCTTGAGACCAGACTCTAAAGCGAACGAGTATTGTTTGGACAGGAAGGTAGAATCTGTTATTGTAGATGAGATATTCACCTCAAACTGTGACAAGGCTGGAAAATAAACTCACCTGTGATGTGGGGTCATAATGTGCATTTGTCAATGGGTCAATGTAGAGGCCTGATTCTGCATCATATATATAGCTTGGTCCATCACTATCAGCTAGAAAAAAAAAAGATTTAAACTAAGCATAAATACAATTCACTCAATCATAACTTACACTGTTTTGTAATTGAATTACAAGAGTCTTGTATATGAAGACACTAGACTTCAGAGTGCAAGTAGTGTAGAGTGCTATGTGGTGCTCCCTTAGTGTGTACTTCAGAAGGCAGGTGAAATCGGCAGGGCCCTGATGTTGGCTTTACCTTGTGCCGCTCCCTATTTGGCGCATTAGAATAATTTGAGGGATGTCTAGCTTTCTTCCCCACCTGCCCCCTTTTGGATTGAGCGCTGCCTAATGCAGCTGGTGCTTGATCCAAGGGAGGGGAATGACAGGTCAGTGTGCTCTGAAAAGGAGAGCAAAGGCCTGCTACAACACAGACAAGGCACCACACCATGTGCAATAAAATAGCAGCTTTTTTTTTTTTGCACACAGTTTGGTGTTTTGTAAATGAACCCTACTGACTGTTGTCAGTCATCCTATTATAGGTACTAGAACATCCAAAGCACACAATAAGCATTCACAATTCATTTTACTATAACTGCCCTTCAGGCTGGGCTACCAACATTTCACTGCCTTGGACCCCAGTTAATGGAGCCAGCCATATAGTCAAGCATGTGTGCTTTGATATGTTCAAAAAAAGAACTGTATAATACATTTTATTTTCTCAATCCATATTTTTAGAACTCATGAATTTGTGAACAAGACCCAAATTAATGCTTCATAAACTGCACACTAGCACTTTAAAGGAGAACTAAAGATTAACTAAAGAAGTAGCTAGAAATGTTATGTTTTGGGCTTCTGTACCAGCCCAAGGCAACCCCAGCCGATTAGCAGTAAAGATCTGTGCCTCCAAAGATGCCCCAGTAGCTCCCCATCTTCTTTTCTGCTGATTCACTGCATATGCGCTGCTGTCACTTACTGAGCTTAGGGACCCATTCACAATATACAGCTCACATAGAATATAAATGGCACAATATAAGGCTGATTAGTAATTAATACAGATACTTGCTACATGGCAGCACAGAAACCAGTGCAATTAACACGATTATTTAATAATCAGCCCTGTAGCATCAGCTTATATTACAGACCAACCTCATTTTCTGCTGCATAATTAGCGACGACCCCTAAACTTAGCTTCTCAACAGCTGCTCAGAGCCCACTGAGCATGTGAGTGTCACAGACACTTTCCAAGATGGTGACTCCCTGTGACAAGTTTGAAGTCCTGGATCATTGCTGCTATTGACAAGCTGAAACTTGAGGCTGGGGCAATGAGTTTAGCATATACAAAATGTCATTTTTAGCCATATTCATTTTAGGGTTTAGTTGTCCTTTAATTATTGTACAGCAATAAATAAGCCATTGTAGAGCCATTTTTTTTCTGGGTTGCATGTGACAAGGTTGGCTTATCTACCATGGTGCTAAGAGAACTAAAACAGATTTTTTTACTCTCATTGAAGCACATTGAAGAGTGTTAGATATACTTTTGGCTTAGCAATCAAAGTGTTTTTATATCTCTTAACTGAACTTCATTGGCTATCGCCATTCATTTATACAGTAATTAATATTTTGTCTTTTTGAGATGCATTCCTTTTTAGTACTTTGGTAAATGGTATTTTCCACTTTTACATACACATTCTTCCCTTCTTGTGTGCATCCTTCTAAAAATATATAATATACATAATGGTTACCGTATATACCAGAGTATAAGCCGAGTTTTTCAGCACTGAAAATGTGCTGAAAAAGTCTACCTCGGCTTATACTCGAGTCTCAGTACTTTAGCTGGTCTCCTTCTGCAGCTCCCCCCTCCCTCCCAGACAAGCAAGTGGAAACGAAGCTCCGAAAAAGTTTCCGCCCCTACAAGCAGCCTCGGTAGTTTCAGGTCTCCCGTGCACGTTTCTTCATACATTCCTTTCCCTCTGTAACACCGCCTCCCACACAGACAGGCACGGGAAATAAAGGGAGACTGGCTGTGTATTTGCTCCTTGCCGAACATTCCTTTCTATGCGCTGAGCACTGACACATGCGCAAATGTCACATAAGCAGCATAATTCACCTGAAACAGCACCTTCAATACTCGCGTGTGTCAGTGCTCAGCGCATAGAAAGGAATGTTCGGCAAGGAGCAAATACACAGCCAGTCTCCCTTTATTTCCCGTGCCTGTCTGCAAGGGAGGGGGTGTTACAGAGGGAAAGGAATGTATGAAGAAACGTGCACGGGAGACCTGAAACTACAGAGGCTGCTTGCAGGGGGGGGGAGCTTTTTTCGAAGCTTTCTTTCCACTTGCTTGTCTGGGAGGGAGGGGAGAGCTGCAGAAGGAGAGCAGCTTTTAGTAAAATGGAATTATTAAAGTTATTAAAGTACTGAGACTGGCAAGGTGGTGTCTGGCTGCAGGGAA